>BTPG01000002.1:135124470-135211837 GCA_036245525.1 Semisulcospira habei | reverse complement strand
TGTCAGACGATTGGTGACTATCACGACCAGTACTTGAAAGCTGACGTTTGCTTGCTAGCAGATGTATTTGAAAGTTACCGTGAGAAGGGTTTGTTACACTACAGACTTGACCCTGCTTGTTACATCACTAGTCCTGGCATGACATGGGATGCATTTTTGATTGATTGTACATTGCTTAACGTCCCGACAGCAACAAGGCTTTCTCAGGACGTGCCTGCACTGCTTGTGAAAAAAAACTAAACAGAAAATTGAATGTATGTCGCCAGCCGGTCAAATACAGTGGAGTCCGCTTAACACGAATTTCTGGGGACATGGAAAATCACTTCGTGTTAACCGTATTTCGTGTTAACCAATATGGCCTCAAAATTGATCACGGCCCTCCCGTCAAGGAAAAAGTGTGTAAGAGATGCGTGCATGAATGAGTATGAGGTTAAAAGTGCACATTATCGTACTAAATATGCTTACCTTACCATCAGCTCGCTAGGAAAACACAAGGAGACGTGTACAGCTCACGTATTTAATGTAAACTCCATAGTAAAGTAAAAGCAACACAGGCTAAAGTACATTTTCGCATCGGTAAAAGCAACACGGTCAGTCATTTAAAAAAACGCCATGATAGTCGAAGTCTGTCTTGCGTTAGTGACAGCCCGTGAAGAGAGACAATCGTGGATCTCTTTAATCTTGTTTTTCACTTCAAGCGTAATCGACTTCTGTTTTGGTAGCCACGATCGGTGGTTAACTGAAGTGAGGGAGTGTTGGGTTGTGTTGGTACACAAATGATACATGAATACAGTTCAGAAACTCTAGCCAATGAGAAGACGGATTACAACAACTGAAGGCTGTTCAGCCAATCACAGGCTAGAGTTCGTTCTGATCTGTGTCATGTGTACTACAGCACGAGAGTGACACGTGCAGTGCCCCTTTCATGAATTGGTTTTCGGTGTTTGAGATTGGAATGTGTTCGTGTTAAACAGGTGAATAATAGTGAAATTGCTCTGGTTGGGAACCGAAAACAGCTTCGTGTTAAGCGAAATTTCGTGTTAAGCATTTTGTGTTATCAGTAAAATTTTAATACAGAATAAGAAGGCCGTCGGCCGGGAATGCAAAAACGGTTCGTGTTAACCGGAAATTCGTGTTAAGCGAGTTCGTGTTAACTGGACTCCACTGTACATTAAATAAACCTACAACATGGGGCATAAATAAAGCTAAGACCATTTAGCAACACACATCCAATATCAAGAGCTACAGGCAGTGCAGACAGTAGGGAGAGTTTTAAAAAGGCAAATACAGGTGAATGGACAAAGGGTAGACAGAAACACATGCCCCAGAATAGAGAGAAAAACCCACCCTGTGGGGCTGACCAGGGTGACCCTGGGAACTAAAAAATACCTAACCCCACCCAAGTCCCCCAGGGCAGACCCGGGTGGGGGGGATGCATTTTTGAAATCCAGTAAGATATTTATAGACCTGTTGTCTGATCGTACGATGGGTGAAATGGTGGAACGTGGATTGAGGGGAGGGATTAGTATTGCATCGAACAATTACGCCAGAGCCAACAACAAATATTTGGACAGTCCGGACCTTGACCGGGGTTTTGACCCCTCAAGCCCGGGGTCAAGGTCATTCATTACGTATTTGGACGCTAACAATTTGTATGGGTTCGCGATGTGTGAATTATTGCCCTTGAAAAACTTTTGTCTGTATGATTTGTCACAGTATGATGTAACAGGGTTAACAAACAATATTATGAATCCTGACCGAAACGACGCGAAGGGTTGGATCTTTGAAGTAGACCTGGAGTACCCGCATCATCTACACGATTACCATAATGATTATCCATTAGCAGTTGAGAAAATGAGTATGACGGGGAAAAAAGAAGACACTAAGCTTGTGCCAAATCTAAATGACAAATTCAATTACGTTTGTCACTACCGCTTGCTGCAGTTTTACATCAGACATGGGTTAGTATTAAAGAAAGTTCACAGAGGAATTCAATTTGATCAGAGTGCTTTCATGAAAGATTACATAATGAAGAACACAACCCTTCGTGCCAGAGACGGCAACACTGCATTTGACAAAGACTTCTTTAAGCTTATGAACAATGCCTGTTTTGGCAAGACAATGGAAAATCCTCATCACAGAAAAGATGTGAGACTGGTCACAACTGAATTGGGTGCAATTAAACTTACAGGCAAGCCACAATACACTGGGTACAAAGAGTTTCATTCATCATTGTATGCAGTGTCACTCAAAAAAAAGATTGTTAAACTGGACAAGCCAGTATTTATTGGTATGGCAATTCTTGAATTGTCAAAACTGGTGATGCTTGAATTTTATTATGATTACTTCAAATTAAAGTATCCTGACTGTCGATTGTTATACACTGACACTGACTCTATGATCATTGATGTGCCTACTGAAGACTTTTATGAAGACATGAAAACAGAACTACACATGTATGACACGTCTGATTACCCTAAAGACCATCCACTGTACAGCACACAAAACAAAAAGGTGCCTGGTAAGTTTAAGGATGAACTAAATGGTGTGCCTATAGTTGAGTATGTTGGACTGAGATCCAAAATGTATTCTATACTGCACCAAAAGGGCAGTCAGTCAAAAGCCAAAGGTATCAAGAAAACAGCAATAAAAAATAAAGACATTCGTCATGAACATTACAAGCAAGTGTTAGATGGTGCATTAATGCCTGATTATCCAAACAAGTCACTGAGATCAAATAAACATAATCTTGAAATAATTCAAACGCACAAAAAGTCACTTGCAGTTGGGGACACAAAACGAGTGTTTCATAGTAAAGAGAAAGCTTATGCACCAGGTCATTACAGGCTCAAGTTATCTGAAGACATTTGTGATGAACTGGTTGATGAATTAATTGACGACTTAGTTACTGAAATGAGTAACGGTGTCTGGGGGAATAATCTGTAATTCTTCTCTGACAAATGCCCTCTGGGGTGCAGGGTCATACAGGTAATATATTGTTGCGACAGGATTGGGAATTATTTTTTTTATATTATGAACGGATGTTGACCAAATGGGGTCTGTCGCTCTGCGCTTTATGTCATTTTCAGCTTCACCTGGTTGATATAAATATCTCACCTGTTTAGTAAATAAACTTGTGTCGGGTGCTGGGGTTGGGGCTGTTTTTGGCTCTGTAATTGTTTTCAATTTAATAGCATCAGCAGGTTTTGGGTGTCCTTCATTGTTCATTGCTTTTATCACATGTGGTAACCTTTGTACCCATTCAGTGTTACGGGTGTCATGCATGAGTTCCTTAGAATACTGGTAACTGAAAAGTCTTTCTGATAACTGTTTGTTAAAGTTTTCTACAATTGCCTGTGATCTGTGTACACCTGGAATACCACGTCTGACCAGTACACCATGCTTAGCAAATAACTGATTAACTGCACCTTTGAATTCTGATCCGTCATCAACTTGTACAAGTCTGGGGTATCTTAAGGGGCCTCGACTATATATTTTTGATAATGCTGTAGCAACTGTACTGGCTGTTTTGTCAGATATGGGTTCAGCGTCTTTGTACCTTGAAGCTATGTCTACGACAGTTAATGCGTACTTGTATCGTTTCTTTCTTATTGTGTCATGTGGTAAGAACAAAAGGTCCATTTGGTGTGTGTCATTAGGTGTTGTGTTCTCAAAATGAGGTCTCGTTATCTTTCTTGGAGCAGGTAAATATATCTGCCAAATTGCCTGTCTCTGTAACCATTGCTTGACTTGATTGAGTGTTATATCTCCGCCCACAGCGGCATGTAATTTCTGAATAGCGGTTGCTCCTTTATAATACCCTGATGGTGAGTAATATATTTTCGATAGTTTATTTTCGGCTGCCATTTTTTCTAGCAATGAAAACTCCAGTAAAATAAACAAATATCATTCCCACTAGAACAAAGATTATCTCCCCGTTTCTTTGTTCTGGGCTTGGTTGATAGTAGTCACTTAGTTTTGGTTTTGGGATAGACATGTCTTCACCCGTGACTAAAAAATACTCACGGATTGCGTCGTCTGTATTTGAAAACGTATGTTGTGCGTGACCTTCTAGCCTGAGTTTTTCATTGATGAAATCAAGTTTCTCAATTCTATTCTTTTCGTAATCCTGTTCTACCTGTGCTAATTTTTCTGACGCTTCATTATGACGCTTTATTTCTTCTGCAGATTGTTCTCTACCCATTTTAGAAAAGAGATAATTAGAGCCGCTAAACGCGAGGGCGTTGACCATCGCTCCTCCCACCATAATAGCTATCGTCGCCATATTTTGTTTTATTTACATAGATATATTTTCGGGAATAATTCCCTGTTTAACAAGAAGGTCTTTCGTGGCGATTGACGCTGTTACAACTACAATTAGCTTAGCGCTGTCTTCGAAATCGAGTCTACTGAGGTCTGGTGATTTCATTTTGAGTAGATTTTTTCCCAGCATAGAAAACGCTACTGCTAATGCACTGATTACTGCAGAGTGATACACAAGATTCATTAAATTCTTTGAGTCATTCATTTCTTAGGCAAGAAAAAATTAAAATAATAAATTTATTACTGCATATGAAATGGGTCGACAACTTTGGGTATTGTTGGTAATGTGGAGACTTCTGTTTTTGATGATGGAGTGTTTAATTTTTTGGTCACTGTACGAGTCTGTGGCTTGTATTTTTTGTATAATTGGTAAGCTACAAAACCAGATCTGACAACAAATGCGGCAACTACATATTTTGCTGTTTCAGAATTAGACTGGGTTGAAGGTCTTTCACTTTGATGTGGGTGTGACAGGGGCGTTGAAAGTCCTGTTAGTTCCGACAGTCCTGACGGTCCTGACGGTCCTGACGGCGGATCACTTACATGAGCCTTTTCTGTTAGCGCCTGTAGCTGTAACTTTTTCCGCTTGTTCCATTCAGCTAAACGTTTACCAGACTGAACCCTTCCTGCATTTTTAGCTGTTTTTGTCACTGTGTGAATCTGAGTCTGGGCAGGGTCTGAGGCAGGGTTCATCTGTGGGGTTGTTTGGGAGGTCGTCTGTTGGTCGTCCATTTTTATCAGCAAAAAAATTTAATTTCGTGAAATCGATATGGCTGCTAGTTACAATTAATGTTACCAGAGGAGCCAGCAAATTACCAAATCTGTAGAATAAAAGGCAAGCTAATTTACCAATTGCACTCGTTACAATGGGGTTACTCTCGAGGTCATTTGTAAGATTTTCAATGTCTACAGGGAGAGCGTAACTCACAGCTTTTGAATATAAGCAGACAATTGATTTGCTCAAATCACGGGTCATTAGTGAAGCCATGTGCTGTTCATATTTAAAATGAAGTTTAAATAAATCAGCAGCCGTGAGGGATAGTATATCTTCAGTTGAATAAAGCTTCCCAAGATAAGATTTCGAATGACCAGAAACCACTACAGATAAAAGTCGTTCCCTTTTCAAATCTAAGTCTATGTTTTCTACAGCGCCAATATCATTTAATAGAAGGAGTTCGTCTGTGTTCATTTTATAATGCAATTAAAAAAGATAATTTATAAACACATTTGTTTCTTTGTCAGTAAACCAGACATGAGTACATTAAGCCCTCACATGTAGAACCGTTTTGTAAATGATCCCCCTCTTTTGAAAAGTAATATGTCCCCCTGTTGATCTTTGACACAACTTAGCGATTTGAAAGGGTATAGCTATAAAGGCCATTGACGGGTGAGAGCCTTTTCAAAATGCAGCTCGTGTCTGAATTGAAAAGGAATGGAATGCGGCCGCTAATAGCGCGGCGTGAGGCAACACAAAAGGCGATCAACCGTGACACCACCTGGCAGCTCATGCTTACGATAAAATTGTACTGACATGAGTGTCTGTAAGTGCGTGTGTGTGTGTGTGTGTTTGTGTGTGTTTGTGTGTTTGATTGTGTGTGTACGTCTGTTTGTTTGTGTGTACGTCTGTTTGATTGTGTGTTTGTTTGTGTGCACGTCTGTGTGTTTTGTCTGTGTGTTAGATATTACTTGTTAGTTTCTTATACAACTGTTTTTCCAGCTCCCTGTATAGTGCAGAGTATAGGCCACCGTTTGATTTCTCGGGAACCAGTCATTGAGTAAATATGAAGTCAATTTCGAAACATGCTGTCTTCTTGAGTGTATGACACCTCTCAGCAAATAGCCTTTTCAGAGCTGTAGAGCCGGCTTCACATAGAGTGTTAGGTCTCACAGTGAGTTGAACAGTGGCGCGCTACTGTGCCGGCGCGTGGCGACATTAGACACCACAAAGGTAAACAGGTGAGCTGGCTTGAAAAGAAGCTGATTTAAAACGTGTAAGTTTCACATGAGTGGAGTTTATGTCTGTGTTGTCAAAGCGGGTCTTTCTCTCTCTCTGTGTGCGGTAGCTAATGGGGGTTTTATTCCCATTCAATCTTAAAACCAATTTACATTTGTGGGGGGTCATGATTTTTTCGATGTGCATTTTCTTAAGGTCAAAAATAAATTGTGTGAATATCGACTCAGGTGTGGTACATCGATCTAGCAGCTAAAGGATTTGAAAAGGTTTTGAGCAACGTTGTCAAAACATTGCGACGTGATCATATTTTGTAACTGTTGTGCATATTTTATTCTGACGCGTCGTACCTAGAGTCAGCTGGCGACGGGCTGTGTTTACGTACATAGTAACATTGCGACAGTAGATATATGAGCTAATTAAGAGAGATATAAATACTGAGCGGATTAAAGCATCATTAACACAATGACTGAGTTAACCCCCTTGATTATATCTTTTTTGGCCCTCCATATCTATATCTCCCGCACAGAGTAAATACCATTGGAAGTTACCCCTAAATCATCATTATTTAAACAGCCACATTTTTATGAAAATCAAAAATAATACTTAAGGGGTTAACTCAGTCATTGTGTTAATGATGCTTTAATCCGCTCAGTATTTATATCTCTGTCTCATTTTGGAAGAATATTTTAACTGGTGATGGAGTTTGTACAGCACTGAAAAACTCCATGTTCAGCATGCTCATTGTTGCAGACCGGAGTGTTTTGTTGGTGGTCAAGTCAAGAGTCAAGTCAAGTCAAGAGTTTTTTTATTGATGTTGGCACTTCGGCCATTTTCACATGGAGAGCGGTTACATATATCAGTTCAATACAACAAGAATATTACCTGGGGTATATTGACATTCCAAGTTAAAAGACAGTTTTTATAAAAAGACAGTATTATGTGACACAGAGGTAACCAATCAATCATTGGAACATATCGTTGTTTCTCTTTTTCGTCTCTCGAAACATTTAAAAAGAAACCATGCAAACTGTCTCGTTCTAGATGCACTTTCGCAGGATAACAACTGAGTGAGTAAAACACTTTCACGGTTGTTATCTACAGTTGCCCAAAAATCCGGACGCAAGTCTATATACTTCGGGCAGTGAAACACAACGTGAGCTTCGTCTTCGATAGTTTGTGGGCAAAAGGGACAGTCATTTACTCCATCAGTAACGCTTCGAATAAAACGATTCCTGTGCGTCTGGATATCACTTACTCCGAGCCTAAAGCGCACCAGGGTATCTCTGAAACATTTTATTCGAATATCTTTAAAGTACGATTCAGGCTCCAAAGTAAACTTATACGTTATGTACAGCTGATAACGCTGACTGTCCCTGAGGCCAGCGAACCATTCTTGACGAACAACATCGACAAGTCTCTGCTTAAACTCAGACATAAATCGCCTTTCATTCCCTACTCCTTGGTTCATCCAAACAAAGTTAAACCCTGTATTCTCTAGAGTGGCTCGTACTTTTGATACCCAATTTAGTTTTCCGTTGTTATCTAAATTTGACAACAACAGATATGCTTGCTTTTGTATGCGGTCGGTATCCATCTTAATAATCTTAAGCCAAAAACGTATAGTTTTCATACAACAATTCACCAACAGTGGGTACCTTCCAAGCTCGCCGTATACCATGTCAGTGGGGGTTCGGACAGGGACAGAAAGAAACCTTTTACAGGCGTACAGGTGTACTTTCTCAATGGGACTATCGTCGTGGAGGAGGCCCCATATTTCAGAAGCATACAAGAGTGTTGGTTGTACGACTGAATCAAAGAGTTTGAAAAATGTTTCTTTTGTCATACCATCAATGCGCCACAGGGCTCTAATAATATCGGTGGTCGCTCTCTTTCCCTTAACGGCTAGCTGTTTTGCGCTCTGGAAGGTACTCATTGTCGTTGTGAAAGTAAAACCTAAATAAACGTAACTGTTTACTACTTCGAGTTGTTCGCTTCCAATAAACCATTTTTCACATTTACTCAGGAAACCACCTTTCCTGAAAATCATGACTTTAGTTTTGTCACAGTTGATTTGCAGCCCTAGTTTACCGCAAGTACTAACTAGACAATTAATCTGATTTTGTAGACCAGATGGTGAACATGAAAGTTTTGTTGTTGGTGGTGGGGTGTGTGTGTGTCTGGGGGGGGGGGGGGAATAATTACTGTCCCACACTCATCAACAAATGCAGGACAAGACCACGAGGCTTGCTGACATCTCGTCCCAAGTGGGCCTCACCATCCACAAACAGAAAACAAAGACAATGAGGCTGAACGCAACCAGGGAAGAACCAGTCTTGCTTGCTGGCACCCCGTTGGAGGAGGTGGAGTCCTTCACCTATCTCGGGAGCATCACAGACAAAAAAAGGCGGCACTGATGCAGATGTCAGAGCACGAATCGGTAAAGCCAGAGCAGCCTTACCAGTTGAAAAAAGTGTGGAGTTCCAGAGAGCTGTCACAACACACCAAAGTCCGGATTTTCAACTCCAACGTAAAAGCAGTTCTCCTATATGGAGCAGAGACTTGGAGATTGACAAAAACCACAGTCAACAGAGTACAGATCTTCATAAACAGTTGCCTTAGAAGAATTTTGAAAATCCACTGGCCAGAGAAGATCAAAGAAGTACCCAACGGAGAAAGAAACACGCTTAGAAAAAAACGGTACAACACAATTTATTAAACAAATATAATAAATTGTGTTGTACCGTTTTTTCTAACCATTTTTTCTAACCGTTTTTTCTAAGCGTGTTTCTTTCTCCGTTGGGTACTTCTTTGCATTTCACACGCTTGGCAGTCACCTTTTTGGTCTGGATTGCAGAGAAGATCAGCAACGTCAGACTCTGGGAGAGAACAGAGCAGATAACAGCAGAGAATGAAATTGGGCAAAGAAGATGGGGATGGATTGGTCACAGTCTGAGAAAGCCAGCTTCCAGTATCACTAGGCAGGCATTGTCATAGAACCCCCAGGGAAAGAGGAAAAGAGGTAGGCCGAGAAACTCCTGGCGTTGAGACCTCCAAGCAGACATCAAGAGACTGGGAACCACCTGGAGTAAAATCGAAGGAGAAGCACAGGACAGGAGTCGCTGGAGGTCTCTTGTCGACGGCCTATACCCAGGTAGGGGTGACAGGCGTAAGTAAGTAAGTAAGCCAAGAGGCAGTACAATCCATCTCTGCATCAGTTCTTTTAAAACCCAGCTGACAGCCTCTTAGGGGATCATACCGGTCAAGTTTTGAAAATGGGAACTCTGGAGTTTATTGGCAGCCTTTTTTCACGGCGTTATGGCGTTTTTTTGGCTCACATGTGGAGCAAAGATTAGTCTATGTTCTTGGCCAGTGGTTGTCTGTCTATTGTCCATTCTCCGTCATCTGTCTGCCGTCATCTGTGGTAAATTTTAAATTTTCAAATTTTCAAGCCACAGTCTTGAAACTTGGCCCTAGGATACTTTGAAGGAAGACCTTTCTAAACATGCCAATTTGAGTGCCCTCTCTCAAAGGTCAAGGTCACAGAGGATCAGGAAATAGGTAAAAAAAAAATAGCCATATTTTGAAAGAAAAAAAAAAGCCATATTTTGACAACAGTATTTTTTTCTCATATACTATTCACAACTTCAAACCCAAACTTGGTACTGAGATGTCTCCTGGCAAGTCCTATTTACGCCATGTACTAATTTGGATGACCCCTCAGAAAGGTCAAGGGTTGCAAGGTTAGCAAATGTGTGTAAAATGCTAATAAACCCTGATTATTATCATGAAAAACATGTCACACTTTTTAATATTAAAAGGTTTGTTCCCTCTGACATTTGTCTCCCATGCATCTGATCAGTTTTCTACTTACACTTACAGCTGTCATACCTGATTACAGATCAAAAGGAGAGAGAATCAATGTGAAAGAGAGAGAGGGAGAGAGAGAGAGAATACATGCCGAGGTACGGCACATAAAAGCAACAACAACCCAACAAATGTGGTTTTGAGTAACACGCACACACTTTTATATAAAACCATGCATCGTTTCACAATGTTAGTGGTTCAACAGCCGTCGAAACAACACCAGAGCTTACATGGTAGACATAGCACGACCTTATTTAGTTGTTTCGCCCTTCCAAACGAAACTACACGGAAATGCTTACCATGGAGAAGACGCCGTTTCGATGCTTTGCGAAATCTTTAACAAATACGTGTCAGATCACTTCTGCTGTGATCTCACGGACAGCGGAGGCGTATCAGGTGTGAACATGTATGTATACTGTGCATTTTACATGGTGGAAACGACTACACTCTCAGAAACCATGGGAGAAAACTGAACCACGAGACATATTTTATGAAAACACCAGAAGCGAGTTGACAATCTTGATACGGCGGAGTCACACAAATAATGATTAGCTTTAGTCGCAAGACAAGATGCATATGGAACTGTTTTAGAATGTGGCAAGTTGAAAAAAGTGAGCTATCGGGGCGACGATTGCACCGTTTTTCACTCAGCCTTATTTTTTCTCTAGCAGAAGCGGATTTAGGGATGGGGTAAACCTTACTTTTTTCTTTTTTTTTTAAGGGGGGGGGGGGGTAATGGGAATAAAGTAAATGTGATTGAAATGACCAAAATTAAAAATATGAATATTTGGATTATATACTGGCCAGATTCTACCAGGTGGATTAGTCTTGTGGTAATGTGATAGAACATTACAACTCTAAAATATTATTAAATTGTGTTGTAATTGTAATTGGTAGAACATTACGAATCTAAAATATTAATAAATTATGTTGTAACTGTCTTTTCTAAGCGTTTTTCTTTCTCTGTTGGGTTCTTCTCTGCATTTCACACACTTCGCAGACACCTTTTTGGTCTGGATTACGACTCTTGTCTAAAAGGTGTTAGGTGTTGGGTTCCAGTGAGCAAGGTGGAGTCTTGAAACATGTATTCGTTGCTCAAGTCTTTGAAGTCACCTTTGCTGTGGCGAAAGACAATAAAGTGAATTATCATGGCAATAGAGTGTAATATAATTCACAATTGGATATCACCTTTTATAAATGTGTATAATTCTGCTGAAAAGGACTAATAAATTATGAAAAGGGGCCGTGGGGGGTGGGGGGTGGAGGTAAATCCTGGAAACCATTATTCGTGATGGTGTTTTTTTTTCGGTTCTCATGATTAGTGACTGCAGTTTTTTCATCTTCCTGATCCCTGAAAGAAGCTTTGGGTTTGTCGTTTAAAATAAGATTTTAGCAATCTGTACAAATGTCTGTGAATTTCATGAAAAGTTTGTTGCCACTCTTTTAATTTATCTTTTAATTTAATTTGTCGTTCAAGATTTTGACAAGTGAAAAGAGTACCCATCATCTCTTTTTATCGTGAAATGTGAATGCCACTTTCGGAAATCCATAGCGAATTGCACCATAAATCCTCATGAATCCAAATGGTACCCCCACACCTCCCTATGACAGCTATTACACTTATAAGTGTATAAATCATCCCAGGACAAAATGTTTAATGCTAGGACTAAATAATTTATTCTAGGACAAATTCAATAAAAAGGGGCAGAACTTAACATTCTCAAGGTCACAGGTCGCCAAAAGCTTTTATTGGGATTCAGGATACATACCCATTTAAAAAAAGACAAAATCATCCAATTAATGAATTAACATATTTTCCACCAATTGCCATGTGTCATGTCACGTGGGACGCTGTTTGCTGTCTGATTGCTTGGAATGAGTCCCAGAAATAATTCTTTATTCCTAGGATTGAACTGAATTTTTTCTAGGATAGATTTTTTATTCGTAGGCATTAAGTATTTTGTCCTAGGATGAATTAATCACTTATAACTGGAACGGCTTGCTATAATGGCAGGCCATTCACTTATAACTGATCAATTCATCCTAGGACAAAATATGGTATCAATTTCAGCCCAGTGAATCAAATTTGATATACAAACGATTTAAAATTTCCCAAAAAATCAGTAGCTCACTGTAGCTTGCCCTTAGCACCACATGAATGTTCTGTGTTTGTGTACAGTGTGTGAGTGAATGCACATGATTAACATGAGCATGCTTGTTGGGTTAAGTTCGTGGTGACGCTTTGAGAATAAAGTGCCTATATAATGTGCTGATTTATTTTTTTCATTGGACATTTTGTTCTAAAATGAATTCATCAGTCATAAGTGAAATCGCCTGCCATAGCTGTTACATTAATAACTTATTAATTCATCCTAGGACAACAATACTACGACTATGACATATCTGATTTAATCCTACGACAATGTAATTATTTCTAGGACTAATTCCAACCAGTCAGACAGCAGGAATAGTCCCACAACATGACACATAGCAATTAGTGGAATGACACACGGCGCTTGGTTTGGTGGAAAATACATTTATTCATTGGACAATTTTGCATGAGGCATCATGGCTTTGCAGAAGTAGAACGTTTTAGTGTTTGGTGTAAAGATAATTTTCTAGACCTAAATGTGAGTAAGACCAAGAAACTACTGATAGACTTTCGAAGAAACCCTGCCCCTTTCCCTGTTCTGATGATTGATAATGTGTCTGTTGAGCGTGTGACTGAGTATAAGTATCTTGGAACAGTTATAGATGATAAGTTGTCCTTTAACGCAAACACCACCGTCATACACAAGAAATGTCAGTCACGCATCTACTGCCTCCATTAACTCAGGAAGCTGAATGTGAACCCCTCTGTCCTTCAAACTTTCTACTGCTCTTTTATTGAGTCTGTCATCACTTTCGGTTCTGTGTGCTGGTATGGAGGTCTGAGTGTGAAGAACAAGAACACCCTGGCACGAATGGTAAACATCTGCAGCAAAGTGACTGGCAGTAAGCAAACCAGTGTGGAGTCCCTGTATGAACAGCGTGTGGTGAGAAAGGGTAGGCGGATAGCTTCAGACAGATCCCATGTCCTTGCCCACCTCTATGAACTCCTCCCCTCTGGCCGCAAACTCCGCACGCACAAAGCTAGGACATTCAGACTACAGCACAGTTTCATACCCAAATCCATCACTCTAAGCAATCCGTAGTTACATCCACGCATACCCAAACCTAACTCCTCCCCCTATCCTCCTTTACCTGTGCAATCAGTAGGAATGGAGCTTGTTGATTTTAAAGAAGTGGTTATATTGTGTTTTATTTGGTGGTGAACATGGATATATTGGGATTGTTGTTACTGAGTGTTTACCCATTAATTATTTACTAAGGTAGATTTTAATTAAGCAGCTTGTGCAATAAATGTAATAATGTATTGGGACGTTTGTATAATAAGTAGTGAGGGTTAGGATTAGGTTGAAACACGCGTATTATGTATGCATGTGTAGAGGTGGGTGTAAATGTATAAGTGCCGCTCAGTTCAGTCCATAAAAGATGTTTATGTGTGAGATGTGTAAGAATTATGTGTAAAGATTTTGTGGTGTTCACTTATGTCCATTTGGAATTTATAGCTGTGCAAGTGCAGGGAGAAAATGTTCATAATTATGTTATAATGTTTTCATGTCTTGTTTGTACTATTTGTTATAAATGTACCACAACCGAATTTCTCTTTTCGAGATAATAAAGTACTCTTATTATTATTAAACATGGCTGATTGGTTAGAATTAATAATTTTTGTAGGATTACATTAAATTTGTCCTAGGATAAATTATCAAGTCCTAGCATTAAATATTTTGTCATAGGATGAATTAATCAGTTATAAGTGGTTACTGTGAATATTAACTTATGCCGTTGGAATGAGTGTCATAAATTTATATGAAAGACTTTTATGCTCTTCTTCTCCTTAGTATGCAGGAGACTTACACTCCTGCACAGAAGGGACCAGCAGAAAACCTCTATTCTCATACTCAACAGGACTGTGAAAAGAAGGGTAGAACAGTGTTGACTCAGCGTTAGTTGAGGCAAGACAACATTGTGAACATGTTATACTGGCAAATTTTAGCAATCAAACCTTGCCAAGGAACAGACCACAAAGCACAAAATGTATAACTTTAATTTGTTTGATGCAGCCCACATTGTGCCTTTAGGAAGAGTTTTTTGTTGTTTGTAACTCACATACACACAAACATATACATGTGTGATGGGGGTGAGCTAAACTTTAGAAGTAAGATTAGTATTTGATGGTGGTGGTTGGACTTTGTGACTCAGAGACGTAGTCATGTTGAGCTAAACTTTATTTTCTAACAAAAACTAGAAAGCAAAAAGCAGTACAGGGTCTCCTGAAAACCCGCGCAGTTTAGGTTGATAAAAAAAACTGTTTTCCTCCACGGCACTGGTGCCAGAAATTAAGAGTTGGCCACTAGTACTGGTACTGTGAGTCTTGCGCGTTTGACCCCCACCCGGGTCTGCCCTGGGGGACTTGGGTGGGGTTAGGTATATTTTAGTTCCCAGGGTCACCCTGGTCAGCCCCACAGGGTGGGTTTTTCTCTCTATTCTGGGGCATGTGTTTCTGTCTACCCTTTGTCCATTCACCTGTATTTGCCTTTTTAAAACTCTCCCTACTGTCTGCACTGCCTGTAGCTCTTGATATTGGATGTGTGTTGCTAAATGGTCTTAGCTTTATTTAGGCCCCATGCGTTAGGTTTATTTAACGTATTTGACCGGCTGGCGACATACATTCAATGTTCTGTTTAGTTTTTTTTCACAAGCAGTGCAGGCACGTCCTGAGAAAGCCTTGTTGCTGTCGGGACGTTAAGCAATGTACAATCTTGCGCGTTTGATAACAATTACAAATAGAAAGTCCGCCACACGGGCAGCCCTACTTATAGACGCATGCTGGCTGCTCCCGCCGACTCCGCGTCGGTGCAAAGTCCACGGGGGTCTGGCAATTGTATAAGTGGCAAATCTGTATTTCTTGCCAGCCCTAAGAACTAGAATATCTTCTGAACTACATAATGCAAAAATATAATCTTTGAATATAAATATTAAGAAATTTTACCAGCTTTACTCTGGATTTAATTTGAGATTACAGGCTATTAGCGGAAAGTTTATATTTATTCTTAAAGCAGTCTCAGAAGGGCCACAGAAGATCAAAAAGGCTACTAAATCGCAGTTATCACTCCGATAGGTTATAATTAACCAAAAGACATATACATTACAAAAACTATTACCCGGGCCAAATCTAACCAAATCTAACCATGCTAAATACTAAGCAATGGTGTTGTAGTTTGGCTACAATACACGGTCAAAACTGATATACAAGACGTACACTGAGCTTATCACGTACACAACACTTAACGCTGCGTCAGTTTGGCAAGGCACCGTGAGTGGCGCACGTCATAGCTAGCAGTCGACACGAGTGAAATCCGAGAAGCAATGGTCATAAGTGCTATCGGCCTATGTACACAGAGGAACATCTGGTTCACTCTGTTACATTTTCCCATCGGCCTTAACAATACAGCGACCTCGCTGAATAATACCAAAACCATAAATCCCAAAACACAAATACAAGAACACATTGGGCCCAATGACGACGTAACAAGAAAACACATTATCAAACAGTACCATCCACATGGTAAACCACAAATATAACATCATGGCTTGACTTCGCGAACGAAGATTCTATAGGGCTTGCCCACGTCGTCTGCAGGCATTTTCGTGACTGCGGAGGCCAATCCGGGACAGGCAGGTTCGACCGCAGTGGCTGCAGGGGAAGGTCTGGTCAGGGTTCTGAGTTACGACAACTCTGTTTTTTCTCCTGAGCCGCTTGTCCTTGAGGTTAGCTCTGCGAGAGTCCTCAAAGGAGACGGCTGCCTTGTGAATGGTGGAGCGCCAGGTGTCACGGTCCGCAGCAAGCAAAGACCACTGGCGGTGGTCGATTTGGCAGGCACTAAGTGACTTCTTGAGACCGTTTTTGTATCTCTTCTTTGGTGCCTCGGTGTCGAGTGGCGAGCTCGCTGAACAGAGTGATCTTGGGTAGGGGATGATCCTCCATCCTGGAGACGTGCCCCGCCCAGCGAAGCTGTGTCTGCAGCAGCAAAGCCTCGATGCTCAAAGTTTCCGCCTATTCAAGGACCTCGACGTTGGTGACATAGTCACTCCAGTGAATGCTGAGGATGGTACGCAGGCAGCGCTGGTGAAAGCGTTCGAGGAGTCGTAGTTGGCTGCGGTAGAGGGCCCAGGACTCGGAACCGTACAGCAGGGTGGTGAGGACGACAGCTCTGTACACGCTGATCTTGGTGCCTTTTTTCAGCTGTTGATTGTGCCACACCCGCTTGAATAGTCGCCCGAAAGCACTGTTCGCTTTTGCCAGCCTGTTGTCCAGCTCCTTGTCCAGCTTGGCGTCTGACGTGATGATGCAGCCGAGGTAGGTAAACTGGTGTACAGACTTCAGTTCGGACTCGCCGATGGTGATGTGGGGAGGGCGATGCTCTTCCTTGGGTACTGGCTGATGAAGGACCTCTGTCTTTTTCAGACTGACCTCAAGTCCAAAGAGCTGGGCGGCATCTGCGAAGCAGGACGTAATGCGCTGCAAGGCTCTCTCTGTGTGTGCAACGAGGGCAGCGTCATCAGCAAAGAGCAGCTCACGAATCAGTTGGTCTAGGGTTTTCGTGTGGGCCTGCAGTCGTCTGAGGTTAAACAGGCTGCCATCGAGACGATACCTGATGTACACTGCGTCGTCATCATCGAGGTCCACTGTGGCCTGCTTCAACATCATGCTGAAGAAGATGGTGAAGAGGGTCGGTGCCAGCACGCAGCCTGGCTTCACGCCGTTGCGAATGGGGAATGGTTCTGAGAGGTCACTGTTTAGTCTGACCTGGCCTTGCTGGTCCTCGTGGAGCTGGACGATCATGTTGAGGAACTTTGGGGGACAGCCTAGTCGCTCCAGGATCTGCCACATACCTTGCTTGCTCACAGTGTCAAACGCTTTTGTTAGGTCAACAAACGTTACGTACAGCCCTTTGTTCTGCTCGCGGCACTTCTCCTGAAAAAAGACACAAAGACCATGTCGGTGGTACTCCTGTTGGCTCTGAAGCCACACTGGCCCTCTGGGAGGTGGTCTTCAGCGATGGCAGGTACCAGCCGATTCAGGAGCAACCTTGCGAGAATTTTCCTGGCAATGGACAGCAGGGTAATTCCACGATAATTAGAGCAGGCAGACTTCTCTCCTTTGTTCTTGTACAGGGTGATGATGACTGCATCACGGAGATCCTTTGGTAGTGTTCCTTTTTCCCAGCAGCAGAAAAAGAGGTCGTGGAGCTTGTTGTGCAGTGCTGGGCCTCCATGTTTCCATATCTCTGGCGGGATTCCGTCAATGCCTGCTGCTTTGCCACTCTTGAGCTGGTGGATGGCTGTGAGGGTCTCTTCGGCGGTGGGCGGTTCGTCCAATTCAACCTTTAGTGGAAGGTGTGGGATTTGGAGGATGACTGTTTCTTGAACAGTGGGCTCAGCGCTGAAGAGGTCCTGAAAGTATTCCGACCAGCGGTTCAAGATGGAGGTATTATCTGTGAGGAGTGCCTGTCCATCAGCGCTTCGCAGGGGACTTTGTACCAGGTGCCTAGGGCCATACACTGCTTTCAGTGCTTCGTAGAAGCCCCTGTAGTCACCGTTGTCAGCGCAGAGCTGGGTCCTCTGTGCGAATCTGGACCACCACTCGTTCTGGAGTTCTCTAAGCTTGAGCTGGAGACTGCTGCAGATGAGGCGGAAGGCAGACTTCTTCACAGGGCAGGAAGGCTGGGCTAGGTGGGCCTGGTGGGCGGCTCTTTTTTTTTGCTAGAAGTTCCTGGATCTCTACGTTGTTTTCGTCAAACCAGTCTTTGTTCCTCTTTCTAGCAAAGCCCAAGACTTCCACAGAAGATTTTACAATAGCAGTTTTCAGTTGTTCCCAGAGTGTTTCAGGGGAGGAGTCTGCTGGATCAACTGTGTCTTTGAGCATGTGCTGTAAATCGGCCTGAAGGGCAGCTTTCTTGTCGTCATGCTGAAGGCTGGCAACTTCAAGCTTTTTCTTGGGGGGGGGGGGGGGCCCTTTCTAGGGTTTCAGCTTGAGGCGGAGCCTGAGTTTGCAGCGAACAAGGCGGTGGTCAGTGTGGCACTCTGCGCTGGGCATCACTCTGGTGAGGAGGACGTCACTGCGGTCCCTCTGACGCACTAGGACAAAGTCGATAAGGTGCCAGTGCTTGGAGCGAGGATGCATCCAGGTGGTCTTTTGACTGTCTCTTTGCTGGAAAGTAGTGTTGGTGATGACAAGTTGCTGCTCTGCACAGAGCTCCAACAGTAGGCGACCATTGTCATTGCAGTTCCCAACGCCATGCTTGCTGAGGACTCCTTTCCAGGCTTCAGAGTCTTGGCCCACTCTGGCATTGAAGTCGCCAAGGATGATGACTTTGTCGTCTGCAGGGGTACTCTGCAGGAGGCTGCGCAGGTCAGAGTAGAACTTGTCTTTTTCTGCAGGCTCTGCCAGGAGGGTTGGGGAGTACACACTGAGAAGGGTGACGTATTGCTGGTGTCTCAGTGGGAGGCGCATGGACATGATGCGGTCGGAGTGACCCGTTGGTAGGTTTTCCAACTTAGTCGCAATGGGGGTCTTCACCATGAAGCCCACGCCTGAGAGCCGTCTTTCTGATGCAGGCCTGCCTGACCAGTGGAGGGTGTAGCCAGCGCCAAGTTCTTAGAGGCTGCCTTCCTCTGGGAGGCGTACTTCGCTGAGTGCGGCGATGTCGATGTTTAACCTCCGCAATTCATGGGCAATGAGGGCGGAGCGACGCTCAGGGCGTCCGCTGTCTGCTGTGTCAAGCATGGTTCGGATGTTCCAGCATGCTACGTTGAGTCCGGTCGTGGTCGTCATGAGAGTGGATCCGTTGTTTTTTCTTGTTTTCTGACCGCATGAGAAGATGCCCGTTGACCGCGGCTAGCCAACTGGGGTTACGAGGGGATGAGCTTTGGTTAGGCCACCTTTTCTAGGCCCCTCTCCGTGTGGAGCAAGCAGTGCTGTCCCTAGAGAAGGCTGCTTGGTCGTTCAGGGTGTGCCGAGTGACGTTGTCATTCCCAGGTCAACATCAGGCGACCAATATCCTGAACCGCCAGCATGCAGGTTTGAGACTGCGGCTTCCAGTGACATCTTTCACCTGCCGTTTTGCCCCTTGCCCATCGCTAGAGGACTTGGAAAGTTCAGTGTCATAGTCCGTGGGCGTTTCCTAAAGCCTGCGCGGTGGAGCTTTTTGGTGGAGTGCAGTGTGCGCAGTACTGGCCCCACCCTTTAAACCCTTGGTTCGTTTGCCATCGCCTAGCAAGCTGGGACGGTGGCATCGAGGTCCTCAGGTCGTAGGTTTTATATCAGAGTGTCCTTGTCTTAGTCTCTGGCTCAAAAGCCTTCCCCGGAGACACGGGGGCTTTGATGCCAGGGGTTTCCTCCCTTAGCCTTTCCGCAGCCAAGCGGCCAGGCCTGCAAGGCAGCAGGGGACTCGTGGGGGCCGGGGTCATCTATGTCCCGTGCAGATGTGAACATCTGCCCACTGCCCAGACGGTGACACTTACCAGAGGAGAAAAATCCAACGCCGGAACCCGGTATCGAACCTCGCACCTTTGGCATTGGAGGCAGACTCACAGTCATTTCCAAACTAAGTTACTAAGTTATGCATAGCAGAAAACTGACATAGGATATTATCATTTGGAAAAATACCTACGCAGCAGACTAAGTTTGAAAATGAAATCAACTGCACAGCTGTTGTGTACTAGAAAGACGCAGATGTACCGATGCCTTGACTTCCAATATTCATTAAGGCATCAAAATTCAAAACATTGCACTACTTGAAAACACAGTACCGGTGCCTTGGATAATTCTAAATTAACTTATCACCTTAAGCAGTCATTCGCCTAAGACAGTCCCTTCAAGTAAAAAAACAAAGAAGCCCAAAATAATTCGCTCAATAAAAAGTTGTCCTATTTTTCTAGCACTAATACAGCATCCGGTGGCTTGGAGGAATATTGAAGCTTTAATGTGTCTTGTGGACATTCAAAGTTGCCAAGGCACACCTTTAAAGGCCCACTGTCCACACAAAGCGCACATGGCAACAATCCCAATATATCCATGTTCACCACCAAACAAAAATCACTTAAACTTATAGTGACCGTTACGTTTGTGGTTGTGCTATTCTTTTAGGGAATGTGTGTGTTGATCATAGGAAAGATCCGTGTTCAGTTATTTTATACTCAGAATCACATACCTTTTTAGTATGACTCGTTTCTTTTTGCATGGAGAATTGCGATCAATTTTTGTGTGTTTGTGACTATAATGTTGCACGTTTCGCTGACTTGTAGCAAAGTCCAATAGACCTAGATTAAGCTGGAAGGTTCAGAAAAAGGCACGATTGTTCTAGTGACCTGATGAACATGGTGTCATAGTTTTGTAGTACACATGTTGGTTACATTTCATGATGTTTACCTAATGCACCTAGATTTTAGCGGAAGATTGTAGAGAAATCTAGAGTGTTTTTTTAAATGAATATTAATGATTTTTGGTTACGTTTTCTTTTCTAATTGGTTGTGTAATTTGCGGGATTATTCTGGAAATTTGTGAAAGTATAAAAGAGGGCTTTAGGAAGTATGTGCTATGCATTGTAAGAAGTATGTGCTATGCATTGTAAGAAGTATGTGCTATACATTGTAAGAAGAATGTGCTATGCATTGTAAGAAACAGTGTATCAAAGTTTGGATGCATTTGTGAGAGATAGTGCATCAAAGTGTGGATCAAAGAGCGCATCATGAGAATAAAGTACTGTTGGAACTGCTACACCAGTGTGGTCTACACACACACAGTGTGTCTGGTGTGGTTACATCATACTATAACAATGACTACCGCGTAACAGCGACCTTCTCCAATAAAGGGTTAATAGTTATACGTTCACAAAATCTCCTTTCAAATGCT
This sequence comes from Semisulcospira habei, assembly GCA_036245525.1. NCBI lineage: Eukaryota > Metazoa > Mollusca > Gastropoda > Semisulcospiridae > Semisulcospira > Semisulcospira habei. Next base: position 135,190,673 of record BTPG01000002.1, on the reverse strand, counting down.
GCACAAAGAGGCAGACTTAACTTTTGTTTCATTATGAAGTACACATATCATGACTTTCTGTTCGTTTTTCCCTTTGTACATTGGAGAGTGCCCTTGTTATGCCCAAAGGACAGTAACACATACAGGTATTAGGTGTGCCTACTCACATGGATTGTGAAAACTGGGTAGACAATAGAGTTGGACAGCAATACCATATCCTGTGGAACAAATGGTATGAACCTGCACCAGTACTGGGTTATTAACCCATTACATCCTGAGACTGATTCTGTACAATTTGTTTATTGTCTTTTGAACACTACTTTACAGATTAGGAGATAGATCAACCATATTAGTTCAAGGGTGGTGCTAGAATAGCTTGGCGCCAAGCTTTTTTGACACCACCCTTGAACTATCAGTCACATTTATTTCAAGCAATGGGTTAAGGTAAGGGTATGGGTTAATAGCAATGATCCAAAACAAAACGTGGAAAGAAGAAATACAGATTAGGAGCCAGCTCAACCATATTAGTTCAAGGGTGGTGCCAGAATAGCTTGGCGCCTCAGGCACCAAGCTATTCTGGCACCACCCTTGAACTATCATAGTCAGATTTATTTCAAGCAATGGGTGTATCAGAATGATAAGGGTTAATAGCAATGATCTAAAACAAAAAGGGGAAAGAAGAAAGTAGCCAATTAAGGGCCGAAGGTAACTAGTGTAAGCTATACAATTTAGTACATCATGTTTCCAAATCATCTGATGCATACAAACCGCGGTCAGTAGATCAGCCACTAAGTTCAAGGTTGGCAACTGACTGGCGTGGTGCCAGGCAAATCATGCGCCATCTTTCAGCCACTTGTGTGTGTGTGTGTGTGTGAGAGAGAGAGAGAGGAAACTTTTAGTATAGAAAGGATTAAAGAAAAATTACCTATCCTACTGCCCATCTTACACACTGTCCTGTTACACTGAAATATTTTTGCAAAATTACCTAAAGTGAAAGAGTAGATTACAACAGTTTGTATTGATCAGTATATTCTAAAGTTTGATACTTTTTGAGAAATAGTACATATAATTTGTTTATGTGAGGCTCCCATTTAAAACTTTTGTCTATAGCTGCTTCGCCCAATAGGCGATTTTCTGAAAGATGTTTGATGTAGTTCCCAATTGTGGGAAAAGTTGGAGATGGAGTTGATGTTTTTGGAACTTATAGTTAGCAGCATACATGTAGTTTTGAAAGGGCTGGTGAGCACAAGGTTTTTATAAACCAAAGTGAAATCTTATCAATGCTTGGATGCAGCAGACTATTTTAACCATTGATTCATTTGCTTCATACACATGAGAGAAAGAGAGAGAGAGAGAGTAGTGTGTGTGTGACTGTGGGCGCTCATGTGTCTGTCCAAGTCATGAGAAACAGTGATATTTGTGGTTGCTGGTATACCGAACAATACTGTAACGACATAAAAATACAGTTAAAATACCTGTATGGATTTTCGTGCTGGTATGCAACTCTAGCAAACACGTCCCAACAGGTATTCAGGAATGTCAACATTGAGAACCTGTTGTACTGGCAAATTACTAATGTACTAAAATTTGCCAATTCGATGGGTTCTCAATGTTGTCTACCTTTGTCTACTATCCTACCCTTCTTTTTACAATCTATGTAAGATGACACACAATAGAGGATTTCTTTCTGCTGTGCCTTGTGGGCATTGGTAGAACTCTCGTAGGAACAAAAGAAAAGAAGGGCAGAAGTGTCTTTCATTTTACAACATTCAAACTTTGTAAGTTAACTCATTCAGCCCTGATGCACTACAGCAGGAGATGGGTTGACCATCTCCTGCAACAGGTGCATAGTCGTTAAATGACGCCTCCAAAATTTGGGAAATACATGTGCCGAGCTGAATGAGTTAAGTTACATGTAGTAAGTTTTGTGCAGCATTATTGAAACACACAGTAGAACAGTTATAAAGAAGACTGCAAAAATACTTTCTTGCCTGGAGCAGTTCCCTGCTATGTCCAAACTAATTCAATGATTATACATACTACATTTCCACCTTTTATTGTTCTCAAGAGTGATGTATAAAACATAAATTCAGAAGCAATACACATTCTGGTGAAACATTTTTTACATAGGTGTGTAGTCAAAGATAGCAATACCACCCAAGATCTGTTTTTTCTTGCACATGCAGCTACCAATATTGAAGACAGCTGCAGGGGGTTAATTCATTAAAAATCTGACAAACTACAGCAGCAGTGAGACTGACCATGATACTTGATACAAAAAGATGTTAAAACGTTGTGCCTTAATTAACCTGCTGCTTTTCCTGGCACCAAGCATATCTAACACTACCCTTATAATGGCTGACACATTTCCTAATATTCTGGTATTTGTAAGGTAGCAAGGTGATTCCTGCAGGAGTCACTCGACAAAAAGCATGATGAACAGTCACAGAGTTAAAAAGGACAAGATGATAAGATAAACTTTATTGCCATATGCATAAACATTAGGATTTTTTTTGCGGCATAACTGACGAGCATCCATGTTAAGATCAACACATAAAACATCCATACATCACAATCAAGCAGACTCTAAAATAACAAAACACACATATGTATAGCAGTTATTCTACTAAATATGCACACACATCAAAGTAAATAAAATAAAAGCATATTCTGACGCCAAAAACTGCCAAGTGAGCCGCAATGAAAACAGATTAACTAAATTCATATATGTATTTATAAAACTGTATCTCCTGTCTAAGAAGTAGTTAAGAGAACCTATAAAGAGCCATAAACAACTAAGACGGGCTGTAGGTAATTCTAAAGAGACTTTGAGTCAATCTGCTGAGTGAAATCATATCAAAGCCATTATTACATATTGCCGAAGGAAAAAAGAGGGAAAGATAAAACAAGAGCACAGGGACGGCATTGAAGGGATAAGTTTAAGAGTGCTGTGGTGTTCCACTTTTCACCACATTAGACAGGGCCTGAACAGCCAAGGGATAAAAGCTCTTCTGAAAACGAGTGGTTTTGGCCTTAATGGATCTAAAACGTGAGCCAGATGGTAAGAGATGGAACAGGCTATGTGCAGAATGGTGCTTGTCATGTATGATAGAGCTCGCTCTCTTGATGGTGCGTGCATGGTACAGAGATTCTAATGAGAGGAGATCAGTTCCAACAATATGAGATGCTGTTTTGGTCACCCTATTTAATTTCTTGTGAGCTTTGTCAGTTGCGCTGCCATACCACACCATCATTGAGAAGGCAAGAACGCTCTCAATGGCGGCGCGGTAAAACTGCACCATGATCTGCTGACTGATGCCAAAAGACTTCAACCGCCGAAGAAAAAACAGGCACTGCTGGGCTCTCTTTACTAGCTGTTCAATATCCTTCTCCCATTTCAGATCGTGCGATGAGGATTTCATCCCAAAGTCTACCGTACTGTTTGGAGCTCACATGCGCTTATCTTTTAGGAACATTCAGAGTTGTTCATATTTTTAGGTTTATTATGTTGATCCTTTTCCCTCCTCTCTAAGCCAACCCTTGATCAACACCCACGTCAGCGCACACAAATAAAAACGGACACACGGCGCTTCCCGCCATTAGTACGCTCTGTGGGCTCGTGTAGCGACAGGAATCCATCTCCTTCTACTCGAACCCACCCTCTGATCCACACACACTGGCACACAGAAATAAGGACGGACACACAGGTATTCCTGCCATTCATAAGCTCTGTGGTCTGGCGTAGCATAGCTATTCTGAAGACGAATAATAGCACGAGCAGCGAAATGACGTCACTTCAAGCTTCACGTCATGGCATCATTAGTCCCATGACCCTGTGTTTATAGTGACGACTCGATGTTATACGTCACTCATCGCAGTACTAACATTTGACGTATCAGAGAATCAACTTTGCAATTTTCTTGCTGATTTTCACGTCTAGGGCTTACAGGTCACAATTTGACCTAATCCTACCCCATGGCCGGGACAAACAGCAGGCTTATGCAAACACTGTTCATGATAAATCATGCAGGTATTGATGAAAAGATAGTTTTTATCGTAAAAGAAAAATTAAAATTATGTTAGCCTTTTTACAAATGACTCCTAAAAAGTGGTACACAACACTGTCTGATTTTCACACCTAGGGCATACAGGTCACAATGGACCTAATCGTACCCAACAGCTGCGACAAACTGTAGGCTTATGTAAATACCATATACGAAAAATAATGTGATTATTAATGACAAGATTGTTTTTTTTTCATAAAAAAGATTAAATTGTTTTAAGATTAACCCAAATAATTTGCGAAATTAATCCCCAAAAACGTGAAAATATTTTTTTAAATTAAAAAAAAAATATCACTCAAAAGGTTCTAACGAACTCATTCAATATCTCCCTTTCATCTAGCTATATGCAAAATATCTAGTAAAAATAAGAAACATTACAGACTCCAGTGTGGATCAACTGGTTTTTGTGAAATGGCCATTTTCGCGCCAATGAGCATCTTAATCAAAACATCGAAAAAAGGTCCCGAGATAATTCTTTTACGGACAATATCCTAAAATTATAAGCTTGTCCGTCCTCAAACACGGGCTCTAGTCACTGTCACATACACAAACACATACATACGGCGCTTGGCGCCAAAAGACGTTCTCTAGCAAGGTTTGCGTAGCTAGACGCGACATCATTTTTATCATGTTACTTCTTTGCCAGAATTTCTGCGCCGCATGCCAAAAATGTCATGTGCATGCTCCGGTATGCGCTCCAACCCGGCCCCATTTCAAAGTCTACTGTATTTTTAAATACAGTAGACAAAAAAATCAAGCAGTTGACTCTGCTTATATCCAAGTTACAAGGAAGCTAGTTTTTGTTCCAAATCTGATGTAAAGTAATGGTATGGGCGAGACAAAAACTATACTTTGATATATTACCACTCTGACATAATCACATATACAACATCAGAACATATGAAACTGATGAAATCTGCATTTAATATCACAAATTACAATGTATTGCAAAATAATGATACATACATCTTCAAAACAAAATGACAACAGACAACTGCAAAACATGTTATATCAACACACAAAGTCAAACATGAAAACATGTGTAATGCACATAATAATATATTCGAGTAGAGATGCCTCCCTTTATTCAAACTGATCTGTGATTTATCCCCCTTATGCAGTCAGCAAGAATTGCAAAGCACCTTGTGCATGCTGATGCAGCCATCGCTACTGTGAACAGTACTGGTAGACGCAGGCATGCATCCACCAGTACTGTTTACAGCAGCAGTGGCTGCATGCACAAATCGCTTTACGATCCAGATAGATATAAGCATTTATGTAGCTGCTAGCTTCCCTAAACGATCCATCTAAAACAGGGTCAGTTTACTAATAAAAGCTGCAAAGGCGTTAATGGTAGTTATACAACTGCCTTGCAGCAACAGAGTACAGTTATGTTACCTCCCTCGAGCAAACAACCATCAGAACTATTGACAGTAAGTATTGTACATGTAGCAGAATTTTTTTAAAAAAGGGGGACTGATTAGCATAATATGGACAATGGCACATCCATTTTATAGTAACAACCTTTCTTTTGGAGCCTCATGAGGTACTTGCATGCATACCTGTTTATAGAAATTATAGCTATTTGATGAAATAGGCGACATGTTAGATGTACATGTAGCTGGAAAATATGAAACCACAGAACTACAAAAGCTGACTGTTGATTAGATTGTTGTTGATCAGGTACAGGTATTATATTTTTCAATTAAAACAAAACAAACAAAAAAAACCAGCTATACAACTTGAGGTCTCTATGACATGTGTGTGGAGATCAAACTCTCTTTACAAAACAAGAAAATACGGCATCTATTTCTGTCCTTAGTCCACATTGTCACCCATAGTGCATGGTCATCATTTGAACATAAACCCCTTGTGCATGAAGCCAGTGGTACCATACTGGCTGTGTCCAGAATGGTGTAAAGAAAACACAAACACACATTAAACAAATTTGAAAATAAAACAGACTGAATGCATCATTGGAATAGGTAAGCACTGACAACATGTAAACTAAAACTGCATAATGAAGTATATGTGCATGAGAAAACACACTCTACATAAAAAACCATGTTGCAACAATCTGAATAAGTTAAATAAGCCCTACATACATTATGCACAGTACACTGTATACATGTACACATAATCAGGATAACAAGATGGGCTGAACCATGCCCATGAAGTGCCTTTTAAATAAGCAATGAGCATAAATCTACCAGTAGTTTTACTTACTTGGCATGTCTTTCTTTTTATGTTCATTGTTGTTGTCATAGGCTTGGAGTGGCCTCATTGACATCTTTAGTTTTATTTGATTTTGAGATGATTTTCAGGGGTCACTTGTACAAATGTTCTTCAAATGCATCTCACAACAATCAACAAAAACATTCTCTATATACCATTTTGAACTGTCCTTGTTGTCTATGATATTTATCTATTGTCTTTGACTTGCTTGTGATCTTGACTTAACTGACTGAAAAGGCTTAATTGATTTATGGATGCCTCAGTGAGCTTTGTCCCTTACTATGTACATGCATGTGCATCATTGGATTTAAGATTGTCATTTGTTATAATGTAATTTTATTTTCTATGTCACTATCAATAAGGTAAGTACAGTCTAAAGAATTAAAATCTTAATGAATGGTGAAAAAAAAAGAATTTTAGGGTACACATTTCTGCTAAGATTTATGTGAACTCAGCTGACTTTGCCCTTGTGGCATATGCCACTGCACACTTCTTGGTGTGTGTGTGTGTGTGTGTATGCAGAGAGAGAAAGAGAGAGCAGTTCATGTATAACATTAGAACAGTTAATGCTTCTATGTCACTTTTTTGCAAAAGTCTGTGTGATGACAAAAGTTGATTTTTGGCCCTGAAGTTGCGACTGCTTACTTTTGATACTGTTGTATTTTTCTGCAATGAAAAGGTTGAAGAGCAGCTACATTACTGGCTAATAAACTCATCCAATGCCTTTCTCGAAGCAAATCAAATTTTCAAATGCCTATAACAAAAATTGCGGACTCTTTTCATGCCAAAAGTACATTCTGCAGTGAGGTTAGTACAACTAGACATGACATTTTCATCATGTTACTTAAATTTGTCAGAGTTTTAGGCATGCCCGCCTTTGATGTCACTGGCATGCTACCAAATTTGCTCCACTGCGTCCCATCCTAAAAAGTCCCTTCCATAAATAGAAGGGACTTAAAAGTGAATCAAGTGGAACCACAGCTAGGCTCAGCATTTAGCAAGACAGGCAAAGCCCTTATGGCTCACGTGTATGAACGAGCCACACACGTGTGACAATAAGTAAAGGGATGGCTTCTGCACCAACAAAATCCATGTTTTCACATCTGTGAAACCCCTGTTACCCTTGACCTTTGCGATGAATCGACTAAATTAGTATACACTGGGAAGATCTTATCATCAGCTACCTTTGTGCCAAATTTGATTGAACAGTTTCCAAAAATGTTTATAATAACTACAATTCTATGAAAAATTGGCATTTTACACACACTTGCCAACTTCTTGTGACCCTTGACCTTTCCGAGGGGTCATCCAAATTAGTGTGCATAGATAGGTCTGGCACTATCCATTAACTATTTCAGTCAAACTTATTTCACACGCTGGTGTATTCTGAATGATCAGGGTCAAACAGTAATGGTGTCAGCGTGCAAACAGAGATTAACCCATTTAACCCTATGGCCGTATTTCCTAAATGTTGGCATCACCTAACATTAACTATGTCCAGTTGCAGGAGATAGATTGACCATGATAATTAAAGGGTGGTTCCAGATTAGCTTGGCACCATTTGCCCAGAGAATCTGGCACTGCACCTGAATCATAATGGTCGATCCATCTCCTGCTGCAGGGCTTCAGGGCTAAATGGGTTAACCCTTTTAGCCCCAAGGTCCCATTTCTCATATTTTGGAGGTTTTGCCCAACAACTATTTACCAGTTGCAGGAGATGGACTAACCATGATAATTCAAGGGTAGTGCCAGATTAGCTTGGTGCCCTCAGGCGCCAAGCTAATCTGGCACTACCCTTGAATTATCATGGCCAAGCCATCTCCTGCAGTAGGGATCCAGGGCTAAAAGGGTTAAGCATCTGTTCCTCTATTCTAATGAAGAAAGATTTCAAAGAGTGAGAAAGTCAGAGCCTTTTAGCACCAACATTTCCAGAGATATGACACACTTCAACGAAACAATAGTAGTGTACACATTTGGCGGAGAAATTTGATGCAACCAAAAAATACCTATGAAAACTGACAGGATCTATGATCATAACTGAAGGATGGTGCAAGAATAGCTTAAAGGTACCTACAGGCATTAATCCTCATCATTCGGAGTACACCAGTGTGTGAAATAAGTTTGACTAAAATAGTTCAAGGGTAGTGCCAGAATAGCTTGGTGCCTCTAGGCACCAAGCTATTCTGGCACCACCCTTGAACTAAAGCCATTGGTCTATATCCTTATCTGTAAGTACTATAATGTAGCTTGCATATGGCAGTGTACAAATTTGAAGGTTTTAGCCTCAGTATGATTTGGGTTAAGCCATTCTGGTGCCAAATTTAACCTACCACTGTCAATCACTGAATCAGTCTCTTGACCTGTTATGTAGTCTATGCAAGACAACTCTTACATTTGACAATGTTGATGTAAAATACCTCATGTGTTAAACACTTGTCCTTTACAAAATAGCATTCAGCTGTCAACAACCAGACCTGGAGGCACATGCATTCTCAGGGTACCTGCTTTTAATTATCTAAAATATAGAGTGCCCTCAACCAGATGAATATAAAATGTAATATTGCATAACATGTTTTGTCCATGCCTGCTCTTAAAATTATTTATAATCTAAATCCGCCTCTCTATATCAATATGTCTGCAAATTTCATCATTCAACTTTACAAACAAGAGACAAATATATGTGTGGTTAAAACGATCTGCTCCATAGCGGGTTTTGATTGTTAATATTTGCTGATACAAGTTCTCAGTTTTGTCTTGCCTCAACTGAGACTTTTTTACCCTTCTTTCCACAATCCATGCAAGTTGGCACACTTGACAGGTTTTCTACTGCCCCTGGTGCAAGTCAGCTCATCTCTACTTACAAAGAAGCAGACGAGAAGAAATGTCACTTCTTTTACAACATTAAAATTCTAAAGTTAGCTCTTTTTGTCCAGCATTACTGTAAGACATACCAAAGAACAATTACAGATGAGATATTGCAAAGTATTAACCCTTTCCTTTTGCCCGGAGCAGATTGCTTTAACAGTTTGATCTATTTTTCACATAAATGGGTTTCTTTCATTCATACATCGATTAGAAGATTTATTTATTCACCATCATTTATTCATTCATTCAGAAACACTCTCACAAGTTTCCTCATTTTCTTATGCACATATTCTGATGGTCAATGTATTGATTTAACCCTTTTAGCACCAAGGTCCCATTTCTCAAAATTTGGAAGTGTTGCCTAATGACTATGTACTAATTTCAGGAGATGGATTGACCATGATAATTCAAGGGTAGTGCCAGATTAGCTTGGCGCCTCAAGGTGCCAAGCTAACCTGCACTACCCTTGAATTATCATGGTAAATCCATCTCCTGCTGTAGGGACTCAGGGCTAAATGGGTTAACCATCCATTAACATTTGCAGGTTAACCTAAAATATCTGAATTTCAGTTGCAAAACTCAGAAAAATATTAAACAAGACTTGGTCCTCTTGCAAGTCATCTTTGGAAAACCTCAGCCTGAGGTCTTTTTACTTACTGGCCACATCTGTCTGTCTCTCTCTGTGACTAACTTGCTTCTTCTGCTTGTTTTCTCCTCCGGTTTGTGACATCACTATCACCTTTACCTTCTTCTGCGCTTGAAGTTGACGCAGAGAAGTCCCGTGAGTCATCCCCGTTTTCAGACTCCACACTCTCGTTTTCCTCCCCCATTCCTGGCGGCTGCTCAAAATCAAGCCCTGGATGATCCAGGTCTGCAAGATTGCCACTGGTTGGAACATCATGAAGCCGTCGGACAATCTTAGCATCAAATCTTGGCAACTTGTCTTTGTCCACACTGTCAGCAATGGTTGTGACCAGCGAGTTGAAAAGGTCCCAGCGGTCTGCGTACACATGGTGCCCAGCACCTCTCAGTACCTGCATCAATAACAGTGAAAAGGTAAATCATGTAAAAATGCATCTACTATAAACTTCCCTTACAAAAAGCTCAGCTATGACAGATATAACAATGCTTTTTTACAGGTCATGACCATAATTTTTGTATGAGACATGGAGAAATTGTGGACAAGCTCAAACGAAGTCATCTTAGGTTAATCTTTAACTGAGAAAGACTGATGAAAATACAGCTATGTAAAGGAGCATAACTATCCCAGCTGAGTGTGGGACAATGAGGCGGATGTGGTCCTGTGAGCCCTTCTGCACAATAGGCTTATTCAGACATCAGCCCAACAGACGTGTGCTAAATGTGGCTTATTAACTCATTTGCTCATACAGGCAGCAGTACTGTATAGTGTCGGCAGTTCTGCAGGTGTCGCTACTATTTCCACTACTGGAGCTTGTATGCAAAAGGAAGCTGAGACTTTTACCTGGACATCAACATAGCTGTCTGTCCGCTGTGACTGGACTTCAAGCGCAGTTTTCTTGTCCATCCAAGTCCGTGAACCGTACAAAAAGGTGATGGGGATTTCTTTTGGAACATCCACAACACGATGACCCATAGGACGCTTGGCCCATCCTAGGCTCATTGTCATGCTCTTGAAACCTGTTTCCCCACTGACAAAAGAAGAAAAAAAATCCATGCTTGAATTATTCCATCTATCAATAAACTTAAAACTGAATCAGTCAACGAGTCATTTAATCATAAAATTCAATGCAGTCGAGATTGCATATCACTGAAATGATTTTTAAAAATGTCTATCTTCTTAACCCTTTGAACCTGGCAAACCGCTGTAGCGGTTGGCGGCCTCGTATACCGTTCAGCCCGGCAAACCACTACAGCAGTGTCAGGTGTTTCGTATCATGCGCCCGGTGACACGCGAGCCTTGCTGCGCGTGTGGTGACCTCACCCTTCACACGGACACATCCTGTTTACACTGACAGGGTCCTGGCAGTGTGCACGTACGTTCGTCTGTGGTATGCGGTCAGTTTTGCGGTGCTAGCGTGGGAATTATGGTCGGAATGGCGAGTGATTGTGTAGATATTCGGAGTGATATAATTTTGTGTTTGGAGACATGGTTTCAAAAGCAGATAGCTTAGATGTATTGGGACATGTGTACCTACCTACCGCGTAGCAGCATAACCACGTGTTGGCAGTGTCAGCTGGAGCGATCGCCGTTTGAGGTACTGACAATGGCAATGACTTACAGCTTGATTCTGATGCCGAATTCGGAGGTTCTAATTGATATTCCGTTTTTTTTATGCCACACCTTGGTGCACAAGTAGGTGACTGCGGACACCAACGACACGCATTGGTCACATGTGTAGTATGTGTACAGTCTTTACAACACTGGTACTTCCATCTGATCGTGTACGAGACACAACACAGACACACTGATCGTCATTCGATGCCGCTTATTACATGTTGTCTAGACCGTGGATATACCTTATCAGTGGCAGGTGTAAACATTGACATCAGGTGACAAGGTAGGGGCCTTACAGTGTATCGGCATGCTGGAAATGCAAGGACACTTATGTGTCACAGTAACAGATGCCCTCTTTAATGATGCATGTTAAGTACCAGCGACATGTCATGCATGAAAGATTTTTTTTTTCAAGTTTATTGTCACCTGTCACTATTTTTGTCACCAGGCATTACGACACATGTGACACAGTGTGGTCAAATCCATAAAATGGTAGTCCATCCAATGGCATATCTGTACATATATACCTTTATGGGGATATCTGTTGTAAAGTATTATTTACAAATATTTTACTGTACACACCCATTTCCAACAGAAATTTCTCAAATAAAGTCAGGGCTGAAGGATATATAGACTTCTTATTTACTCAGGGATGAAAGGATTAACTTACCCAGTGTATGCCTGTGGCTTACATGGTTTAAAAAAAAAATATTGAATTTTTGTGAAAAGAAGTACCCAACGGAGAAAGAAACACGCTTAGAAAAGACGGGTACAACACAATTTATTAATATTAATATTTTGGGTAAATACCCTTTGTCAAAATAAACAAACAAACAGAGAGATTAGCCGCTACTTATCTTCATTGGCAGAAGGAATGTGGCAACTGAAGGAGGTGACGTAAAATAAAAGAAAAGGAAGAACAAAAGTGCGGAAAAAGTAAAAATGACGTCAACAAAAAATCGTAAGAGAGAGACTCGGAAAGAACCTGAACATGAGAGACAAGAGTGTGTGCAAGCACGTGCAGGAGCAAGCAAAAGAAAAGGTGTGTAGGTGAGGCCAGAGAAAGAGAGAGAGAGAGAGACGGAGAGAGAGAAAGAGAGAGAGAACGAACGGGGAGTACCCTTGGGCACGAAGTAGGCTGAGTGTCTAATACACAAAGCCTGCTAAGCACCAACCCGAAGGCAAACTTTATATCACCTTCAAGTTGAGGACTACCTCGGGGAAAAACGGGAGGACCCCGGGAAAAAAAACCCAGCATTTAGCATGGTACACAACAAGTATTAAGTCATTGAAACAAAGCAAATAATCAAAGTCAGTAAGAGAATATTGGTATAAGTGGAGAGTAGGTAGTTGTAAAACCGTCTTCAAGGGTAACTCAAAAAATAAGGGGGGGGGGGGGGGGGTGAGAGAGAGAGACAGACAGAGAGAGAGAGAAAGAGAGAGACGGGGGGGAGGGGGGGGGGAAGGAGGAAGGGGAAGAAAGGAAAAAAAAAAAAAAAAAGGGGTGGGGTGGGGGCGGAAGACAACCAGCCAGAGCCACCAACCCCACCCAACAGGCACCCACCAGCCCACAGAAAAACACACAGGAACGCAACAAGATGACCACATACATCCCCAAGGGATGCACACGATCGCCCCACCCCAAAACCGCGTATCACTCCGTGAGCCGGAGACCGGGTGCCTGACAGGGAAGGGCAAGGGATCCAACTAAATGTACGGCCAGCGCTGAGAAAGTCCCCAAGGGAAATGTACATATCAACCAGCGCCAACCTCACCTATCTGGTTAGTGAGTAGTAAAACAGAAGCGATACAGTGAGGTAAAGGTACAGTTAGCAGACACAAGCAAGGTAAAAAATGTTAATCTTTCATATTCATCCCGAGTGGCGCCACAGTGCCCAGTTTATTAATCAGAAATTTTTCACGGTCTTTCCTGGCCCAGACATTACTGGCTTGCATAAGCCAGAGGCCTTTAACCCGAATGTCCGAGACGGAGTGGTTGGCCTGATTGAAATGTCGTCCGACCGGTCTGTTGTATTGGTACTTGACAGACTGAAGATGTTCTTTGAAACGGTCGTTGATGGTTCTTTCCGTCTCTCCAACATAGAGTTGGCCGCATTTCACACAGGAGACGACATAAATCACGTTGGTGGTTTGACACGTGAAGTTTTAGAATGCTTTCTAGACATCAAAATTATTAGCACTTTTGCGTCTCTGGCCAGAGAAGTTTTTGGTTTCCTTCTGTAAAATCTCAAAATGTAGTCCAAAATCAAACACATTTAAGCACATGTAGTACTTTTGCAAGAGAATCGATCTCTTGTGTGTGTCTTGGGTGAAAGCTGGACTGAAAACTTAAACTCAAGTGTACATCATCTACAAGTGGATAGGGCATTGGGAACGCATTCTGGTGAATGATAAAATGTTTTTTAAACAATCTCCCTTGGTGCATATTCCAAAGTGAGAGGACCAAATTTTTGTTACCGCAGAGTGGGCAGCCAGTATTGTTCTTTGTTTTTATACGCGTGCATGTCATGATCTTGTGTGACAAGATTACTGACGTTAGTCTTACATGAATAAGCTACACGCACAAGACTGAAAGGTGCATTTGCTGATGTCAGGAATTAAATGGAGTTCAGACGATGCAAGCTCAAAGAACTGTGATGCCATAGACTTTCTGTAAAGCGTGTCATGATGACATGTATGATGCATGCAGTTGTGGATTTGAACTAGCCATATCTAATAAGATATGACCATAATTGGTAATGATTCCTAGAAATAGAGGTGCGCTTTGGAAAGTAAGAATTCTTGCAATCAGAACATTTTGTAACGCGTAATTTACATTAACTACTAGTGTTTCATTTAACTCTTACCAGTTCACTCCCTTGGCCATCGTATGTATACATACGAAGCCACGCCCATGGAAAATTCCATCGTGTTTACTGAATTAAAACCAATTAATTTTTACTCTCAGTATTATTGTCATAACTTATTGACATTAGAAAGTCACTTTCATATGATACAATGAAAAAAATATTAATTTTGAGTTTGTTCGTGACCTTTGTTATCGATCGAGTCACTACGTCCGCCATCTTGCTTTCCCTACTGCGTTATTTTCACTGCTTCAGTGCTTGCGATTTCTCTCTGTGAATATTCCGTCAAAATGAGTTCATCTGAGTCCAAAAGTGAAGAGTATCTCCCTGAAGAGGAATCTTCCAGCAACCAGGCCACTGAAAATGATTCTAGCACCAGCGATGTGGAAAAAACGAAAGAAAACCATCGCAGGTCATTGTGACACTTTCTATTTTGGTTTGACCATGTGCTATCCATGTGAGTCTTTGTTTACCTATTGTCTGGTTCAGAATCGTGAAACTTTATGAAGTATATAAACAAGTTTTATTACTTGCTGTGTATTGCCTCCGTGATATTTTCAGCAAGTCAGAGATTTTCAGAGAAGGACATGTTTGTTGTCTCAGTCATGCCAGGTGTTGACACGCCCACTTTTTCCTGCCCTTGACCGGTGTAGATTATGTTGCGTAACTCTTAGAAATTCAAACACATTTTCTTGAAACTTCACAAAAATGTGTAGAAATGATTTGTCCACACACAGGATTCACATTTTAAACAAAGGGGCAAGAAACAAAAAAATTTTCTTCTTAGTGACTTTCGTGAAAACTGTTTTTGGAAACCGGACACCATTTTTTCTTCGTTGCTAAATAAACAACAACTTCTAAACTACGTTAAGTACAGACTTTTTACTTATCCTGACTGAAAGCTGACTCAATGCACTTTAATATGATGTATAATAAGCCAACTTTTGACCACTAGAAGAGCTTTCAGCAGCATTTTTTCTTGGTCATGTGTGAGGGTAAAAGTCATTTTGTTCACTGGCCTCAAATAGAGCGAACTGGTAAGAGTTAAGGTAAAAATCAGTCAATTTTCTGAGATTTAACAGTGAACAGTGATCACTTGGATGCAGATGGTAACACAATGAAAATTTTACTGATTGTATTGACTCTAAAAAAAAAATTAGTTAGCTCCCACACTCATCTGTTTGTTTTTTTGTTGCCAATTTTGTCAGCTTACTTTTTTAGACAATAAAGTGTTTGCGAGGTTTTTATTAGTAGCAAGTATGATTGTCTCGCCAGAGCCTTGCACAGGATTAAAAAAAATAATTTTATGTTATTTTATTTTGACACAATATATTGGCAACAAAATAAAGCTGCATTTTCAATCTCAAGGTCGTGTTTGTAATCCTTCGTTGCATAAAAACGTGTATGTGGAATGAATGAAACAAAAATTTATTTTAAGAGGGTGTCTTTCAGTTAACAGCTTGTAGGCGGTTGGTCGCTAGAGCAGATGATATTTTTTATCAATAAGAATAGAGGGTTGTATTATTGTATGACTCCCAAATCAGGTCTATGAACATTCAGCCGTTCAGACATTTGGTAGGGTCTGCCCCATTCTCTTGTTTACAATCAGAAGCTGTCATCTACCCTTGTCAACAACTGTGCATTTTCCAATGTCCCTGCCACCAACCCCCTTCTACCGCCTTTTCAGAACATGGTCTTTTTCTGCACTATGCTTTATTAGTAGTAAGATGGCTTCAGTAACACTAGTCATGATTATTTTCCAATGTTTATGCGGTCTACCCTTTTTCAGACCACAGGTACACTTGTGTGTGGGCGGTCAGCTCCCACACTCATCTATTTTTTTGCCAACTGTGTGAACTTACTATTTTAGACAATAAAGTGTTTATTGTTTTTTTAACAGCAATTGTGATCATCTTGACAGAACTTGTAAAGGATAAAGATTTTTTTTATCATGAAAATTGTATGTCATTTTATTAGTATGCATAGATAGGTCTTATCATCAGGTATCTCTGTAGCAAGTATGGGTTTGAAGTTGTAAATAGTATTTGAGAAAAAAACATCTTTTGTCAAAATATGGTGATTTTGGACCTATTTCTTGAGCTCTTGTGACCCTTGACCTTTCCAAGGGATCAACCAAATTAGTATGCATAAAAAGGTCTTACCATCAGGTATATTTGTAACAAGTCTGGGTTTAAAGTTGTGAATAGTATTTGAGAAAAACATCTTTTGTAAAAAATATGGCTATTTTAGACCTATTTCCTGAGCTCTTGTGATCCTTGACCTTCCCGAGGGATCAACCAAATTAGTGTGCATATAAAGGTCTTACCATCAGGTATCTTTGTACCAAGTTTGGAGTTGAGGTTGTGAATAGTATATTGAGAAAAAATAATTATGTTAAAATAGCTATTTTTGAAATATTTCCTGATCCCCTGTGACCTTGACCCTTGTGAGGTCACTGAAATTGGTATGTTTAGAAAGGTCTTGCCACAAAGTATCATTGGGCCAAGTTTGAAGACTGTAGCTTGAATAGTCTCTGAGAAAATGCCAATGTTAAAGTTTACCACGGACAACGGACGGACGACCACTGGCCCAGAACATACTCACTTTTGCTTCGCACGTGAGCCAAAAAGTAGCATATTTAGCCATACAAAAAGGAACAAAAATGGCTCCATGCATGACCAATCCACACATTTAATCTGACCTTTTTTTTACCTTGACCTTTCCTAAAGCAAGTGTTCAAGTGTTTTAACATAAGGGTTGACTAATCTGACACTACCCTTCAATTATCATGGTCAATCATCTCCTGCAACTTGTACAGTCGTTCAGTGAAATGTGATTGATTGATTGATTGATTGTACATTGCTTAACGTCCCGACAGCAACAAGGCTTTCTCAGGACGTGCCTGCACTGCTTGTGGAAAAAAAAACCAACAGAACATTGAATGTATGTCGCCAGCCGGTCAAATAAGTTAAATAAACCTAACACATGGGGCCTAATTAAAGCTAAGACCATTTAGCAACACACATCCAATATCAAGAGCTACAGGCAGTGCAGACAGTAGGGAGAGTTTTAAAAAGGCAAATACAGGTGAATGGACAAAAGATAGACAGAAACACATGCCCCAGAATAGAGAGGAAAACCCACCCTGTGGGGCTGACCAGGGTGACCCTGGGAACTAAAAAGTAGTTAACCCCACCCAAGTCCCCCAGGGCAGACCCGGGTGGGGGATTCAGTGAAATGTGGTCTTGGGGTTAAATATTGTGAGAAAAATACCTTAAAGCGATTCTCCCCAGGTTTAATCATCTCAACACAGTCGGAAAACTGTCTGCAACAGATACTGCTGACAGTATTATGTATGGGTCCTTTGTGTACTAACTTAGAGCTTTATGATGTAAATACAATGCCAAATGTCGAAATTCATCGTTTGATGGGTGTGTTGTTTTTGTATCCGAGAGTGCAAATTATCGTCTGCATCGGCCTCGTTTTGAATTTGTGCATATTAACTAGCCTACGTCACAAGGCAGACCCCGATCAATCGATACTGCAGACGACGGAGGCGGTCATCGTTGTCGAGTGGGTACACACGCGTCAGTGTAGACATGTACTGATGTTCTCCGGCATCCCTTTGACATAATTTTCCACGAGAATGTAAAATAAATTTTCCACTTATTCGCTATGCTGTCAAACTAATCAATGCGGGTTCCGCTTGACCTGCTACCCTGAGTAACGGCAATCGTGCTGTGGGCGTGGCTTCAAGTTCTTTGACTCGGGTCTCTGCGCCAAGCCGGCGACTGAGCCAGTGTCACGAAACAGAACAGTGGTATTTCACCCACTTATACCCATTTCTGCATTGCAGTTTCACATCACACACATCGAAGTCTACATAACTGAAAGCATCTCTGGAAACGACAAATGCACCATCGCAGCAGAAACACTACCTCTGTGAATCGAGTGAATGAGAGCCCGCACAGACAAAAACGTGTCACGACCATCAATGTCGGCAGCCGGTGCCGCAATTTTGACACACAGGCCGTAGTTGTCTGATCCTTGCAGCATAAAATCTGATGAACTAGCTCGTAACTTCATGATAAAACTGGTTTAAAATCTTGCAAAATCAGTAAGAGATAAATTCTACTGAAGATCATGAATTCTCAGTCTCTAGCGCTCGTGAAACTATAGGAAGATCGACAAAGATCGTAACCGGATTACTTACTGTTTCACATAGCAAGAAAGCGACAAATTCCAGATGGGCGGTCAAGCCAAGCTCTATATTCCCTTGTCCGATGTCAATTCTACTTAGGGGTATCTTGTCTCTCTTTCTCTTCAATTACGAGTCTGTCATTGTCGGCCGGCGCGAGTCGACTGATACTTTCTTTTTTTCGTCGCTGGTTCATCCGACATCTTGTCTCTGATTGGTTATAATTATGCAGATGACCTAAGGTCGTATAGAATAGTTATGATGTCAGCTACCTGATCGTCTATCGGAAGCAATCTTTTGACCGGGTCCAGCCACACGATTCCGGTGGCCTCTTTCGCTTTGAACGGACGAAAGAAAGCATTTGGTGGGACAATAGGGTGGTCACTGTCTAAGTGGGTATGTATACTGAAGCCCAGTAAAAGCTTTTTGCAAACTGAAGCATTAAAAAAGGTCGGTCGTGCCCCTTTAATTATAGCTTACCATGGACCAAAGATTGACAAAGGATGGCTCAGTACTTTGACATGGTCTAACCTTCCTCACCTCAAGTATCTTCACTATGCATCAACAAAATGTTAAGCAAGGAATCAATGCGCATACGCACACAGGTGAATGCAATGTGACAAGAAAAAGGAGGAGAGTAGAGATATGTACTGATGAGCAGAAGAAATGTGATCTTTCTAGAATCATTGCAAACACTAAAGTGTTTCCAATGATTCCAAAGATGTCGCATTTCTTTTTCTCATCAGTATGAGAAGCCCATTTCTATCAGTAAGAGGCATGCATGGGCTCATGACAATCTATATCTTTTGCATATGGAAAAAACTTGGCTAAGAATCCATATGGAGGTGAATAGGGAAAAGGGCTCACGAAAATCTGTATCTCTTTCAGATGGAAATGGACAGGCTGAGGATGCATACCTGGGTGTTTGTGCATTACAGTGGTAGATGTACTCATGGAGAAGACCTTCATCCCCCAATTTTTCTGCGAAAATCTGTGCTAATCCAGGCCTGTAATGCCTCACCAGACGAGGACCTAAATTAAAAAAAACATGTGGAAGTGTGAGCAAACAGTATACAAAGTAAAGCAATTGAATAAAGCTAAATAATGTATTAAATTAACCATGTGGCTGTTAATAGCGTTTTCTTGTTGCAATAGTTCCTGCAAGAATCATTGCAACAAAAAGCACTACCAACAGTCAAAAGGTTAATCACTCAACTCTCTTGTGCATGTAGCCATTGTTACTGTGAACAGTCCTGATAGTTGCATGCACAAAATAGTTAATCAATCAAGCAATAAACTGAGCTAGCAATAAATAAATCAATCGATCAATCAAGCTGCTAACAAATCTGTCCCTAAAGGCATTAACTCTTTGGCTGTCGGCAAGTCTTTTTCATGATGATTCCTGCAGGATTTATCGCAACTGCTCAAGACAGCCAAAGGGTTAAAGTACACTAAAAAGAAACTAAGGATCTGAATGTGTGACTGTCTCTTATTCACAATCTGTCCAAACCATCTTCAACAACAGAGAATGCCATAAAAGTACATTTTTCTTTTCTAATGATAAAATACAACCACCCCTCACACCACCCACCACTACCCCATCCCCTGTCACTGTTTATTGAGACAGCTTTCTTTATATAATAGCAAGATATGTGTTGCAACATGCAATGACACCTGACGCAAAATACAAAACAAAACAAAACCAAAAAAATGCAATGTTTTTGCTGATTTTATTTTTCATTTTTAAATTTAGTAAGCAAATTTAACCATTTAGTTCCAACACGCAACAGCAGGAGATGGAGCAACCATGATAAAACTCAAGGGCAGTGCCAGATTAACTTCGCGTCATCAGGTACCAAACTAATCTGACGCTACCTTTGCATTATCACGGTCAACCTGTCTCCTGCAACTGGTACATAGTCGTTAGGTGACACGTACCTCCTAAATTTGGGAAATGCAACTGTAGATTAAGTGGGTTAACAGGTTAACCCCTTGAACATGCATCCTGCAATACCAGATGCAGTACTGGTGGCTGTGTGTAAAAGGGGGTTAAACAGATTAACCCCTTCACTGCCAGTGGACACAGATTGTGTTCCGGAAATCTTCAACATGCCAAAATGCCCCAGCCATTCAAAGCACATGGACACAAAGTGGTGTAAGCGAGAGGCATATATTATTATACTCATCAGTGTCAGCAGGAGGCATATATCCTCACGAGCCCCTGCAACTACATAAGCTCAAGAAGATCGATGTCTCTTGCAGTCAGATCATGTTCAGTTTTTCTTGGCAGTTAAGCCTTTTCATTCGGAATACACCAGTGTGTGAAATAAGTTTGACTAAAATGGTTCAAGGGAAGTGCGAGAATAGCCTGGCGCCTCTAGGCGCCAAGCTATTCTGGCACTACCCTTGAACTAAAGCCATTGGTCTATATCTTATCTGTAAGTACTATAATGTAGCTTGCATATGGCAGTGTACAAATGTGAAGCTTTTAGCTTCAGTATGATATGGGTTAACTCATTCACAGAAGCCGCATCCGGATGCGCAGCATAAGCCGCGCATCCGGATGCGGCTGGCCTCGAATGAGTCAAGGGGCTAAGCAGCTTACCGAATGGCCCGATGAGGCGGATAGCTGCCATGGGATTAAAGTGTGACACAATCCCCACGACAACTCGAAACACAAAAGGAATGGAGTGACCAGCATCTACAGGTTTCTCACTCATGCCCCAGGGATCAGCCAATATAAGGTGCTTGATGTGTTGCGGATATCGAAGGGTGTACGCAGCACTGAGGTATCCCCCGAAACTGTGCCCCAGAAGAATGAACTTGTCGAGACCCACCTGAAAAAAAGAAAAAATGCAATGATCATACTGACTGCATAAGTAAAACATCAATAAACTTGGAAAGACAGGGTTCATTTTTGAAGCGCCCTGCACCACAGGCGCATAATTTCCCAATATGACCCATAACATTTTGAGCTCAGAAGTCAATGACCCATAGGTTCTGTAGGCAATGGGCCCTTCCTTTCACATGTTCCTAAAAGCTTACCCATTTCTCTCTTGATGTCCACCGCTTTTTGACATTTCTGCTGCTGGTGGAAAAGGTGCATGTTTGCCCCCCCCCAAATCAGGTGAGAAGTACTCACACACATTTGCCCCCCCCCCCCTCCCCCCCTGCTTTTTTATATTTCAGGCACTTGGCAGGAAGGTGCTCACACACGCTCGGCTCATTCCGTTTCGGAAATGACCCATTGGATTTGTACTCTGCGGGCCGATGACCCATGTGCATAAATTTTCAGAATGAACCCTCCTTCTATCAAGGATACGAAAGAATACGAGTCATGAAGAAAAATCAACAGGGACTTGCATGTTTTCCAATACTAAACAAAAACACCAACACAAGCAAAAGCAGAAATGATCAAGCATCACAAGTGCAAAATCTGTCAAACTATATCACTTAAATGACAACTTCAGTGCCCACACTAAATAACAAACAAGAAAGGTAAAGCCCTTATGGCTCACGTGTATGACAGATTTACATAAATGTGTGACCTTTGTGACAAGTAAATTGCTGGCTTCTGCACAAGCGAAATCTGCATTCTCAGACTTTGACCTTTCCAATAAGTCGACTAAAATTGTGTGCATAGGAAGGTCTTATCATCAGCTATCTTTGTGCCAGATATGATTGAAAAGTTTGCAAAATGAAAATAATTCTATAAAAAAATTGGCATTTTTACACACATTTGCCGACCTCTTGTGACCATTGACCTTTCCGATAGGTCATCCAAATTAGTATGGAGGGCCGACCACTGGCCCAAAACATACTCACTTTTGCTTCGCACGTGAGCCAACAAGAAAGACAAAGCCCTTATGGCTGACACATGTGACCAATCCACATAATAAGTGTGTCACGTAACGGATGTGACATGTTGTTTTATTTTTTTCGCCAAGTCGGTTTTTTTTGTTAATAAATGTAGGTCGCCGACTTCTGTAAATAGCCTTAGTTTAGGGAAGTTAATAAATGTAGTGTGAGCGTAATCGTAAAGCCCGTGCAGCAAGCTTAGCAGTGAGCGAGTACAGCGGTTGCACGCTTTCGTTAAGTAGCTTCAACCGAACAGTGTTCAGAAGTAAAGTTAAACTGCAAGGTAGCAGAAGGTTATTACAGTCAGTCAGCGGAGTTAGCCAGCGAAGTGAGAGTCTGGGTCAGGGTGCGGCCTCGTTTGGAGCCCTTGACAAGCTGTGTGAGGGTTCTTTTACCCTCCCTGCAAGACCACGGCCAGTGTTCCTGGGTGTGGGTGTCCCGAGAGACTAGCGACCACGGCTGCTACTCAGCAGAAGACCCCTCCGGTTCGTCTTCGTCTTGTTTGTCTTGTCCTGCCGGAGGACTCACCAGTGACAGGTAAATTCATGCCATTTTCCTCAGTTAGCTGCTGTGCTCTCGGGTGTGTGAATGTGTATATAGGTTCGGAAGGGTATGTTCGTCTAGTTTTTTAGTGATGTTTTAATCGAGGCTTTAACCATGTTTTTTAGGTTGGGTTGTAATGTGGTGGGTGTCGGATTTAGTTTATGTTCGGCTGTCGCGGAGTGAGTATATTTAAAGGGCCATGTTGTAACATGAATTAAAGTGGGTATCCTTTCAAATATATTTGTATTAGGTCCTAGATGTAATGTAATAAGATTGTCACGTGGGGTGGTTGCTGGTGATTATTTGATATCTTTGTATGTACATGTGGATATTTTGATAATGTTGGTTTTAGCAGTGGCAATGTTATTATACAAAAGTGGTTGTGCTAGCTTAATGTTAGTGTAATGGAATAGTGCAGACCTGGCGAATGTTGAATGTACATAGGAATCTTTCATATCCGTGATTGTATATTTAATATGGCCAAGGCGGGTATTAGGGTGAGACGAGACACAACTCACGTGGTTTGTGAGTAGGCGCGTGTCAAATAGGCCAGAATTAACTGTGTTGGCACTTTGACTGACAATGCGCCCTTTTCCAGTGCATTGGCTTCGAAGACTGGCTTCGAAGATTGGCTTCGAAGACTTCGTCCTTCGATCTCTTCATCTTCCATGACCAACGGTGACGCATCATCGGGAGTCGGAACGCCTTCGCTAGCCGGTCCTGTTGGACAAGTACGTTGGGCTACAGCAGGCTGATTCTACGTTCTAAGCGTCGGTCACAGGCGTGCGTGGGCAAGCGCGGCTACGGTGCTCTGTGGTGTAGGGGTAGTAGTACTCTTACGTTTGAGCCACCCTGTCTAGTGTGGGACAGAGGACACTGTACAGAGACGAAGTTACCCGCCTTGTATAGCCGTTGGCCATATTAGTCATTTTCACTTGTATAGCCGTTGGCCATATTAGTCATTTTCACTTGTATAGCCGTTGGCCATATTAGTCATTTTCACTTGTATAGCCGTTGGCCATATTAGTCATTATCACCTGTTAGTCATATTCACCTGTTAGTCATATTCACCTGTTAGTCTTATTCACCTGTTAGTCATATTCACTTGTTAGTCATTTTCACTTGTTAGTCATTTTTTATATGTTAATCTTTTTTAAGTGTTAATACGTTATGAGTGCATGCGTGGGTATGTGTGAGTGTGTGGGGCGTTAGTGGGTTGGGGTGGGGGTTAGAGTAAGGGTAGGAAATAAAGGATTTGTTTGTTGTTTATCACTGGCGTTGCGTTATTTATTTAGAGTGGGTGGGTTTTCTCGAGTGTCTGCACTCACATTGTCCACGGCGCCCTGACTCCGTCAGGCGTGTCGTGACAAAGTGTGACCTTGACCTTTCCGACATGTCACTGAAATAAGCCAGTGTCTTAACATAAGTAAAGGGTTGGCCTTCATACAAGTGAAATTCGAGTTTTCTGAAAATGTGTGCATTTTTCACAAATTTGTCAACCCTTTATGTGGGGTCCACTAAATTAGTATGCATAGAAAGGTATTATCATCAGCTACCTTTATGAAACATTTGATTGAAAGTTTGCAAACAACTTTGATTAAAAAACCCACAATTCTATCAGAAACTGGCATTTTTTCACATTATTCAATTTTGACTGGCATTTTTTCACACAATTGCAGACCTCTTGTGACCGTTGACCTTTCAGAAGGGTCATTCAAATTAGTATGCATAGAAAGGTCTATACCAGGTTTGGGTTTGAAGGTCAAAATAATATTTGAGAAAAAAACAGTTTATGTCAAAATATGCCTATTTTTACATTTTTTCCTCCCCCCCCCCCCCCCTCCCCCCCTGTGATGAGTATGTAATTTCACAACATGTGCAATGGAGTGTGTGATTCTGTACAACTAAAGTGCATTGTTTACAGTTCAGCAGCAGTGGTTGCATGGACTAGATAACCTCTTGACTCGACTGCTAATGGCTGTTAACTCATTCAGCCCCAACACACCACAGCAAGACATGGATCGAGCATGATCGTTCAAGGGTGGTGCCAGAATCGCTTGGCGCCCATAGGCGCCAAGCGATTCTGGCATCACCCTTGAACGATCATGCTCGATCTGTCTCTAGAATTGTAATACAGTTCTTCAGAGGGCCACTTCAAAATTTGGGGATTTTGGTCCTGGGGCAGAATGTGTTAATGAAAAAATCTGAAACCACCAGAGACTGAACGCCTGATAACTGTTTTGTGTGAGGACCGCATACTGAGCCAGCAAGAGGCATAGACTCTCCTGATCTCTTCTTACGAACGAGTGTATGTAGGTCTATGCCAATTGCAGCTTAGCTGTGCAGATTTTTACTCAGCAGAGAAGCATAAAGCTCCAACACGCACCACAACTTTTAACTCTGTCACAAACCTCCTTTCGATAGGACTCTATAGAGTTCACAAACTTCTCCTCTGCTTCTGCTGGGTCCTCACTAAAGGAAGGCCTGGAACTGCGCCCGAAGCCCAAGACATCGAAAGCATAAACAGGGCGGTCCTTGGACAGAGCCTCCAGGTTCATGCTCCATAATGCAACACCTGCCCCCATCCCATGAAGCAGCACTACCGGTGTGCCTCGTCCTTGGGGGTTGCACTTGATGGACCATAACTCTTCACCATCCCCAATAGCTACCATCTTCTGTTCTGCTACACATGGCAAAGCTGCAAAAAGACAAGATGATGGATGTAATTTCTGCCACCCACCTAAGAAATTATTTTGATTTTTTACACTTTTGCGGAGGTTGGTAAGTTAGCATGAAGGTGTAATTGTCTCCTGCATATATATGTACATCATAGAAAACTCATCTTTTCAGGTGCATCTTCCCATCACAAAAAGAAAAGCTGAAAATTGCATATTTGTCTTATTGTGTCCATTTTGACACGGGGGGGATTTAACCCAAAATATGTATTAACTCATTCAGCTCTGACGCACTACAGCAGGAGATGGGTGGACCATGTTAATTCAAGGGTAGTGCCAGATTAGCTTGGAACCTGTCAACGCCAAGCTAATCTGGCACTGCCCTTGAATTATCATGGTCGATCCATCTCTGGCAACTGGTGCATAGTTATTAGATGACGCCTCCAAATTTGGTAAATCTGGCTGTCGGGCTGAATGAGTTTAAAAATGTTTTTTAACTGTCTTTTCTAAACATGTTTCTTTCTTTGTCAGTCCCCTTTCGTTAAAGTGTTCCATGCATTTATAGCATTAAACCTTTCACAAAAACGGCTTTGACAGAATATTCTTTAGTGTAATCTGAAGAAGCCGCCAATGGAATCCGTAATCTCTCTACAAAGCATTTCCTACACAAAGAAAACATAACCGGCGTACATAAGCGTTCGGGTGCCGCTGGGAAATGTGCCCCAGGTGTTTTAACATTAATGAAGGGTTGGTTTTTGTACTGGTCAGCAAAATCCATGTTTTCTTAAAAAATATATATATTTTCTCACATTTGTGAACTCCCTCCTCATGATTCTTTGTCTTTGCCAGCTGGGAACAACTAAATTAGTATGCATTAAAAGGTCTTTTCATCAGCTACTTTTGTCACAGCTTTGTGCCACACTTGATTGAAAAGTTTGCAGAAATACTGATGAAAAAGAAAATTGGCATTTTTCACACATTTTTGCTGACCTGTTGTGACCCTTGAAATAGAGAAATATTCATCGTTCTGTTGTACTGACGTGTTTATGATTTATCCCCCAATTTTTTAAAAATCTTTTGGGGGTTATGTTTTGTATGTAAAAATATAAATGTGTGTTATGTATTAGAACATCTCAATTGTGATGTCATTTTTATGTTGATTATAGTTTGTCATGATCAGTGACCAATTTTTCTTCTTTCTGTATTTCTTATGTCATCAAAAAAGCCATAATTATTGATTCACAAGGGTTTATTTTTGGGGATTCAAGTTGTACCTGGCCCTGTGCATGGTAGGTTTTCTCTTTTATTCTTTTT
The DNA here is from genome assembly GCA_036245525.1 of Semisulcospira habei. Classification (NCBI taxonomy): domain Eukaryota; kingdom Metazoa; phylum Mollusca; class Gastropoda; family Semisulcospiridae; genus Semisulcospira; species Semisulcospira habei. Next base: position 135,163,818 of record BTPG01000002.1, on the reverse strand, counting down.
CCCATACAATATTTATAAAGCACAAAAGACATTTAACAACTTAAAATAGAACAGATGTAATACAAACATTTAGTGGTTTTTTTTTTTCTAGCCATTGCTGTACACAAATCCGACCGTTAGTCTATGCAGTCAGTATTTTTTCCAGCTGGATGATGGGGATGGAAAATGGCATGAAATTTAATTTACCCATATAGCCCCAACGCCCTACAACATTAGATGGATGGGCCATGATAATTCAAGGGTTGTGCCAGATTAGCTTGGCGCCTGATGGCGCCAAGCTAATCTGACACAACCCTTGATTCATCATGGTTCATCCATCTCCTGCACCTGGTACAAAATTTAGGCAGCTGGGTTAAATGGGTTAACTCAAGACTTTATCGCCATCATCATCAATGACAGTATCATATCAGGATTATCTTCAACAGGACATTCACATCTAAACATCATCAGAACATCAACTATCATCATCAACAACAGTATCATCCTCAACTTCTCCAGATTACCTTCAACGAGACATTCACATTTGCACATTATTGGGGCTTCCGTTCAGTGACATTATCATCAATCAAGCGGGATCATCTACCCTACAGTACACTGACAATCAATTTTTCTAATCAAAAGACAATTCTCCCTTTTTGTTTTAATTGATTTTTTAAAAGTATATTTCATTATTCTCCCTTTCTCACTTTAAATGATTTTTTAAAAGTACAATTCAAATTATTAAATTCTGTTTATAATCGGACCTGTTTGGTTATCTTCAACTGAATGGATGTGTTACAGTTGCTAACATTAAAATATTCCACGGAAAACAGTCATATATTTGAGTTTAACTCGTATCATATGGAGGCTAACACTGCCATATGCAAGCTACATTATAGTACTTACAGATAAGGATATAGACCAATGGCTTTAGTTCAAGGGTAGTGCCAAAATAGCTTGGCGCCTAGAGGCGCCAAGCTATTCTGGCACTACCCTTGAACTATTTTAGTCAAACTTATTTCACACACTGGTGTATTCTGAATGATTAAGGTTAACGCCGAGCAGGCACCATGTAAAACTGATGATGGAGGCCCAGTACATAGACTTACTTTTGTTATCACACATAAGCCTCAAGAAGACTCATTTAAGTCCCATCTGGACACTTACCAGCAAGGATCTTCTGATCCACTTTTTCCAGCTGTTCTGTTGATGTTGGCTTCCAGCGCACCATTCTCAGTGTGATTCTACTGAAGTACTGGTCTCTATCAGACAAAACAGAAAGAAAAAAAATCAATTTAGCAAGGCAGTTAAAATTGTTTTTAACTCCTTCACTGCCAGTCACTAACATGCCGAGTCATTCTCAGAACCAGCCAATCCACCACCTCTCACTTATTCAGGGCGATGTCGGTAGTACTACTATTTAGTTGCAGAAAAGTAGTTGGAGCTCAGACATTTTTGGAATATATGTTAGTGAAATTACACAAATAAAAAGAAAAATGGTTTTACTTTCAGTTGAAAGCATTTACTTTTGGATTATATATAATCTTATTATTTTAGTTTGAATGCATCTGATTTTGAAACATAACAATTTCACGATCACAAACACTGCCATTGAAACAAGCAAAACCAACTGTGAAAAATACAATGTTTATTCACTTATTTCGATGCAAGAACAACACCAGTATCCCAAAACATTAACCAAGCACAATGCACCCTACATAACTGCACAGTAACATCAAGAGTTCTATATATATTCCCATTAAAAATTGATCAAAACATCAACACCAACAAACAAGAATTGCAAAGCCCTTAAAGTTATTCTCCCCAGGATCAAGCGAGTCAACACAGTCAGAAAACTGTCTGCAACAGATACTGCTGACAGTATTATGTATGGGTCCTTTGTGTACTAACTTAGAGCTTTATGATGTAAATACAATGCCAAATGTCGAAATTTATCGTTTGGTGGGTGTGTTGTTTTTGTACCCGAGAGCGCAAATTATCGTCTGCATCGGCCTCGTTTTGAATTTGTGCATATTTACTAGCCTACGTCACAAGGCAGAACCCGGTCAATACTGCAGACGAGGTCATCGGTGTGGGTACACACGTGTCAGTGTAAACATGTACTGATGTTCTCCAGCATCCCTTTGACATAATTTTCCACGAGAATGTGAAACTATATAAACCTTCCATACTCGCTATGCTGTCCAAATCAATGCGGGTTCCACTTGACCTGCTACCCTGAGTAACGATTGTGCTGGGGGTGTGGCTTGTTCGACTGGGTCTCTGCGCCAAGCGACTGAGCCAGCGTCACGAAACAGAACAGTGGTATTTATACCCACTTTCTGCATTGCAATTTCACATCTCACACATCGAAGTCTACATAACTGAAAGCATCTCTGGAAACAACAAATGCACCATCGCATCAGAAACACTACCTCTGTGAATCAAGTGAATGAGAGCGGCCCGCACAGACAAAAATGTGTCACGACCAACGATGTCAGTGCCGCAATTTCGACACACACCGTAGTTTTCAGATCCTTGCAGCATAAAATCTGATGAATTAGCTCGTAACTTTAAGATAAAACAGGTTTAAAATCTTGCAAAATCAGTAAGAGATAAATTCTACTAAAGATCATGAATTCTGAAAATCACTAGCGCTCGCGGAACTATAGGAAGATCGACAAAGACCGTAACCGGATTACTTACTGATGACACAGCAAGAAAGCGACAAATTCCGGATGGGCGGTCAAGCCAAGCTCTATATTCCCTTGTCCGATGTCAATTCTACTTTGGGGTATCTTGTCTCTCTTTCTCTTTCTTCTTTTTAATTCCGAGTCTATATTGTCAGCCGGTGCGAGTCAACTGATACTTCCTTTTTTCCTCGCTGGTTCATCCGCCATCTTGTCTCTGATTGGTTATAATTATGCAGATGACCTAAGGTCGTGTAGAATAGTTATGACGTCAGCTACCATCGTCTATCGGAAGCAATCTTTTGACTAGGTATAGTCACAAGATTCCGGTGGCCTCTTTTCGCTTTGAACGGACGAAAGATGGTGGGACAATAGGGTGCTCATTGTCTAAGTGGGTGTTTATACTGAATCCCAGTAAAAGCTTTTTGCGAACTGAAGCATTAAAAAGGTCAGGACTGCCCGTTTAAGGCTCACATGGATGACCGATCAACATAATTAACACATTTGAGACGTGTCACATCCGGATTCGTGGCTTCATGCTGCGAATCCGGTTGCGGCACATCTCGAAAGAGTTAATCAAACCTTTGTGACCTTTTTGGCAAGTCACTGAAATAAGCAAGTGTTTAAATGTTCTAAGATAACAGACCTTTGGCCATCTGTACAACCCCCCACGGAGGATCAGAGACACTCCCAGGTGATTGCCCAAAATAAACACATTATCGAAGAAACCACAGTATTTGACCTAACCCACCCACCAAAGGGGTCATAACTTTTTCGGGTTGATGCATGTACTTGAGAGTCATTAAAGCTATGATCAGCATGTTCGTTCTTTATCAGGCATTCAGAAAAAAAGAAACATTATTATATTCATTTTCATATGTGACGACGTCACAGCATTCCATATCTGGACCCTCTGAATATGACACAAATTGTTACGTGCGGGATGGAGAAGCACTTCTTTCATGATTAGTGGAATTCAACGCACACAAAAGACTTTGTGTATGCTAAAACACTTACTGTAATACATGAGCACTATATATTTATGCAGTTTGTAAAAACTCATCTAATGGTACTGAAACTGAAAGCTTAAAGTAGACCGATTTTTTTATTCTTAAAGCTAACGTTTTTGTAATGTGGAAATTAGTCAGTTTATGCTTAGTGTGTGAGTACTGCATCTATGCTTGGCATAAATACAAACTGGAGACAGGAGGGGTGAGAAAGCATGGAACAGATGATTTGGGGGGGGGGGGAGGGGGAGGGGAGTTTGAACTAGAAGGGGCAACTCACACACACACACAGAGCTTGCATTATGTTTCTGTTCAGTTTAATACTAATAGCTACATTTATGTCTGACGACTGTTGTGCTGCCCACATCAGAATAAAATGAGAATATAAGCAGTCTTAGGGGGGCTCTGATATGAACACCAAACATCTACCTTACGTCAGTGACCTAGAGATAAATGGGGGGCTCCAATATTAGTTCTAATGTCATACCAGTTCTTTTAATGCCGGGATCAATGTACGTGCATGCATGTGTGTGCCACGGTGCGCATGTGCATACGGGTGTATGTCGGTCTCTTAAAGAATGGGTGGTTGAATTAAGGGTTTGCGATTAGAATGTGGATGTGTGAAACCTAAAAAGCACTTTAAAGATGTGTCATGTTTGTTATGATCATGAGGGGCAACACATAAAATGCCCGCCTTGCCTCATGTGTTCTGAAGTTTACTCGTAGGCTATGTCAGTAGTAAACATGACACTGTGAGGTTGACCTTTACTTATATTTCAATGTTCCTCATTCTCAGCTCAACAGAGTATGATTCAGTAGTATAACTATAAGATCCTTTAGGTGTTGTGAGCAGATTCCTTACATCCAAGCAAAATGTTTGGCCCCTAAAGTAACCTGATAATTCTTAAAAGCCATTCAAATACTGTAACCTTGACCTTCTTTGCATGTTTTCACTTTCTGTTAGGTTTTCTTATTACATTTAACAACAAAAATTTGTTTCATAAACTATAACTTTCAAAGACCTTGACCTTTAATTAACACCTTTTAAGGTCACCAGTCAAAAACATTGCATTGCTTATGGTTCCACTGATGATTTGTCCTAACATTATATATGATTTCATCTTAGTATTTGAAATAAGGGACACCTATCCCCCATGGCAAAAAGGCTATTTCGCACTTCAGGAAATAGAAGAAAGATGGCGCCATGATGACGACATCACTATTTTGCTTTTAAGACTTTTAAATGATTGTAAATTTTAGGTAAATGTATTTTGTTTCTAAAGATACCAGTCATTTAGTTCTGCAAACTCTTTTACGGGAACTGCACCGTTAACACCAACCCTACCCCCCCAAAAAATAAATATAGGGCATAAGAAAAGAATGACCACCTGGGATCTATTTCCTGATCTTGTGACCCTTGACCTTTCCAAAAGGTCAACAAAATTAGTATGCATAGAAAGGTCTTAACACCAAGTTTGGGTCTGAAGTTGCGAATAGTATTTGAGAAAACATACATTTTGTCCACATATGGCTATTGTTTTGACCTATTTATTGATTCCCTGTGACATTGACCTTTGAGAGAGGTCACTCAACTTGGTATTTTCAGAAAGGTCTTGCCCCAAAGTATCCCTGGGCCAAGTTTGAAGACTGTTGCCTGAATAGTCTATGTGAAAATACCGACGTTAAAATTTACCACAGATGATGGCAGACGGAAAACGGTGGACAGATAACCACTGGCCCAGAACATAGATTCAGTTTTGCTTCGCACATAAGCCAAAAAGGAAAAACTTGCAAGAAACTCAGCACATAAGCTGGCATATGTATCTGGAACATTCTAATCATGTGGTGCAAACACAAAGCTGTGAAAAGGGACAATAAGTACTAGAACTGACCAAAACTAAAAGCAGACTGAGCAGGTTGTCTAGATGCATTTGCAGAAATTTTGTTGACAATGACAGTACCATGCACACAGAGGTTAACTATACAAAATGACCTCGAACTAGCAGTCCCTATTTTAGCTGAACTTGTCAGATACAAAACTAAATTACATTTTAACTGTCCTAGCTTACTGAAGGTTATGAAACCACAAAAGTGACATGCTGTATAAATATAATGGATACACTGCTTTTGCATCAGCCAGATGAATATCACACGATAAAGGAGTATCACGCAGTGTGATGAAGATCTATGCTCGGGCATAGTGCTCATTTAGTAGGATTAGTACGGTACGGTTTTTGTTAACGGTTTGTTTGTGCCGAAAGTCCGTGGGGCCTGCTGCCCATGTGGAATCTGTAAGACATGGTTAGCACGGAGTTTTGGTGAGTTCTGTTTAGTGAGTTCTAGGCGGAAGCTGTGACTGTCAGAGGTCTAGTTTGGTTAGTGCGGGCTGTTTTGTCGTATGGAACGGTTGTTGAGTTACCTAGCCCGCATTCCAAGACTCTGAAGCCTAGATTTCAGGTATGTTTCTATAAACGTAGTATTGATAGTTGTTTAGTTAAAGACAGTATGCGTGGTAAGATTAATGTGGTTGTATAGCGGTGTTCCGGTTTGGTTTAGTATAGTATGTTTAGAATTCGGTGAAGTAACCGGTGTTTTTGTATAAGTTGTTTACCGAGTTGGATGACTAAAGGAATATGAAGTGTGTATGTCTAAGCCGCTATGAAGATAGTACGTGGTTGGGTAAGCATAGTCTTTTCCAGGGTATAGAGTAATGTATAGCAAGAGTGTTAGGCTATAGTCTGTTTCAAGATAGTGACAGAGATATGGGGGTGATACGAAGATAGTTTATGAAGCACGTGTGTGTGTGTGTGTGAATGAACGTGTGAGTTATTTGTATCAGCCAGGTTACGTGACGTTTCTCATTGATCCAATATGTTGTGTGTTTAGCAAGTGTTACGTTGGGACTTTTGTCTATTCAGAGTTCTTGTAACGAGAGTGGAAGACGGACACCGAGACGTCGAGTCGCAGGTGGGACCTACGTGAGGTCATCCCTCCAGCTCTTCTGAGAGTGAGTCTGACTGGGGACCAAGACACCCAAGTCCAAGTGAGAACTGAGTACCGTACGAGAACGAGGACGTCCGTGCCCAAAGAGAGACAGGACGGCAACAAGCGTACGACGAAGGACTTTCACGCCTAGACGTGAGAAGGACCAACGTAACCAGACAACAACATCAAACAGGTTGGAGGCAATGTGAGACTAAGACCTAACCTGGCTAAGATATTGTGATACGTGTGTGGTGTGATAATAGAACAGTGGATATAGTTGATAGTCATTTAAGTCATTCTTTTTCATTTATACTGTATAAAGGTTACTTTAGAAAGGGAGCCCGTGTGTTTGTTTTACCGCATGAATGCGCCCGTCTGAGTCAGTGTATGCGTCTGTTGCGTGAGAGTCTGTGAGTACGACTGTGGGCAAGTCTGCGTGCGTTACACGCAGTGAGTGTGAAAATTTGACATGTTAAAATAAAATAAAAACACAACTCCAGAACAACTTTGTGTAAATGGATTTTTGTTTTCTTCAAATATTTCTTTGATTTCATCGTCTCTTGAAAAAATTGAATCCTTTTTGGAGCGTGTGGTGCCAGCAGTCCTGGGCGTGTTTTATTATTTTATTATAATATATATATATATATATATATATATATATATATGCTTTCTGTTAATGGAAAATTCTCCATATTTGATGGACAAATTTTGACAGAACCCCAAAAACGGAAGGTTGTACATCACTGGGCTGGACAGATCTTGAGAAAAAAAAGTATCTGGTTTACACTGTTGCAATTTTTGGAAGGCTACTTTGCGACACGACCCACCCCACTACACCCCCCTGTACTCCTGGCATACACTTATGTACTTATCTCAGCTGTGTTTTAAGAATATGATGGACTGTAGAGTGCCTGGAACAAATGTTCTATTTTGCTGTCCATCCCAATAAAGGACATTTTAAAATCCTAGCGGAAAGCTATTAGCATGTCCCTTTCTGGTTTATAGAAAATATATACAAACCCTGAGCAACAGCGCCCAAAATCTCAGTCAAAGTATAATGACCTAGCCAACAGGCGAGGTCTATATAATTTGACGAAGATGTGGGATGATGTTTACAAGAGGTTTATGTATTTCCTATAAACCAGAAAGGACCATGCTATGTTTTATTGTATCTTTCTCAAATTTCAGTCTCACCGACTTCCCCTGCTACTGGCCGCCATCGGTCCCATTGGTGCTGAAGTGGTCAACTTCACTATATTAAGACATCAAACTAACCAGTGTGACACTGCCCATAGAAATGTACTCAGTGCAAATCCACACAGGAATGTAACTGTGTGCCTCCGAGATTCCATTTATTTTTTTATACCTAAATAAGCTCAATGTATATTTGCAGCATAATTTAGCACAGCAATAATCAACAAAGGCTTACATTTACTCAAATAAAAATCTCAGTGAAATATTGACAGCATATATTCACACAGGATGGCTTTATGCCTAGAGGGACTCAAACTGTGCAGATTTTCGCTGGGGAGTTTCACTTTGTTTGGAATTCTGCTGAAATATAGCGAGGCTTACCAATTTAGCACCACTGAACTACACAGAGATACTTTACTAGAGATTTTTTTCCCCCACAAAGCTCTTTGACGTTATAGTCCTATGGCCTGCAATCAAAATAGGAATCTGGAGTTTACATCAGTGTCTACAAGATGCTGCAAACAAAAAGTTAAATGAAATAAAGTTTACACACACAAAGGCAAAGAGAATTTCAACGTCCAACACCAAATGTGTGCTTTGTCTATACAGAACCCAGCAAATCTGATACTGTTGAACAAGTGTGACAAGTGTGATTGTGCAAGTGCATCGTCACACGTGTCGGAGAGTGGGAGGAACGGACAGAAACTTGCGCTTAGATGTGACCAAAGATATATACATAACTATGTCTGTTTGTGAACCTGTGATATTTCCTTGTGTGCACGTCTTTGTCTGTTCTGTGACCTGTAGTGTGTGCCAACCTTGATTCAATTCTTTGAAGTACGTGTTTCGCTCAAATGTCGTTCATCAAAGAGGACAACGTATTACTGATTAATCAATTTCAATACCTCCGAAAAATTGCTACGTTTATGGTTTTCATTTATCACTGAGCAGAGACGCTTTTCTTGTAACTTAATTCTCTCAGGTCAATGCAAATGCATCTCTCATGCACTCACAGCTAGGTTCAACAGGTATGATTGATAGGGAGTATCTGTTTTTCTTTCGATTGATAGGGAGGTTTATATCTTAGTAGACCTATGTCTGTTGTTGGAGAAATATACAACATACAAGGTCTGAGCTTTTGGGGAGTTTACAAATTTCAAAGTTGATGAGGCATGAACATTTTAGAACATACGCAGTCACAGAAGAACTACTTCCATTAGATAACTCTTCTCGTCTCGCATGAGGTATGAACATAATGTTAAAATAGTCACATACCTGAAGACAGGGGGAAGTTTTAAAATCAGCATCAGTATGCTGTGTTCGCGTACTACTGTATCTACACGGTTAGTACAGCCTTTAAACGTTAAGCTTATCCTCAGAGCTGATCCTAGAGAACAAATTACGTCAGATTTGCCGAAGCCCGAAGGTGCATTAGCACTAAGAACATGCTGCGTCATTCATACAGAAAACTTACATGAAGTCGGTGAAAAACTGGAACATACTGAGAAATCCGGTCACTGCAAATACCAGTACAGATTCTGCATAACGAATCCACGGGATTCTGCCACCACGTACATCAGTGGTTACTCGGTTAAAAACGGCTCTTATAATCCCAGCAGTGGAATCAGAAGTGGGTGAGGGCATATTGGCATGTTTACAAGCGTAAAGTTCACTTCCGATTCAAACGAAACTTCCGGTACTCTTTATTCTTTCCAGAAGTAATATCATTCAAGACGGCAGCGGATGACCTGCATATATATGTATACCTTGTAACAGAAAAAAACTAAGCATATTTCGAAGGAACGTGTGGGATGATCTTATAACTGGCAGAGGACTATTTCTCATTTGACATTCATACGCCCAAAAATCGTCTGCTTCACTCATAGCTTTGATGTTGCGAAATGGGGGACGCCGCTTGCCGCAGTGATGGGTTGTGTGACATTAGTGTATCAACCACAGTGGGCACTCTATGACCAGGCATGCATGGCTTTTTATTTATTTTTTTTTTTATTTTTTATTACTGAAACCTTCAGAATCTTATCTGTATAACGTTAGCCGAAAACACACATGTACAAATTTGCTGAGATCTGATGTGGTACCTACCACGAATGAACAGTCGGCACCGGAGCCTGTGATTGCCACGTCAGTCGGCAGCGTACAGAGTCGGTTCTCGCCTGCCTCGTCAATTGTTAACTTCAGTCAGACTGTCTGAGACTGGGGGGCGCAGTCGGTCGTCACAACGATGCCTGGTAGGGACAGGGTGTCATAAGCAAGACTGACACGGTTGGCGGGGTGCACGTCCACCTGCTGCCCTTATAGCTTTGATTCGCTGATTTCTTTCAGCGCCGGCCGCGGCACTGCTGCCTGGCTGACACAAGCGACGGAAAATGTCAACAATGATTAAGCCATTTTCTCAATCATGCCCATTCACGCAAGGACTGCGGATCCACTGAGTCAGCCTGGTGCAGATTGGGACACAGTTGGGCTGATCCGTTTGACTCAATCCCGGCAGGAGTGAAACGACGGGCCGGCTTGTTCAGATAGCATGTCCGTTAAAGGTCCTGGTAAATCAAAGTGGTACGGTCAGTTGGCGGCAGTGCGGCCGAAATGATTGAAGTGTTCGGGTCGTACAATATAGCTGTCCCTCAGTGTCCCCTGGGGAAGGGGTTGGGGGAGAGGCACTTCAGTCGGGTGAAGCTGATTGCCGGGACTAAACCTTCCCACCCGTCAAAAAAGTGTGTGTGTGTGTGTGTGTGTGTGTGTGTGTGTGTGTGTGTGTGTGTGTGTGTGTGTGTGTGTGAGAGAGAGAGAGAGAGAGAGAGAGAGTGTACTGAGGGGCCCGGGGAGGGGAGGCCGGGATCTCCAATTGAAGGGACCTTGATGCCATACCATGATGGGCTGGGGGAGGCGGGGGCGGGGGCCGCGTCCCCAGGGTACAGGGTACGCAATGCCCACCCAGATCCGCCCCTGATTGTCTCTCCAGAGGCGGATCAGTTACCTCTGTGGGGGTGGAGGGGGGGGGGTCCAGCCGGTTTGGGACCTCAGTTCTGAACCTCGCACATAAGGTCTCCCGACATCCGGACTTTGCCTCCCGGCTCAGTGTGGTCAAAAACTGAAAGGGTGGCAGGGCGGGTGGGGGGGGGGGGGGGCGGGGGTGCCAAATCAGTCCTGGTGGTCGCCGCTGTGCCGAAAGATACACAGGACTAAAGATCGCTTGGTGCCGATACACTGACGCTATATGCCGCACTGGGTACATCAGATCCGAGATCACTGACAGCCGTTTGTGAGTGAAAAGCCGGCCACCGCCGGGAACCGTTACTGACCTCATCACTACGTGACCCTGCCGGGTCGGCAGTTCTACCGTTATATGGCAAAATCCAGTATCTCCATTTTTGAGACTGAAAAGCCGCAAGACTGATTTTCATTGGACAGCAATGGAAATATAAAAATAAAGCTTTTCTGAAAAATACTGAGACGTACAGGCTTTTGATCAGTCACGTCATGGTGAAGTATAATCGGATTGACGCGTAAACAGCCTGGAGTGACCCGCGCTTCGCGAGTCAGTAGCGCCTGAACTGTGCCGCCGGTCTGGCCGGCCGGGTCACGGCACATGGGACTGATGATCGTTGCGTGGATGGTCACTTCAGAAGAAAAAGACTTCCGGGGGCTCTTCAGATAGGCAAAGTCTGGAGGCGGCTTCTAGTACATGCGTTGTGTTTGCAATTTCAGGTTACGCCGTATGCCTACCTGAAGAGCCCCCGCTTGGGGCGAAACCGGTCGTAGGCGGCAAAAACAAAAATCTATCCAGCAGGTCCAAGATCTGTTTGGGAATATTCATGCACTAGCCTCCCCTCTCGTTGGGGAGGACTGGATATTCTCCAGCGGATTGCGGGGCGCCTGGGGGTAGTCCCTATTGCTATATGCTGTAGGTGTTCAGTGGAAGGCTAAAAAAAAAAAAAAAAAAAAAAAAAAAAAAAAAAAAAAAAGGTCTGTCATTCCTTTTCTCCCACTATCCTTTCTTTCTAGATAGTCTCGTGAGAGATGCAGTCATAAACGGGGCAGCTGATGTCCTGATGACACAATGCAAGCTTACCAGCCTGGAACTGGCGTTAGCACAGCAAGAGCATTCTCAGAATTTATTGAAAAATTATATATATATATATATATATATATATATAGATATATATATATATATATATATATATATATATATATATATATATATATATATATATACTTAAAATGTGAAGTATCCACAAACACCACGTAGTTTAGAAGGAGTTACACTTTTAATCTATGCACAAATTTTCGCCCTCTCAGCGAGGGCTTCTTCAGGGGAATGCCCAGGTAACAAGTAACTAGGTAACAAAACATAATTTACGTGTATATATATATATATATATATATATATATATATATATATATATATATATATATATATATATATATATATATATATATATATATATCTTTTAATGTGATCAGTCTAAAACGTCAATAACAGTGTTATGTTGCAGTATATCAAAAACAATCCTAAAGCGGGGGAAAATCTGTCCTTTGTGCTTGAAAAAAGATGGCACTTTTGGAGTAACACTATGGCACCCTAAAGTATTCAGTTTGTGATGAGTACCTCTGCAGATTGCTCTAGCGCGGGTACTGATGTATCAACATACTGATTTTATAATTATTTCATGAAACGGCGATGTAAATTAACGAATTATAGTGGGTGAAATCATTCTAGTACAGTTTCAAGATACATATAATATATATTGTGTGTCTTTTTGGTTTTTTCTTTCTTTAAGTTTTTCTTGTTCTCAGACTTAATGACCGTAAATGATTTTGAAGAACAAATTATATGGCATGAGCCTGCCTTTTGTGTAACGGTGTATAATGAAAACTGACCCTCTAGCGCAGGTTTGCCTGTTAGGTGCAAAAATGGTTCGCATTTCCAAATATGTGGCTTCGCAAGTCTATTACTATAAGTATGCAACGCCTATCGGAAGTCGACGCGGCCTAGTATCACGGGCGACAGGCGTTTGAACAGGTATTTTCCAAGGGTCTATTTTAAGACAGGGTGTCGAGAGCACACTGTTAAAAAGTACTGCACGAGCTAGATACATAGCTAGATAGATTTAGGCGTAATACAATGTTCGTCTTATGACGTATTGGCTTGTCACAGTAAACGTCATACTAATGTCTAAGCGTGCAACGTTGAAAGAATACTTTTGTTGTACAGCGCAGGACTGATTTTGCGTGGTGTGTGTGTGTGTGTGTGTGTGTGTGTGTGTGTGTGTGTGTGTGTGTGTGTGTGTGTGTGTGTGTGTGTGTAGAGTAGAGTAGAGGGGGGGGGGGAGAGCAAATAGCTGCATGAGAAGATGTAACAAAGGCAAAACAAACTGAAATCCTGCTTAACACCGGTCTCATAATCATCTGACAGACGAACCGTTACCGTCCGGGTACCTTTAACGCGTCATTCAAAAGGGGGGATGGGGGAATACAACGAAGCTTGAAAAAGAAAGCATACAGCAGTATGAAATGTGCCGAATTCTGTTTTCAACAACCGATCAAAAGGCACTCAAAGCAGAGTCGGATCTGGGGGAGGGGAGGGGGAGGGATGTTGCAGGGGTTCCGGCCCCACCCTCACCGCAATTTTAAAAAAACAAATGCTATAACAATTTCCCTTTTCGGGATGTTTGGACATCCCCCCCCCCCCACCCCACCGTTGTTTGACATTTTGGTGAATGGTGAGAGTCTTAACACGCACGCGCCACCCCCCTCCCTCCCTCTCCCCCCCCCCCCCCCCCCCCCGCCCCCAATCCCGCTTTTCCATTTTTCGGCCCCTGGAAGCAAAGTCTAGGACGCCGTTAGTATGAGGTTTAGATTTGGTGTTCTTTAAAATCTGGGTACTTGTTTTTTACGTCACTACGGAACCTTCAAGCTAGACCGATCGAACATCACACTTCGACTAAAGTTACATGTTACTTACTACATGTGCGGCGGACGTGTTCGGCATACTTATAATAATAGATTTATGGTGGCTGTTTGTAACACTTCAGACACCACTTTGTTTTAAGGATGCAGAACGAGAGGCTACTGATTTTGTTAAAACACAAAAATACGAATGCATATACTAACATACTTTAAACGATAATAACGAATGTTAGGAAGGGTAGGCATTGTGTCTAGGCCGAAGGGCTGGGACCCTAGGGAACTTAAAGAAGTCATTCCTACAGCTTTGTCGTGGATTTGAAATAACAGTGCGTCTCAGTGCTTTCGCCTTAACTACAGGTTTGATTTTAAGACCTTTTAGTATGTTATTTTTTGACCATTTGTCCACTGACACTAAAACGCAACACAGTCGTGAAGGACTGAACAGCTACGTGCATAAGTCTATTCATAAGTCTCTTGCTGTAGGTATGGAACGCGTCGGCCGGACATGTAACATGTTGTAACTTTAGTCGACGCGTAGTGTTCGATCACCCTAACTTGAAAGTTCCGTAGTGACGTAAAACATGATCAAGTACGCAGACTTCAAAGACCAAAAATCAGTCTGGCATCTTGGGAAGGTTGCGTAGAAATTTCCGACACTATGTCAATGTCAGACAAGATGATGTAATCAGATAGAATGCAACATGACGAAGAGGAACGACGTGTTAAATGTACCGACGGTAACGATGTTTCTGTTTGATAATTATGAGACCGGCCTTACGCAGGATTTTTTGTTTGCTTTGTTTCATCTGTGCAGATGCAGGAAAAAAAACAACGAACAAACAAACAAAGAAGAAGGGAAAATTGTACCCCTGCCTTTCGTCGTCTCATGCAGCTATGTGCCTCCCCCACCCCCCACCCCCCCTCCCCCACCCCACACACATTCACGCACAATCCTGCAGGGTATAACAAAAGTATTCTTTCAACATTGCATGCTTAGAACATTACAATTACGTCTACATGTCAATACGTCATATGAATCATAATAATATGAAGAACATTTCATTACGTAAAATATTTCTCTGTATCGGGCTGGTGCGTTTCGGGGGCTTTTGTCAATAGGTCTACCAGTGTGCTCTCGACACCCAGCCGTCTTAAAATAGACACTTGAAAAATATCTTTTCAAACGGGTGTTGCCCGCGCCACTATGCGTCGACTTTCAAGTTTTCGATCTAGGTTATAGTAATAGTCTTATCATCAGTGCTTATGACTTATAACAGTATCTACTCAGAGAACAACACATCAATTGATAACGTCATAAACGTGTTTGAAGTAAAAATGTGTGTCATAAAGTGAATTGACAATGTGTGACGTAATTTACTGACTACTCGATTCAGTAGCTGATCTAACGTTGAACTACACACAACTCAAAGTGGAGAGAACATTGCACACCTGCATCCAGAGCACTGTTGTAAACGAGAATGACGCTGAGACATGGATGCGCTTCTAGTTATACTACGTTTGTCTTATTGTTCGCTTGTCTACGCGACAGTCTGGGACAGCTGATTATACGCAAATTTCCCCAGGCAGTAGTCGCGCAGAGCGATGGCTACTTAGGTAAGTTCATTATATTCGTGGATTGTTTCATAGTGCATGTGCAATGCTCGTGTACTACTTTTTAATGGTTTAATTTGTGGGGTGGGGAGAGGGGGTGGGGGGTGGGGGGGGGGGGGTGATTGATTGATTGTACATTGCTTAACGTCCCGACAGCAACAAGGCTTTCTCAGGACGTGCCTGCACTGCTTGTGAAAAAAAAAACAACTAAACAGAACATTGAATGTATGTCGCCAGCCGGTCAAATACGTTAAATAAACCTAAAACATGGGGCCTAAATAAAGCTAAGACCATTTAACAACACACATCCAATATCAAGAGCTACAGGCAGTGCAGACAGTAGGGAGAGTTTTAAAAAGGCAAATACAGGTGAATGGATCTCTGGTAGACAGAAACACATGCCCCAGAATAGAGAGGAAAACTCACCCTGTGGGGCTGACCAGGGTGACCCTGGGAACTAAAAAGTACCTAACCCCACCCAAGTCCCCCAGGGCAGACCCGGGGGGGGGGGGGGGGTGGGTTGGGGGAGGAATTATATGCACACGTGTATTTGGACTGCTCTGTGACACAAGACCCAAGTGAATATGGCGGGGGAAAAAACACCCAACACCATATATGGAGAACGTCGGCTTTACTAGCATTCTTTAGCCAATTTTGCCATGTGACAAGACCCAAGTGACTGTGGAATATTGTTTAATATCACATTAAGCCCTGACACCCTGCATCTAGATATATAGACATCGGTGTTTAGATGATTCTGAGAAGCTCACGCGAGTGGTTTCAAAACCGTATCCTACGAGCGGAAGCGAGTAGGATAAGGTTTTAAGACCACGAGATTTCTTTTCTCAACTTTTTCTTGGCATAAATCAGATGTGAGTTGATTTTCGGCGCACGTCTAACCACAACACAGCCGCCATTGTGTCTTTGGCAAAGAACATGACGTCATTTACTGTGGAATGTAATGTCTATATTTTACTTACTTACTTACGCCTGTCACCCCTCCCCGGGTATAGGCCGTCGACGAGAGACCTCCAGCGACTCCTGTCCTGTGCTTCTCCTTCGATTTTACTCCAGGTGGTTCCCAGTCTCTTGATGTCTGCTTGGAGATCTCGACGCCAGGTGTTTCTCAGCCTGCCTCTTTTCCTCTTTCCCTGGGGGTTCCACGACAATGCCTACCTAGTGATACTGGAAGCTGGCTTTCTCAGACTGTGACCAATCCATCCCCATCTTCTTCGCCCAATTTCATTCTCTGCTGTTATCTGCTCTGTTCTCTCCCAGTCTGACGTTGCTGATCTTCTCTGGCCAGTGGATTTTCAAAATTCTTCTAAGGCAACTGTTAATGAAGATCTGTACTCTATTGACTGTGGTTTTTGTCAATCTCCAAGTCTCTGCTTCATATAGGAAAACTGCTTTTAAGTTGGAGTTGAAAATCGGACTTTGGTGTGTTGTGACAGCTCTCTGGAACTCCTCACTTTTTTTCAACTGGAGAAAGGCTGCTCTGGCTTTACCAATTCGTGCTCTGACATCTGCATCAGTGCCGCCTTTTTTTTTGTCTATGATGCTCCCGAGATAGGTGAAGGACTCCACCTCCTCCAACGGGGTGCCAGCAAGCAAGACTGGTTCTTCCCTGGTTGAGTTCAGCCTCATTGTCTTTGTTTTCTGTTTGTGGATGGTAAGGCCCACTTGGGACGAGATGTCAGCAAGCCTCGTGGTCTTGTCCTGCATTTGTTGATGAGTGTGGGACAGTAAAGCCAAGTCGTCTGCAAAATCGAGGTCGTCAAGCTGTGTCCACAGTGTCCACTGTATTCCACTTCGTCTGTGCTCTGTGGTATGACCCAGTCTATGGCCAGTAGGAAGAGGAACGCAGACAGCAAACACCCCTGCCTGACACCGATTCTGACCTGGAGCTCCCTGAACTGCCCTTCGTGTATCACGCGACATGTCATGCCATCGTAGCGGCTCTTGATCAGGCGGACGAGCTTTGTGGGTACACTTTGGTATCAGCTTCAGCCCACTTAATCAAATTTCAAATACAAACGATTTTGAATTTCCAAAAACTTCAGTAGCTCGCTTGAGCTTGCCCTTAGCACCACGTGAATGTTCTGTGTTTATGTACAGTGTGTGAGTGAATGCGCGTGATTCACGTGAGCGTGCTTGTTGGGTTCAGTTCGCGGCGGCGCTTTG
The DNA here is from genome assembly GCA_036245525.1 of Semisulcospira habei. Classification (NCBI taxonomy): domain Eukaryota; kingdom Metazoa; phylum Mollusca; class Gastropoda; family Semisulcospiridae; genus Semisulcospira; species Semisulcospira habei. The sequence continues at coordinate 135,146,237 of BTPG01000002.1, read as the reverse complement.
AGCCGATTTTCAATTGGGATAAAGCGCCTATTTAATGCGCTTATTATTATTATTATTACACCGTAGTGTCGTAGGAGTTTCCACAGAGTCTCTCGGTCCACGCTGTCAAATGCTTTCTTGTAATCCACAAAGTTGACGTACAGCGGGGCTCCACTCCAGAGACTGTTCCACGATGATGCGGAGAGTGGGGATCTGGTCTGTACATGATCGGATTTTCCTGAATCCTGCTTGCTGGTCTCTCACCTGGGGGTCAACGGAGCGGCTCTCCATTCTCTCCTGGATGGTCCTGTTGAAGACCTTTCCTGGTACCGACAGCAAGGTGATTCCTCTGTAGTTGGAACACTTGCTGAGGTCGCCTTTCTTGGGAAGCTTGATTAGGTACCCCTCCTTCCAGTCAGCTGGCATCACCTCCTCTTATATATTGGACACCAGACAAATGTTCCCACATGATGACGTAATAGCGCAATACATGACGCCAGAGTACAGTCATCACTATGAAATGGTGTTGCACGTGAGCTGAAAGTAGGTCAAGTTTCAATATCATGTGTGCCCTTACCTTTTTGTGGACCAAACTTTGTAGAAGATAATTTTGTGCACACGTGGAAGTTCACGACTGAACCACGGCTGTATCACACACGTGTGATACGCTCAAGTCGTGTCACACGTGTGTGATACAGCTTTTCCGCTCAAAGGCAGCAAAGAATGAGGTGTGTAAGAAATCGAAGTCACTGGGTAGTAAAGCCTCAATCCGTAGCTTTGTGCACGCCAATACTGTGCAAAACCGTTCACCATCTTGGTCAGTTCAGTAAACTTTCTTCATCCCGCTAGGATCATTTGACAGTCCGACAGGCTCAATGACTCAAGTATACACACACATTTATATTAAAATATACACACAATAATAATGAACAATCTCAAGTAAAATCTAATGTAATTATTTATTAGCTCTTACCACTACGCGACATAATACACAGCAGTAAAACTGTTAAAAAAAAAGGTAGTCCACGGAAATAATAAATAATAATAATAAAGGAAATAAATGAATACATTAAAAACAATATATATATATATATATATATATATATATATATATATATATATATATATATATATATATATATATATATATATATATATATATATATATATATATATATATATATATATATATATATATATATATATACTTAAAATGTGAAGAAAGGATCCACATACACCACGTAGTTTAGGAGGAGTTACACTTTTACTCTATGCACAAATTTTCGCCCTCTCAGCGAGGGCTTCTTTAGGGCGAAAATTTGTGCATAGAATAAAAGTGTAACTCCTCCTAAACTACGTGGTGTATGAGGATCCTTTCCTCACATTTTAAGTATTTCACTGCTGCTTGGATCCATATATGGAGTGTGTGGTGCCAGCTTTCTTGGGCTGGTTTTATATATATATATATATATATATATATATATATATATATATATATATATATATATATATATATATATATATATATATATATATATATATAGTATTAGTAAAATAAAAATAAATAACTAGAAATTGTAAGAAAAATGGTTGATTAATTAATTATTTAAAAATAGGTTGCTGGCATAAGATTTCAAGATAAAGATTTTATACTGCAACAATCAACATGTAAAACATTGCCTCATCTGTGCACATGCACACTCTCAATTGAATGTTTGACACGTTCGTTAAAGTCGAAAAATACTAGAAACAATAGAATGCGTACATGAACTACATTATATACATATTAAAATTGTAGCACATTTAACACAAAAAGCATGTCAGTGGCTCTTATTTATATAACTTTACAACTCTTTAGAAACTTCGCAAAATTCGTGACTTATAAAAATATTTTTATTTATTTAATTTTTATCTTTACGTGCATGACAGTAGGTTGCAGACACTAAACATCGACTTCGTTTTACGATATTTTAAAGGTATAATTTTAAGTATCACACACACACACACACACACACACACACACACACACACACACACACACACACACACACACACACACACACACACACACACACACACAGAGCCAGTAGTGGAGCGTCACTCTTTATCGAAAAAACAATTGGTGAGGCTAGCGCTGGTAGAAATAGTCCACATACGAAGGGGAAATACTCAGCGCTGGACAGACAAACGCTTAGTTCCCGTGCCCCCTCCTATCAGACACCCAATCGTCAGCCCACGGGCCGGGGGAAAATATGTACATGACAAGACAGTCATATACATCCAGACAAAGGAAGCATCATGTCAAGCATTTAACCATGTCTTTTTCCGGAACTTAGGAAGCAGGCGGGATATTCGTCTAAGGGCTGGTGACCGGGTGCATGAGAGGAAGGGGCAGGAGACCTACCCGTTTGTCTGTCCAGGGCCGAGTATTTCCCCTAGATATGTGTATGGGCCAGAGGCTTAGCATTGCATATCCGGATTTGTGGCCCAGGGGAGAATCACGTGATCGAGTTGTATCATACATCCCACTCAACGATTTGCGAAGGCTAGATACTCTTTACGGAGAGAATATTTCGCTGCTTTTTTGAGAAAAATATTCAGAAATAAACTGAGTTCATAGTAAATACATATATAGCGCAAGCATCTCATTTGAATAGAAGTGTACTTGGGGCATACTCCCCGAGTATGTCTTTCTGGGGTGCTCTCCGGCAAACGTACGGCCGTTCGGCCGTAACGTTTGCCGGAGGCGGAGCTCCCCCAAAAGACAAAAATGCGTGTTGTTCGTTTCATGTTTTTGAAATAATTGTCAATTAAGATGTTGGCACATGAAGCTGTTTACATGACTTGCTGAAGAACTAGACGTAATCAAAACAATGGAAAATAAGTCATTAGACATGACGGCGTCCAGACATGACTTGCTAAGAGTATATATAGCTAAGCTACCAAACCGAACCAGAAAGATGGACCACAAGTCAATGGAAACAACGACATTCAAACTTGTGTTCGGGTCAGATGTCAGATACGCGGTATCCGTTTGTGGACTGAAGTACTCCCCAGATAGACCCATTTATTCGGGGACTACGCTTCTGTTCAAATGAGATGCTAACACCGAAGGAAACCAAAATGAAGACACACGATTCTGTCCTCGCGGCAGTACTCTTCTGTACGGCACACGAAGTGACCACATATTCAGAGACAATTTAGTAGCGACGGTGTAGCTCTAAATACTAGTATGATTTTTGTCTGACAGCGGCTGAACTGAGTGAGCACGCGTTTAACTCATTCACCCCCACGCTCGTATTTCCCAAATTTTGGAGGCGTCATCTAACGACTATGCCCCAGTTGCAGGAGATGGATCGACCATGATAATTCAAGGGTAGTGCCAGATTAGCTTGGCGCCGACAGGCGCCAAGTCGATTCATCTCTTGCTGTAGTGCGTCAGGGCTGAGTGGGTTAATGTTTTTTTGTGTTGTTATTGTTTGTTTCAGATTGTCAGAGTCCGTTTGACCTCCGATTCAGGAACAAATGCTATTTTTTTAGCATGTCTATCAGGCGAAACTTCTATGACGCAAAGGTCCGTTAAGATGATGATTGATAATGATGATGATGATGATGATGACGATTATTATTATATTAGTAGTAGTAGTATATAAATATTAGTAGTAGTAGTAGTAGTATTTTTGAATTATCATGGTCGATCCATCTCCTGCAACAGGTGCATAGTCGTTAGGTGACGCCTCCACAATTTGGGAAATACGTGCGTGGGGCTGAATGAGTTAAGCAGAAGACCCGCTGACCGACATCGGCCGCACTTGGTCCACTGATGCACCGCCAATGTCGGCCCGAAGACCCTTTGCTGTTGATAAGAGCGGGAGCAAAAGAAATTGACCCCAGGAACACACATCCCACACATATGCACTCACGTACAGACACACACGAACAACACAAACACACACACACACACACACACACACACACACACACACACACACACACACACACACACACACACACACACATACACACACGCACGCACGCACGCACACACACACGCACGCACGCGCGCGCGCGTACATAACAACACACACTCACATACAGACACATACACGAACAACACACACAAGCACACACACACACACGCGCGCGCGCGCGCGACTCTTTTAACATTATTTTTGTACAGACCGTATATTTCGCTAAATTAATAATAATAATAATGTATATTTTTAAGGCGCCTATACTTTCGATAGAAAAGTTCTAGGCGCCGTACAAATGACATACTAACATACATACACCTTGCATCCTAAAACACATATTCCCTAACATACTCACTCACGCAACAAGATATACAAGGAAAATAAGCTTAGCAGAGTGAACACACCAACAAGAAATGCTCACACACACCAAAGATATACGTGTACCATAAAACTAATAACGGATACACTAGGCAACTGTCACTGACAACGAAAAATTATAACGGCGAATGCACATTTAACGGAATAAATGCGTCTTTAAAGACTGCCGGAAACTATTGGCTGATTCAACATAACTGAGGGACTGTGGGAGTTTATTCCAAAGAAATGGTCCTTGGTATGAGAAAGACCTCTCGCCAAAAGACTTAATTCTCACAGGCGGAAAGTGTAATAGTTTAATGTCTGCCGAGGAACGGAGCTGTCTTGAAGGTGTGTACAAATGAAGAAGCTCAGAAAGATAGACAGCCCATTAGAAGGAGTCAGACAGGTATGACAGATGGACAGAACTTTGTATTGTACTCTACATGTGATAGGCAACCAATAGAGTGAACGCAGGATGGGTGTGATGTGGTCTGACTTCTTTGCCTTGACAACAAGCCGTGCTGCTGAGTTCTGGAGCCGATCCAGAAGGTACTGAGGACAGCCACACAGGAGTGCATTGCCGTAATCGAGTCGGGACAAGACAAAGGAGCAGGCCAGCGTTTTAGTGGCTTCTGGTGTGAGAAAATGCCTGATGGAGCTAATGCGACGCAGTTCAATAAATGCAGATCTACAGGTATTCAAAACGTGTTGTTTTAGTGAGAGACTGCAATCAATGGTGACGCCAAGATTTCTCACCTGAGCAGAAAAACTAACTTCAGTATCTAGGATTGTGATGGACTGCGGTAAGGAAGAAGATATTCTGGTAGAGGAAACTAGCATGGCTTCTGTTTTATCTTCATTCATTTTTAGTTTGTTGGCTATCACCCATGTTCTAACATCAGAAACTGACTGATTGCACACACTGGATGATGGCATCGACCTGCTCAACATGGCCTGACTTCTACAACTGCGTGTCATCAGAGTACGCGTGGTGAGAAATTGGGCGTGCAGCTATGACACCGGGCAAGGGCTGCATATACATAACGAAGAGCAGAGGTACTTGGGGTACTCCGAAACACAGAGGTGTCGGTTTATGACTATAATGTTCAACGAATTGACGTATCCATGAGTCTGCTGTTTGGTGATATGTCCACATGTACGAAACTGTTATTCGACGAATTGTCATGTCTTTCAATTCTCCTTTTTCGAATTGTTCGACGAATTGTCGGGCACCCGTGTTAGCTTCGGTAATGATTCATCTTTTTACTGACTTGGATAACGATTTAAAAAAAACAGATACAGTAAACTTCCAATAGACTTAATAATTGCATGTTGATTCTTTATGTTAAAAGCGAAGTTTCAGAGTTTTAAAATACAACATTCTGCAGTCACCCCGGCACCTCCCCCCCCCCCCCCACCCCCGCATGTGCACCATCTTTTTAAAAAGAAAATTATATAGCATAGTATAATATCGCGCAAATCACATGCCTATATGTCAATATTTTAAATATTTTATTTATTTATCATTTATTCTTTAATTTTTAATAGAAACTATGTATATTGTGATACTAATCACTGCTAGGCCTACAGATTTCTTCTCAGCAAGTCTCATTCATCTGCCAAAGAAATAGGAGCTCATGAGCATCTGCAGCTGCATGGACGCTTTGATAATTTGTGTTCATTGTTGCTAATATGGGTTGACCCTTTAAGTTATTTACATCACTGATACGATTTAGTGTAGACTTTGGTGTGGACAAACGGGTGTCGAGGTGTCGATACATATAGTGTCGTGGTGTTGACGCATGCTCATTCTGGCCCTTCTTCTTTTTCTTGTCGTTCGCACTGGTTACACCGAGAGTCCAGCTTGGGAAACAAATGTCGTCGTCTTTTCCAGGTCTTGTCTGCAGCCGTAACGTTTGGTGTGTATTGGAGTCGGTGTTGGCCACACTGTGTCTCTCAGTCCTTTGCGCTGCAGGAGGAGTTTGATCTTCACGGCCACAGGAGCAGGTTGGTGAAGGCGCCAGCGTCAGCGTCTTGAACGTGTGGGCTTTGAGGCGGCAGTTACCTGCACGTAGTCGCATGATCATCACCTGCTGCCGGCGTTCAAGGAGATGATAGGCATCCCTTGTGGTCCTGCGTAGCAAAACTGCCTTTACAAGGGGTTTCTTCTCAGGGACGCTGACGCTGTTGTCCGGCTGTCTTTCTTTTGCCCCAAGTTTGGCGAGCTGGTCTGCTGCCTCGTTCCCTGGAATTATAAAGGACTACTCGTCGTTTTTTTTGCAACTTCTTGGAGTTGGTGCACCACCAGACACACAGAGCGACGCCACACGTGACCGGTTAACCCACTTAACTCCACAGCCGCATTTCACAAATTTGGGAGTTGTCACCTAACCACTATGTACCAGTTGCATGAGATTGACTTTGATAATTTAAGGGTAGTGCCAGATTATCCTTGAACTATCATGGTCGATCCATCTCCTGCTGTAGGGGGTTGCCGAAATGGGTTAATTACCAACGTAGCCTATGCGTTTGTTTGAGCCACATGCACGCACACAGAGAACAATGAAAAGTGGACTAGCGACACAGAAAGATACTGTTTATTGGGGGGGGGGGGGGGGGGCATGGGGTGTGTTCATTATGTAATTGGCAACAGACATGAAGCTGTATTTTGCCTGTCAGGTTTCACGGCGAATACTTGTTTCACGGGTCACGAGGACGAAGTAAATGCAATCACGAAATACTAGAACAGAAAAAAATCCGCCAATCACGTATCCCGATATTAGACACCCCTCTCCCCTCCCCCCCCCTCACACACACACACACACACGCGCGCGCACACACACAAAAACTTGCATAATATAAGGATATCTGACGTCATCTCTCAGTATCTTTTAGCTCATATCTGTTCTTGCTCAAGATGTACTGTGCAGATCTCAAAGCCATTCTTGCCGAACCTGTTAATTCTTCAGAGAGCGATTGGATTGCATCGAAAGTGGCGCTACAAAATCCCGGCCGTAAGTGTGTGTGTGTGTGTCAGTGTGTGTGTGTGTGTGTGTGCGTGCGTCCGTGCGTGCGTGCGCACACGCGCGCGCGCTGTTACAACGAACTTTGTGACAATATGACAATTGTCACAATTAAACCTAGTGAAGAATTCGGCATCATAAACCATTTATTTGCACCACACATTAAAGTAGGACCTACCATTACACGTAAAACTGAAGACACATTTCAGCACTAGCCTATTTGTGTTTGTTATGCCTTGTCGACACACCTAAAGAGCTTCTATGACACTTTGTAAAAGCGGGCAAAATCACACGCGTGATCGCACTTATGTATTTTGCGCAGCCGTTAGGGTGTCAGTCTAGTTTTGTCTACCGTATTGAAAATACGGTAGACTTTGTGTTGGGCCTGGTCGGAGCACGTTCCGTAGCATGCAAATAACGAACATAGGCGGGCACACATCAGACTCTGACAGTGAAGTAACACAACAAAAATTACGTCATGCCGATCTACGCTAACCGCGCTCTTGAACGTACATTTGGCGGGACTGAGCGCGCGCGTGCGTGTCTGTCTCTCTCTCTCTGTGTGTGTGTGTGTGTGTGTGTGTGTGTGTGTGTGTGTGTGTGTGTGTGTGTGTGTGTGTGTGTGTGTGTGTGTGTGTGTAGACACGAGTGTCTCCAGTGTTTCTGTACATATAGGCCTGAACCTTTAGGAAATACTTTGATGGAGATGTATGTCGGAGAGCCTCCGAGCATACTCATATTGAGTGACTCGTTCAAGTGAAAAATTTCCGTTCATATAAAGTCGCTTGACACACATTTGAGTCCGTAATTTTTGCTCTGTTCACTTAGATTTAGCTAGACTTCAGATAGGCATTGAATGAGTTGGCGTAATCCAGCGTTATACCTTTTCAACTTTTAAAAAAAATTAATATTTGCAAGTTTTGGAGCCACTAAATACTCCCTTCAAACAGTCGGCTCTGGAAGAGGTTGTGTGGAACAAAACAGTCAGCCATGGAAGAGGCTGCATGCTTTTCGGATGAGTGACGTGAAACATCAAATGCGTCAGTGTGTACACAGCGTCGTGATACTAGCGAATCCATGACGTCAAGCTTACATTGACGCCACTGTTGCTGCTCGTGCTATTCTTCTTCATAATTCCTGTCGCTACACAAGCCCACAGAACGTACTAATGGCGGGAAGCGCCGTGTGTCCGTCTATATTTGCGTGCGCCGGCATGTGTCATTGTTCAGAGGTTGGCTTAGAGAGAATGGAAATGGATCAGAAGGATAAGCTTAAAAATATGAACAACTCTGAATGTTCCCAAAAGAAAAACGCATGTGAGCTTCCAACAATACGGTAGACTTTGGGATGTAATCCTCATCTTGTTAGCTGTTTTTCGTACTGGTAGCGTTGTATTTATAGAACTGAGTGGAGTCATTATCAGAGTACTTGATATAAAGACGACGTGTGCAGAACGGGATTGTCCTGTGCCGGTCTAAATGAACCATAACTAGACCTGTGTGTAGCGTTTCGAAACCGTTTGTTACAGAAATGTATCTTTGATCAGTTACGGCGGTAGTGGGCCTTCAACCCATTCAGCCCGGCGCACGTATTTCCCAAATTTTGGAGGCGTCATCTAACGACTATGCACCTGTTGCAGGAAATGGATCGACCATGATAATTAAAGGGCTTCACTTCACTTACCCTGTCACCCCTCCCAGGGTATAGGCCGTCGACGAGAGACCTCTAGCGACTCCTGTCCTGTGCTTCTCCTTCGATTTTACTCCAGGTGGTTCCCAGTCTCTTGATGTCTGCTTGGAGGTCTCGACGCCAGGTGTTTCTCGGCCTGCCTCTTTTCCTCTTTCCCCGGGGGTTCCATGACAATTGCCTGCCTAGTGATACTGGAAATTGGCTTTCTCAGACTGTGGCCAATCCATTCCCATCTTCGTTGCCCAATTTCATTCTCTGCTGTTATCTGCTCTGTTCTCTCTCAGAGTCTGACGTTGCTGATTTTCTCTGGCCAGTGGTTTTTCAAGATTCTTCTAAGGCAACTGTTTATGAAAATCTGTACTCTGTTGACTGCGGTCGTCAACCTCCAAGTCTCTGCTCCATATAGGAGAACTGCTTTTACGTTGGAGTTGAAAATCCGAACTTTGGTGTGTTGTGACAGCTCTCTCGAACTTCACACTTTTTTCAACTGGAGAAAGGCTGCTCTTGTTTTACCGATTCGTGCTCTGACATCTGCATCAGTGCCGCCTTTTTTGTCGATAATGCTCCCGAGATAGGTGAAGGACTCCACCTCCTCCAACGGGGTGCCAGCAAGCAAGACTGGTTCTTCCCTGGTTGCGTTCAGCCTCATTGTCTTTGTTTTCTGTTTGTGGATGGTGAGGCCCACGTGGGACGAGATGTCAGCAAGCCTCGTGGTCTGGTCCTGCATTTATTGATGAGTGTGGGACAGTAAAGCCAAGTCGTCTGCAAAATCGAGGTCGTCAAGCTGTGTCCACAGTGTCCACTGTATTCTGCTTCTTCTCTGCTCAGTGGTTCTCTTCATGAAGCAGTCTATGGCCAGTAGGAAGAGGAATGGAGACAGCAAACACCCCTGCCTGACGCCGATTCTGACCTAGAGCTCCCTGGTGAACTGCCCTTCGTGGATCACGCGACATGTCATGCTATCGTAGCTGCTCTTGATCAGGCAGACGAGCTTTGTGGGTACACCGTAGTGTCGTAGGAGTTTCCACAAAGTCTCTCGGTCCACGCTGTCAAATGCTTTCTCGTAATCAACAAAGTTGACATACAGCGGGAAGCTCCACTCCAGAGACTGTTCCACGATGATGCGGAGAGTGGTGATCTGGTCTGTACATGATCGTTTTTTTCCTGAATCCCAACAGGCGTCAAGCTAATCTGGCACTACCCTTGAATTATCATGGTCGACCCATCTCTGCTGTAGTTCGTCCGGGCTGAATGGGTCAATAAAATATCGTTCTGTTGGTGACCTACCCCGTACAATCGACCTGGCAAAGGTATGATGATGTCTCATTTCCGCCTCGCAAATGCAACATGGGCTAACGTTTTGCCTTCTGGCAAGGCTAGTAAACAGATAGGCCTAGAAGTAGGTAAAAAAAAAAAAAAAAAAAAAAAAAAAAAAAAAAAAAAAAAAAAAAAATCCGCGTTTTTTGGGACGCAGTGGATTAAAAGCCCGGACAAACTTGGTATATCGCATGCTTGTCCGGGCTTTTAATCCGCTGCTGTCGTCGAAATACGAGCAATTTTGACCTACTTCTGAATTTTGAACAATGTCTTTTTATTGTTACAAAACGCGAAGAATCCACGACAAAGCTTGTGGAGGCTTTTTTGGGAGTCTCCACGATCTTCCCAGTGCGCAAAGGACATCGGGCCGACGTCGGCACACTGGGTTATGACAACTGTCACAAAACTCACGGATGTCCACGAGCATTGTATCAATTGTCACAAATCTCGCGGAGCCTTCTCCAGCTTTGTGACCACAAATCGAACGAATAGACGATTTCAGGAGCCAGATGCGGCGGCATGGCCCAAACTGCGCGTGTTTCGGCGTAACAGTGGATTTTTTTAAACCCTGACAAACTAGTCCGGGCGTTTACTCCACTGTCGAGACACGTGCAATTTTAACCCATTACCTCATTTCCCAATTTTGGGAGGTGCTACTTCAGGACTGTGTACCTGTAGCAGGAGACGGTTCGACCATGATAATTCAAGGGTAGTGCCAGATGAGCTTGGCGTCTTCAGGCGCCAACCTCATCTGGCACTACCCTTGAATAATAATAATAATAATATTAAAGGAGATTTGTTAAGCGCTTATTCTAAAAGTAATTCTAAGCGCTGATACAATGAAAAGGCTAACAACTAACACGCACACACACACACACACACACACACACACACACACACACACACACACACACACACACACAACATACGCACGCACGCACGCACGCACACGCACACACACACACACACTGCACACACACACACACACACACACACACACACACACACACACACACACACACACACTCACACGTAGGTGACCGTTGTGATGAATTGTGCATGACTGGGGGAAGCGTTGTAGAGGTGGGTTTTGAGAAGTGATTTCAAATGAGGAGAGCGTTTGACAGTTACGGACCCGGGGCGGGGAGGCTGTTCCAAGTGGCGGGGCCAAGATGGGAGAAGGCGCGACCGCCACGTGTTTCTATATTTGAAATTGGGAAGGCGAAATTTACATGTGTCAGAGGAAGAGCGGAGGGTGCGAGGTGGAGTATACAGATGGAGTAAGTCAGAGATATAAGCAGGAGAAGGCAGGTTAATAGAGTTGAAGCACATGCAGGACAGTTTATACAGAATTCGTTCTTGTACAGGCAGCCAATGGAGTTTTTCAAGGGCGGCGGGGCGGATATGATCACGCTTACGCACGCGCACTCTCTGCAGTTTATCTAGCTGGGTTTTAGGTCAGTTTATACATTCAAATGAGGTAGGTGAGGCAGTGCAAGGACCGGTGTTTTAAAAAAATCTTTTGCCTTCTTTGGCATTTTGTACAGAGGCAGCATGCTGGAATTTGCTTAAAATCTCTTGATAGATGAGTAGAGACATGTTTGGTGCTTTGATTCATACCAGCATTGGCTTAACCAGCGGACTCTTTTTGTCCTAGTTTGAGTTGCCAAGTGGATGGTGATTTGAGGTGTGTACCAGTTTTGGCTGCGCTTGTGTGTAGGGTTGGTACAGAATCATGTTGATAGACAGGAAATGAGACGGGTGATGTTATTTTTTTAACAAAAAATTGTGCATGGCAAATGTGCAGCACTGAAGTGGGCGGTAGTGTTGTTTAGGGGATTGAAAAATTAGGGGATGACTGGGACAGACTAAGGCTAAGGCATTTTAACAGATGGGACTGCAGGAGAGGCCCCATTGTGTACTATGGCCTTTAGGCAGGCCGGAAAGGAGGGAGTTACAGTAGTCTAACCTACCATATATAAATTATCATAGTCATATGTAAACTATCATAGTCAATCCGTCCCCTGCTGTAGGGTGTTGGGGCTAAATCGGTTAACCTACTTCTGATTTCCAAAATAACTTCTATTGTCGCATTGTCACAAAACTCGTTGAAGGTTTACTTTCATGAGAACAATTACGAAACGTGTTCTTGTGGGCATGCTCCTTAAATGTCACACAGAAATCTACTACATCGGTGTAAGAAATAGTGACGACGGGTATGGTGTACCTGGTAAGTGGACACTGGTGTCTTCAGGCAAAGTGGCACCTTTCCAAGACTGGGGACCAAACAATCCGAAGTACTATGTCACCACGGAATGCGTGACACTCAAACAACAAGGTAAGAATATTATTGAATGTAGCTGACTAGATATTGAGGAAAATTCGTTATGACATTTGGCCAGATCGAGGCTGTTGCCTAAACACATGAGAGGGGTATCCTCTCGCGTATTTGGGCGCTAGGTGAGGTGTGACCAAATACTTTAACGTATTCGAGACCGACGGCTTCTGGATACGCGGCTTAAGCTGCGTATCCGGATGCCGTCCGACTCGAGTGAGTTATTATAATTTAATTCGAGAAACCGGCCGACTTTAAGCTTACCTCTAAAAATGTATTGTTTTGACTGGTACACCACGGATATTTAACCTCAAAAGCTTTATCCAGGATCGTTTATCAAACTATAGATTTTTGGGAGAATGCGTATGATAAAGGCGAAATTGCTAAGATCATAACAAATTTAAAATACCACACTGCTGTATGGAGAAAGTCTTATTTGTCTTTAGTAGTAGAGGAATACAAACACAGATAAGTTTAAGCTGCCATGACATTAATCTTACCATTTAGTCAATTCCTGAATGCATCCGTCTTATGCATTCACCCACGACGGGTCAACAACCTCTGTAAACAGAAGCAAGCCGGTATGATTTGGAATCATACAGGTGTATTTGATCACAGTATTCTTTCGGATTAGAACGGTCTCAATGTGTCAATGTCATCTTTTAAATCAAGGAGTTCTTTTCATGGAATCCTATTAACATGTGACAACAATCTTTTTTACACATCCTACCAGAGCAGTTCTAGAGACAGATCGAGCATAACAGTTTAAGGGTGATGCCAGAATAGCTTGGCGCCTATGGGCGCCAAGCATAGGCGCCAAGCTATTGTGGCACCACCCTTGAACTGTTATGCTCGATCAATGTCTTGCTCTGGCGTGTCAGGGCTGAATGAGTTTAAAAACAAACAAACAAAAAAACCAAACAAAAAACCCCCCAAAAAACCTAAAGGATCTTGCACTTTTGTTTTAAAACTGGAGCGCTGAAATGATAGGGCATTAATTTGTACTAGCTGAAGCCTGAACATCTGAGTTCCCTGGTTATGATTTAACTAGGTCTGGGCTATCCGTTGTCATTCTGTCGTCCTCCATCCGTGGTAAACTTTAATTCATTTGAGACGTGCCGCCTCCAAATACGCGGCTTATGCGGCACGTCTCGAATGAGTTAACGTTGGCATTTTCAGAGGGCCGTTTAAGCCAGTCAAACTTCAGTCTTGGCCCAAAGATACTTTACGCCAAAACCATTCTAAACATTTGAATTTGTGAGAGACACCATTCAAAGGTCAAGGTTATAGAAGACCAATGAATACGTCAACTCTTGACAAAGCTGTGTTTACGTAAGGACATAAGGAAATACTATTGACAACTATAGCCAAACTATCAAATAACGATAATAATAATAATAATAATAATAATAATAATAATAATAGTTCGTATAAAGCGCTGTTCACCAAAAAAGAAACCAACAACACTGAAATCACTGCACACATAATGTTTTCTTATATAAGACCAGCAAAATCTTTAACCCTTATCATTCTGAATACACCAGTGTGTGAAATAAGTTTGACTAAAATAGTTCGTGTAGTGCCAGAATAGCTTGGCGCCTGTAGGCGCCAAGCTATTCTGGCACCACCCTTGAACTAAAGTTATTGGTCTATTTCCGTATCTGTAAGTACTATAATGTAGCCTGCATATGGCAGTGTACAAATTTGAAGATTTGAGCCTCAGTATGATATGGGTTAATATCAGAGCCTACCTCACAAAAAAACAGCCTCTGAGCCGAATCACGTCCACTGCCATGCTGCCGCAAACCTACCGCGACTGAAAATGCCGATTGAAAAAAATGTCGTCGTTAGAAGCGACCCAACTTGTGAAACGCAATATAAACGGGAAACGCCTTTAACCGATTTTCGTTATTGAATACGCGCTAAAATAAACCGTTTAAAAATAGCCAAGCAGTTGTTACCTGAGCGGTGCATTCCGACATTCGTGTGACAATGAGGGGAGCACACCGGCGGGCAAAGAGCTACCGGCGAGTTTATTTTGAATGTGTCGCTTCCGTCAGAGTGTGTGTTTGATCTACTTTCGAACAAATTTCAAATGTGTATTCTTACGTTTATCTTTTGCCGCGCGTGGAAAGGTTCACTGGAAGACATTAACTCATTCGAGACGTGCCGCCTCCGGATACGCGGCTTATGCCGCGTATCCGAAGGCGGCACGTCTCGAATGAGTTAACACGACCGTGGCTCGCTCCTTTTCTAATTTCTGATGACATTTGGTGTATTTCAGGCTGGGGGATTCCAAAATGGTATGATGAAATCTGCACCGTGAGGCGCTACTACATCTGTGAAAAATCTACTAGTAAGTCATTGGATTTGTATATTTTAAACTTAATGTTTATTCAGTCTTTTCCACCTTTCCACTTTTTTCTGCATTCTTTTTATAAGATAGCACACTGATTCCTAGGGATGCTTCCCCCCCCCCACCCCCCGCCCCTCGTCAGACACTCTCTGACAAGCTGGAAAGAAATGACGAAACAAAATAAAGAAATTCGGCTTTGAAAAAAAAGCGCTTGATTTCGTAGCCTGTACAACAACAAAAAAATCGAACAAAAATATTTAGTTGTCTTGTATTTGTAGCCATTTTTCGTGACTTCTAAAATATCGCAGGTAAAAGGACGCCCGAAAACGTTACGTTTTCTGCAGCGATTTTCACTCCTATATTAAGTCAGAAAGCAGCTTCCCGTGTCATTGAGAAATTGAAGTCAGCCGGCTGCGTCACGGAGTGTGCTTCCAAGGAAGTGGTTTTTGGCTGGACTGTCACTGGCAAGGGGAGACAGTCTTCTGTTGGCCAAGTAAGGGTTTTCTCCTGCCAGTGCGCAAAGGCCATTGGTCCTATGTCGGCCGCCTTTGGCCCGCGCACAGGCGTGCGCGGGCCAACGTCGGCCCAGTGTCTTTTTGCGCACTGGGTTTTCACTATGACCTTTCTTTTCCGAGTTATTAACGACTTCCGCTCAATTCTTCTTAACTCTTTCAGTCCCGACACACCCACAGCAAGACATGGACCGAGCATGATAGTTCAAGGGTGGTGCCAGAATAGCTTGGCGCCCATAGGCGCCAAGCTATTCTGGCACCATCATTGAACTATCATGCCCGATCTGTCTCTAGAATTGCAATGCAGTCCTTCAGAGGGCAACTTCAAAATTTGGGGATTTCGGTCCTGGGCTAGAATATGTTAAAATAAAACCAGCAAATACTTTAGCATCCGAGCCTACCTCGCAAGAAGCATCCTCTAAGGATCATGTTCTTGCTTGGCCTATCAATACGTAGAGAATAACTCAAGGAAAAAGGTGTTTGCCCCCTTATTTGACCTTCCACGGTGGCGAATGGTCCACCTTACAAATTTAAAATCGACAGGTATTTCACGTGCCAAACTACCAACGTTTGAAATGCGGCCAGCTATACTTTGGAGGAACAGAAAGAATATCAGCGACCGTTTCAAGGAACATCTGCAATCGGTCAAATGTCAATATAACAGACCAGAGACTGGTTTACTTTATATACGCAGGGTAGAATTTATGGGATTGTTTTAAAATGTCATTACTGCACAGCAGTAAAACAGCAACAACAAAAAACAACAACAACAACAACAACAACAACAAAAAAAGATGGGATGAACCATAATCCAAAAAGTCCCCTCTATACTCTATATAAGAGCTGTCCTTGCTGTTTTTATCTTTAGTTCGATCAACACTTATCTATGGTCAGGAAGTCTACTTTACTGCCCCAGCTACACTTCTACAGAAGCTGCAAAGCATTGACAGTAAAGCAGTTAAATTAGCCCTTGGGGTGCCAGTTCATACTAATACTGTAAAAATCTACAAAGAAGCAGGTATTCTGTCTTTATCTGTCTAACGTAAATTAGCAACTGCAAAATACATTGTCCGAAGCCTGTCCGTCAAAAATTCAGTACGAGAAGACATATTTTTAGACGCAGATTTGGATTTCCCGAAGAAAGCGCAAACAATCCCGTATCTTTTACCTATACGTAATTATGTCAAAGATGCTATAGAAAACTGCAATATAGATATCAAGTCTATTCCCGTTTTACCAGTAACTCTTACTGTACCTCCGTGGGAACATATTAATGCTACTTTCGATATAGATTACACAGATTTGAAAAAAAGATGAGGATGTGAACGTTTTAGCAAATTTAGTGAAAGAAAAATTACAGACAACATATTTTAAACATTTGAAAATATTCACAGATGGGTCTGTCTTAGATTCTTCAGATTGTGGTGCAGGCTTTGTTATTCCAGATCTCAAAGTGAAGAAATCTTTTTATCTCGGTAAAGGATTTTCTATATTTACGTCTGAACTGTATGCGATTCTCATGGCACTATATTTTATTCAACTTCTACCTTATGATATATTTAACATTTTGATTTGTGTCGATTCTAAATCTGTCCTATATAGTCTAAAAAGCTGGGATTGTAACACTAGAAAAGACTTAGTATATGAAATAAAACATATTATGTCCAGAGGAATAGGGATCGATTTTCTTTGGATACCCTCACACTGCGGAATTTATTGGAATGAAATTTGTGACAGACAAGCAAAAAAGGGAGCTATAAATAGAGAAAACTCAGCAGTTTGTAATAATATGCAATTATCTCTACACGAAATATACTCTGTGCTAAACAGCTTTTTTTTCACAAAGATGATATGAAATATACTTATCATGTTCCACCTTGTTCAGGAAAAACGGCTTCATTGATATACAAGTTAAGACTAAATTCTTGGAAAACGAAATTCGCAAAAGACATCAAATGCGAGTGCTTAAGCCCCATCTCTGTTAAACATATAATCTGTGAGTATCCTATTACATTGAATCTGTTGAAATATTGCCATTCCAATAGTTAATATAATAATTCATAGTCTGGTGGGTAAACTATTATAATAAGTAATTTGTGTGTATGGTTGGAAGTTAATTATTGCTATTCTTTGATACTCACAAGTTGTGTGTTTGGTTGATTTTATATATATATATATATATATATATATATATATATATATATATATATATATATATATATATATATATATATATATATATATATATATATATATATATATATATATATATATATATATATATATATATATATAATTTAAAAAAAAATATTTATTTATTTATTTTTTTAATTTTTTTGGTCTAATATCACCAATGTGTGAAAAGACGTTAAATAAATTCCTGATCCTGATCCTGTCCTTGCTGTTAATGGTCTCTACCTTTTGTCTTTGACCTGATTCTGATGTTGAATTATCTCCTATTGAAAAAGTCTCGCAGATCTGCCAATGCGTCAGTGAGTTCTATATGGGGCGCAGGACATACGCGTCATTGATTTGTCAAACGTCATTTGTCATGACGTATGTGTTAGTTTTTACTTATTTTTATATTTTACGTGATATAAGTTTCACTTTGGCTTCATAGGCTTGAGAAAATGGTGACAAAACTAGAAACTCACGGTACAATTTCAGTCTTGCTATAATTTGTATGAAAGCAGGTTGACTTTACCTAGCTACATGATATACTAAGTACACGGGTCACCTGCATGCTCTTCTGAAAGCGCGTCGATGTGTGTGTGTTAGTGCGTGCGTGCGCGCGCGCTCCAAACTTCTCCAAGAGGCATAGATCCTCATGCGCCTGGAGGGCGCGTGAGGATCTATTCTTCCTGGAGATGCGGGCATGTTTAATGTGTGTGTGTGTGTGTGTGTGTGTGTGTGTGTGTGTGTGTGTGTGTGTGTGTGTGTGCCCGCCCCTTGTGTGTGTGTGTGTGTGTGTGTGTGTGTGTGTGTGTGTGTGAGAGAGAGAGAGAGAGAGAGAGAGAGAGAGAGAGAGAGAGAGAGAGAGAGAGAGAGAGAGAGAGAGAGAGAGAGAGAGATGATCACTGATGATGATGATACTAAGTACACGGGTCACCTGCATGCTCTTCTGAAAGCGCGTCGATGTGTGTGTGTTAGTGCATCCGTGCACGCGCGCACGAACATCTCCAAGAGGCATAGATCCTCATGTGCATGGAGGCCGCATGAGGATCTATTTTTCCTGGAGATGCGCGCGTTTGTGTGTGCGTGTGTGTGTGTGTGAGTTTATTGTTCAGACAAAATGTCCATACAATGGAGTGAGACATTACATAATTTATAATTCAGGTGTATATAAAAGCCATAAGGCGATGTTTATAACAACACACACACACACACAAACACACACACACACACACACACACACACACACACACACACACACACACACACACACACACACACACACACACACACATTTCCATTCGATCTACGCCAGCACATAATAGCCACTTTTGACCTACATGTAAAATGCGGTATCCAAATCCAGGCCACAGCCGTGTACTACACAGACCAGGTCGGAGTAAGAACCACAGTTTGCACGTGGAATCATACAAGCATGCTGCTACGGAGTTTAAATGCATGAAATACAAATCTTGCTAAATCGGCAATAGACTGCGGGTTGGTAGTGTCTAGTATACACAATTCTTTCTTTTCGAGTTCCATAAGGTCAAACTTACATAGGTATTTGACACGCAGTTCATCGTAGAATGGACAGTAAAACATAAAGTGAATTTCATCTTCCACAGCCTTGGCACACAATGGACACACTTTCGTTACAGCATTAAGAGTACTATATCTTTGTTTGTTACTTTGCAATTCAGTTATGCCAAGTCTAAATTTAATGTATAGATTTTTGACATAGGTTGGCTTAACCAGTTCAAAATAATTTTCTTGGACAAGTGTATGTTTAAAACTACGATACACAGTAAAACGTTCACTCTCAGAAAGCTTCGATGACCAGTTTTGTTTGGAACAATCAACCATCCTTTGTTTAAACTTGTTTATAAAAGCATTCCTGTTTCCAACACCTTGTGAAATCCATACATGACCAAACCCATTTCGAAAAAGCAAATTCTTTATCTTTGACACCCATGTTTCTTTCCCTTTATCGTCTAGATCCTTAAGCATATGATAAGCCATATTTGCAAATCTAGTAACAGGTAAAGCACAGAGTCTCAGCCAGTAGGAAACACATCTTACTGACGTTAATACTGACAGGGGATATCGACCAAGTTCACCATAAACCATCAGGTTCGGCGTGCGGAAGTTGACATTAAGAAAACGTTTACATGCAAATGTATGGACTCTTTCAATTTCGGCACACTCGTTTATACCCCAAATTTCCGAGGCATACAACAAAATTGGGACAACCTGCGCATCAAACAGCTTGAAAAAAACATCAGGACTAGCGCAGTTGATTTTCTTCAACATACAGAAAATATCGATTACACATTTTTTTGCCTTAGTCACTAAGTCATCGACGGATGTGTTTAAACTCAAACGTGTGGTAAAGTTTAACCCAAGGTACTTATACATATTGACAACTTCTACCCTCGTTCCCCCGTAAATCCATTTTTCATATTTTGACAAATATCCACCATTTCGAAACACAATTATTTTTGTCTTGTCTAGGTTAACAGACAAACCAAGTTTAGATGCTTCTTTGTATAAATTGTTCAGCTGAGTCTGAAGGCCATTGGGGGGTTGATGAAAACAAAGCAATGTCTGCAAACATCAACAAAAACAGTTCTGCTGCATCGGATTTTAGTTGGAAACCATGTTTACCATTTTCAATAATGTACACAGCAAGCTCGTTAATCAAAAAGGAGAACAATGTCGGCGATGCTAAACATCCTTGTTTTAAACCTTGGAAACACTAAAAAAAACGCTGTACAATTCAGGCTGTCTCTAACACAAAATTTCACCGAGTCATACATTGCCTTCATAGCTGAAAGCATTTTGCCGCGCACTCCAACCTTCAGTAAAATATTCCAAAGCACACCTCTTTTAACAGTATCGAAGGCTTTGCGAAAGTCAACAAAAGCCACATAGACTTTCTTATTTTGTAGAAGTTGTTTTTGAACAATAGCATAAAGTGTAAATATATGGTCCACAGTAGAATAGGATTTCCTAAACCCGGCTTGTGTTTCAGACAGAATATTGAGTTCCTCAGCCCAGTCTGTTAACCTTCTGTTCAAAATGTAGGTATACAGTTTACTAACACAGCTAATCAGAGCAATACCACGATAATTATCTGGATTATTTACATCTCCTTTCTTGTGGAGTGGGAAAATAATAGCTTTAGACCATTCGCTTGGGAACAACCCTTTGTTGAATAAAGCATTAAAATACTTAGTGAGAAAGGAGATGATAGCTGGGTTGGAGACTTTAAGAACTTCATTTATAATTCCATCAGGCCCGGGGGCCTTTCCTGCTTTGGCATGTTTTAAAGCAGCAATAACTTCTTCTTCTTCTATGTTAATATCTAGGTCATGAAATAAGGCTTCATCAGATTCAGAGTCTTCTGAAGAAAATACATCATCATTATTCTCTTGCTGTGCAATGTTTTCATTTAGAATGCTAGAGAAGTGATCAAACCACTGCTTCTTTGTTATATTGTTTCTTAAACGACGTTTTCTTTTCCATTTCTTTATTTCCTTCCAAAATGCCTGAGAGTTATGTCTATACTCAAGAATTTTGTCAACAGTTTCCCTCTTAAAATTAACTTCTTTAGCTCTAAGTAATCTATTGTATTGTTTTCTGTCATTAACAAACGTTGCTTTATTTTCCATGGTTTTATTTTTTGTGTATGTACGTAAGGCTTTACGCGTTCGCATTTTTGCATTTCTGCATTCCTGGTCAAACCAAGGGTGACTAGCGGTGCTTGTTTTGTGTGTGTTGCCTGTGGAGGAATGAAATTGTTTTGTCATGCAAATAGCAGCGTCTTTGATAGCACATGTGAAAATGTCTAATGCACTATTAATATCATCATCGATCTCAGCAGTAGCAGCTACTAGAGCATCCTGGAATGCAGGAGTAGTTAAACTGTCGCTGAGCGTTTGGGCCTTAGCAGGTTCCCAGATAATCTTATCAAAAGAAAAACACTGCGTATCATCATCAGAAACATCGTTGTGGGGGATAAACGTACACAAGACACAGTAAGGACCAGCGGCA
>BTPG01000002.1:135106970-135121970 GCA_036245525.1 Semisulcospira habei | reverse complement strand
TATAGCACAACCGCAACATTCTTCGACGCAGCAAAGGTGCTTTTATTTATATAGTGCGCATGAAATGCTCGTGAACAACCTTTTTTTTTTTTTTTTTTTTAGAACATTTATAAAAGAGTAAAAAAATCTTTCGAATTTTTTTTTTAATGAAAAGGACAGTTTTCTCCTGTATATCCCACTGATTTTTCATAAACAGTGTCTCACGAGTATGATTTGGTCATATTGTGAACGAAAACTTCACAGTACCACACTGATATAACAAGGAAAAGGAAAAAAAAAAAAAAAAAAAAAAAAAAAAACCCAACAACAAAAAACACACGTTCGGGGCTACTTTTGGAATCAGATAGCAGGCCCCCCCCCCCCACTCTCCCTCCCCCCTCCCCTCCCCCCCCCCCCCCCCGATGCGGAAAAGGCCAGCTAAAACAACAAGTTCAGGCAGAATATCATTTTTATCAACTTTCGATAAATTATCTCATTCAGCCCGGCGCACGTATTTCCCAAATTTTGGAGGCGTCAGCTACCGACTATGCACCTGTTGCAGGAGATGGATCACCATGATAATCAATGAAGGGTAGTGCCAGATTAGGTTGGCGCCGACAGGCACCAAGCTAATCTGACACTACCCTTGAATTATCATGGTCGACCCATCTCCTGCTGTAGTGCGTCAGGGCTGAATGGGTTAACTCATTCTACCCCAAGACCGAACTCCCCAAATTTTGCCGTTGTTCTCTGAAGACTGCATTGCCGCAGTGCAGGACACAGATCGACCATGATAGTTCAAGGGTGATGCCAGAATAGCTTGGCGCCCATAGGCGCCAAGCTATTCTGGCATCACCCTTGAACTATTATGGTCGATCCTTATCTTCCTGTGGTGTGTCTGGGGTAGAATGAGTTAAAGACGTTTGTGAAAAAGACCTGCCGTATTCTTGCCAGTAAACTCATCACAGTTTTCTGCAACACGATAGCGGTATCTGCATGTTCAGAAGTATTATGCTTCTCCTAATATCTTAAACTATACATCTGACCTCTCATAATATGAGACTAGATAATTATGAGGTGAGGTCAGATGTATCATTATCATTTCTCCTCTCATATTATCTAGTCTCATATAATCTCTCCTCTCATATGTTCATGCTCAAGAAAGCCTGTGAAAGTTTGGGTGCAATTCTGGCCGAACCTGTTACACGTGAAGAGGGCTACTTGCTTGCATCAAACGCACCCGGCGGTAATTGAGTGATTAGTAAGGTTATGTTTGCTACGAACGGATGACGGAACGAACGAAAACCGCGTTCAGAATTATCGTAAAGCTACGGTCCCATAAGCACGAATCCGATACTAACTTACGATCCGAACCTGATGCCGTGATGCAATTTCCTTGAAAAAAAAAAGTGTCATTTTCGTTCAAAGTCGGATGCCGCGAATTCGTTTCCGCATAGGGTATATGGCAACACACATAAAAAGGACTTGCACGAACTTTGCTGTTTCTGACCGCTTCGGTTTCGGATCGAATTCGTATCGATTCGTGTTTATGGAAGCGTAGCTTACGATAGCTTCGGTGTCGTCATGCTAATTACGTTTTCAGTTGAATGGGACCGATAGCACTACACGAGGAGCAAAAGTCAGTGACATCATCGTAGACTTTACGCTTCAGTTACACGGCCCTCAATCTACATCACAAGCCGATTCATGACGTGAAGCTCACAGTGACCTCATTTTGCTGCTCGTGCTATTGATCTTATTCATAATGGCTAGCTGTCGTATTCCTTCATGACATACAACTATCAACTAATAGTAATAGATTTATGTCCATGAATATACATCAAACAACTGAAAGCTAATCCTCACACAAACTGAACATACTTCCCACTTTCATTCATCCATAAATACCTATAGAAACTAGCTCTCACATCGTACAGCAACGCAAATGTGAAAATCACAAAATCCAAGTACAACAATAACTTTCTACTCGCTCGTTCTGACCACAACGACCTTGACTTTTGTTCGGTACGAGACCCACGATGACAGCCGGCCGCATTCGTACCGGATAAAATGTCACGTGACTTTGCTTTCGTTCTGTTGGTAGTCGTTCGTTGCAAACGTAACATCACTAAGGAGTGTGTATGTCTGTATGTGTGTATGTCTGTATGTGTGTTTGTTTGTGTGTGTGCGTGCGCGCTGGCGCAGTGATGTGGTGCGTCTATGTGTGTGTATGGTCTGATGTGTGTGTGTTTGTGTGTGCGTGCGTACGTGTGTGTGTGCGCGCGCGCACGCGTGTGTGTGTGTGTGTGTGTGTGTGTGTGTGTGTGTGCATGTGTGTGTGTGTGTGTGTGTGTGTGTGTGTGTGTCACCTGTAGGCCTGTAGCGATATTCGTCGTCGGTGGTCAACTTTAACGTTGATGTTTTCTCGGAGACTATTCAAACCACAACCTTCAGCTTGGCCATAAGATACTTTGTGGCAAGACTTCTCTAAACATACCAGTATCAATGACCTCTGTGAAAAGTCAAGGTCACAGGAGGTTAGGAAATAGGTTGAAAATGGTAATATTTTGAAAAAGTTTGTTTTCTTTCTGAAATACTATTTTCGACTAAAACTCAGCACAGCGATACTTTACGGTGAGTCCTCCCTAAGCACACTAATTCTGATGACCGTTCGAAAAGGTCAAAAGTCACAAGAGTTAGGCAAAAGGTGTGAAAAATGCCTGTTTTGCCGAATACAATTTCAGCTTTTACGGGCGTATTTTCGAACTGTTCAATCATCACCACTGACAGCTCGGTCTTGAGAGACGATGCTTGGTGCGCTTTGGGCTTCTCTGATCCGGTGTTTCGGCATCGTATGTGCTAGCCGATTCGGGAGTGACAGTCCCATTTGCAACAGGGGCAGATGAAAGATGATAGCACTGAGGGGAGCCGCAGCACGCAGCTTGCGGGCGACTCTCTTCTCTACAACGCGGCGCTGGTTTCTGCTCTCGTCAGCCCAGTGCGCAAAGGCCATCGGGCCGACGTCGGCCGCCGTTGGCCCGTCCGCGGGCTAACGGCGGCCGACGCGGCCCGATGGCCTTTTGGGAGCCTGCTTGGTGCCCTGTTTCACAGCATGTGTCCATGTGGAGCGATCCTCTGCCACTGTCTCCCAGCTGCCGGGATTGACGCTGTAGGTTTTCATGTTCCTCTTGCAGTCTTTGAATCTGAGGACTGGCCCCCGAGAGGCGTGAAACCATGGTGTAGAGGATGTTTTTTGGCATACGGCCAGCCTCCATGCGTCGAACATGGTCCACCCAGCGGAAGCGTCGCTGACTTGGGAGGGAGTACATGATGGGGACACCTGTCATGCCAGGAGATTCCGGGGACGCGCTTGAGGCATCGCATGTGGGTCGCGTTGAGACGGCGCTTCTGACGCGTGTACGTGGTCCAAGACTTACTGCGGTAAAGCAGGGTACTGAGGACGCACGACTGTTAGCGTCTTGGCGTTCTCTGACAACAGCCTGTTCTCCCATACCCTTTTTTGTTGTTGTTGTCAGCTTTGCCATGGTGGTTGTTGCCTTCCCTGTGCGCCTGCGTTGATTTCGGTGTCCAGCAAAGATTGGTGGAGATAGGTAACCCGAGGTAAGTGGTCTTCCACCACACCCAGGGTGTAGTCATCAATCTTGATGGACGGTAGGCGTCTGGCGTCTTGCACGCTGACGTTCGTCTTCTTCAGGCTGATAGTGAGACCGAACTCACTGCAGGCATGGGCAAGGCAAGGCAGCTGATTAGCCACGGGCCGGAGGACCTCCTCAGAAATGGGGGCGGGGTGGGGTTGGGGGGAGGGTTCTGTATGCCGCGTGTCTGGGGGCCTGACCCCCTCCGAGTCGTCTGCTGCACCGCGGCGACCCGTGGTCCAGGATCTTTGGTATCATTCTGTATTCATACAAGACTTGTATTCTGCAATGGACTACTGCGTGCTGCCTAACTGACGTGGAGACGGGTCCCCGGCACATACCATAACGCTTCGGCATCGTGACTCTTGACTATCGTCTGCTTCTTATGTTTTCTATAGATCATCGAGCAAAAGAAATGCGATGTTTTTGGAATAATCGGAAACACTAAAGTTTGTACAGAACTGAATTTCGGGCTGTGACCTTTGTTACTTGCATGACGTTATACCCCTATAAAACAAACAAACAAACAAACAAACAAACAAACGTGATTATCTCCGGGTATTTTAGTCTTCCCTGTACACTACCCACACCCACCCCCACCCCTAAGAAAACAAGCAGTTTGTAGAATCTGGGAAGAATTAATGTGTTTTTCCCCCCTTCACACTCTTCTGTATTGTCCGACAGCAAGCTATCCAACTTATAAATCCTACTTCATCGGCGTCAGATATACGGGACCTACTCCTAGAATAGGTAGTTGGATTCTGGAGTCTTCAGGCGAGGAGGCGCCCTACACAAACTGGAGTCCAGACTCACCGCTGTACGCCGCCGGCGCAAAATGCGTGTCAGTTAGACTCTTAGGTAAGAGTATTATTAATTAACGCTTTAACTGATGATAGTGCTTTTTGTCCCGATGATTCCTGCTGGAACCATCTCGACAAAAAAAGCGTTACCGGCAGCAAAAGGGTAAATTGTTTGGACCCGCGACAAAGTTGCTGAATACACCAGAGATGTACCCTGATGTACATTCAGACAACAGTCGAAAGTGATGTAACCAATAGCTAAAAAACTGTTGCAGATCAACAACAATATTGCCTCGATTTGCTTTAACAATTAGATAACCAAGCGCAAGGATCCTCAGGAGCTGCTAAGCGACACTTTCAATTAACCCATTCAGCCATGACGCACTACAGCAGGAGATGGGCCGACCATGATAATTCAAGGGTAGTGCCAGATTAGCTTGGCGCCTGTCGGCGCCAAGCTAATCTGGCACTACCCTTGAATTATCATGGTCGATCCATCTCATGCAACAAGTGCATAGTCGTTAGATGACGCCTCCAAAATTTGGGAAATACGTGCGCCGGGCTGAATGATTTAAACACATTACAGGCAATGATGCGGTTGTGCAGACCTGCCCTACCAGTGACTCTGAAAAATACAACAAGCAGAAGGCATAATTTTGCGGAAGACACGTGTTCGGGCGTCATGATATTCTGAACAAGTTCAATGATCTGAGGTACGGTTGTCACAAAGAAAGGCGGGTCTGTCTGGTGACGTTAGAAGACAAAACTGTATCCGGATGTGGCACGTTTCGAATGAGTTAACGCGTCGGATGTCTAGGCCATGATGCTGGTCAGATTACGTCCCACGCCGTCGTTGGCTTTCCGCCATTTCTGTCATCTTGGGTCAAGCCTGAATCAGTCAAAACAAAACGTCTTGCTACTGTTCAGTAGTGTTAATCCCTTTATTGACAGTGGACGCGGACTGTCTCTCTAAAATCATTATTAACTCATTCAGCCCGACGGCCGTATTTCCCAAATTTTGGAGGCGTCATCTAATGACTATGCAGCAGTTGCAGGAGTTGGATCGACATGATAATTTAAGGGCAGTGCCAGATTAGCTTTGGCGCCGACAGGCGCCAAAGCTAATCTGGCACTACCCCTGAATTATCATGGTCGACCCATCTCCTGCTGTAGTGCATCAGGGCTGAATGGGTTAAATGAACGCCAAGGAGCCCAGGTAGCTGTCCCAGGTGATGGATATAAAGTGGTGTTAGCACGAAGTATAGATCATCAAGAGCCCCCTCAACTACGCGATAATGTATCTCGCGGATGGATCGTGTTCTCTTATTTTTCCTCTGCAGTCAAAGGCTCATAACCATGTTAACTCATTCAGCCCTAACGCACTACAGCAGGAGATGGGTCGACCATGATAATTCAAGGGTAGTACCAGATTAGCTTGGCGCCTGCCGGCGCCAAGCAAATCTGACACTGCCCTTGAATTATCATGGTCGACCCATCTCCTGCAACTGGTGCATAGTCGTTAGATGACGCCTCCAAAATTTCGATAATACGACCGTCGGGCTGACTGAGTTAACCCGACCAGATACTTTCTAGGAGAGCTTTTACAATTGACAAAGTATCCAAGAGGAAACGTTACAATTGGCAAAGTAGGCCTACCTCAGACTCATTCTCACCGAAAATGTACAAATTAATACGAAAAACGCTTGTCATTTGCTTGCCGCCAATCGCTGTATTGACACATGATCTGATTGACTGAAACTGGTTTGCAGTGCACAGACCATTACACATCCTGTATATATATTGCCCAGAAACATTTCTGTTCTTTTGCGGGACCTCCCTGACCGTCGTGAAAATGCCAAAAGTTACTGGTCTCTTTTGATAGTGTGGGGAGATGGGTGGCTCGGTGGTAGAGCGTTCGACTCTCGTCCTAAAGATCCTCGGTTCAAACCCAGCTGTGGTCAAAATTTGTACATACCTCTTTTCGGTGCCCCGTCTTTGAAATCACCTTCGTGGTGAATAAAAGACGTTAAGTCCTAAACGTTTAACGTTTTTCTTTTGATAGTGTGTCAATTATAATGGACCAGTTTTTAACGATTTTATTACGTATATTTACTTATTTTTTCTTGTTGATTAGCTCGGGCAGTGGCATGGGTAAACTATAGAATACAAATTACTGATAATTTGATCCATACTCAAAGTCAAGAAATTTGTAAACTGGTGTTTGTAAATTCACGTCGTTTACGTTACCAAATTCTTATGCCCAAACAGACCTCATCAGCCGCTAAGAAAAGGTGTCATGTACTGATTTTTTAAAGAAGAAATGTTGCTAAAACAAGCCACGATAAGTTTGCAAAGCGTGATCATACGAATTTTCAAATATTTTATTTCCATTCTGGCAATAAGACAGTAAGATACATTACAATATCTCCAAACAACCTGATTCAGTGCGGTCAAGTGATTCAAGTGTTTGAAAAATGCCAGTTTTTGATAGAATTGTAGTTTTTATATAGTTTTTGCAAAATTTTCAATACAATTTGGCATAAAGGTAGCTGATGATAATACCTTTCTATGCATCCTAATTTAATTCACTCTTCACAAAGGTCAAGGGTCACGGAGGGTTCCTAAAGTGGTGAAAAATGCACACATTTTGAAAAAAAAAACTCGGATTTCGCTGGTACAAAAGCCAACCCTTTACTTATGTTTAGACACTTGAACACTTGCTCATTTCTGTAACTT
The DNA here is from genome assembly GCA_036245525.1 of Semisulcospira habei. Taxonomy (NCBI): domain Eukaryota; kingdom Metazoa; phylum Mollusca; class Gastropoda; family Semisulcospiridae; genus Semisulcospira; species Semisulcospira habei. The sequence continues at coordinate 135,114,799 of BTPG01000002.1, read as the reverse complement.
GTTGGAAAGTTCAAAGGTCACACTTATTATATGGACTGGTCACACACGTGAGCCATCATTTTCTTTGCCTTTCTTTTTTTCTGTTGTGTTCGAGGAAGAAAGAAGGTGTTCGAGGAAGTTTTCTGTCGATACCTCAAACCGATCAGATATGATTAAAGGCACACTACCGCCGTAACTGTTTAAAGATACACTTCTGTGACGGTTTCGAAAAGCTACACGCAGGTCTAGCTATGGTTCATGTAGACACAGGAGAATCCAGTTCAGCGCACGTCGTATAATATCAAGGAACCTGAAAATGATGACACTCCGTTATAAAAAGAAACAAACAACGATATCAGTGCGAGAAACAGCTAAAAATATATTGACATGCTAAGGGCGGCGCAGAATACATAAGTGCGATTACGCGCGTGCGTTTGCTGCGTGTCCAAACTGCTGTTAAAGTTCATTAGCTGTGTCGACGAGGCATAATAAACACGAACGGTGCTGAAATGTGTCTTCATATTCAATTTATGCGTATTGGTACTTTAACCCATTCAGCCCTGACGCACCACAGAGGGAGATGGGTCGACCATGATAATTCAAGGGTAGTGCCAGATTAGCTTGGCGTCTGTTGGCGCCAAGCTAATCTGGCACTGCTCTTGAATTATCATGGTCGATCCATAAACTGCAACTGGTGCATAATCATTAGATGACGCCTCCAAAATTTGGGAAGTACGTGCGTCGGGCTGAATGAGTTAAAAAGACTTCGATGAAAATACACTATTCAGATTTATATATGAGGAACTTTGTAGTGACAACTTCACGTCTTTTACAAAAGTATGTTAACCCGTTCACTGCCGAAAAAGACTGAAAACCGCTTAGGGCCCCGCATTTGCGGGAGCTCGTGCGAATCAATGCCTCCAGCAGAAACCACTTTGTGTCCATGTTTTTTTTGACGGCTTTGTATCTTCGGCGGGGAAGTTACAATGAGTTTAAAAAAAAAAAAAAAACCCACAGCCTGCGCCATAGGGGCCCGATGATAGTAGCTTTGACCAATGCAAAGCTACTATCATCGGGCTCCTATGGTCTGCGCCTAATGGCTGCGACAGGGTTATAATACTTTCTAGCAGCTGTCAGCCTTTGTCTTCAGCCTTGATTCACTCGAAGAACTGAAATATTGTAGTACGAGTCCGTCAACACGCGAGTGGCGCATGTCAATGCTGGTTCCTGACGGCATGTTGTGTATTAACAGGGAATTTTGATTGGCGGGGTGTAAAATGGTACGATGGTCCCTGTACTATTGTGAGCAAGTTTATTTGCCAAAAATTTACAGGTGAGTCATTTTATCTTTTTTTTAAAGTTTTACTCACTCCTTGTCCTGCTTTCCATTCTTGTCATTTATCCCTATGTTTTTGTTGTTGTTGTTTTTTTGTTTTGTTTTTTTTGGTTTTCTAATGAAACATATTTAAAAAAAAAATATCACTTTGCTTCGTAGATCAACACGCACACCCAGAAAAGATCTGTTTTCATTCCGAAGTCGCACGACCAGTCTCGTAGCAAGAAGCCTTAGCATCGACGAGTTATCAACCACGGTTTATATTAACCCTTTCAGCCCTGACGCACTACAGCAGGAGATGGGTCGACCATGATAATTCAAGGGTAGTGCCAGATTAGCTTGGCGCCTGTCGGCGCCAAGCTAATCTGGCACTACCCTTGAATTATCATGGTCGATCCATCTCCTGCATCTGGTACATAGTTGTTATGTGACGCCTCCATAATTTGGGAAATACGGCCGTCGGGCTGAATGAGTTAACTCATTCTACCCCAACACCGAAATCCCCAAATTTTGCCGTTGTCCTCTGAAGACTGCACTCTAGTGCAGGACACAGATCGACCATGATAGTTCAAGGGTGATGCCAGAATAGCTTGGCGCCCATAGGCGCCAAGCTATTCTGGCATCACCCTTGAACTATCATGGTCGATCCTTATCTTGCTGTGGTGTGTCTGGGGCAGAATGAGTTTTAAAGAACTACATCCCTGGACCAAATTTCGTACCATGAAAAAACAAAAACACAAATCGTACAAAAGTAAAGAACTACTTAACCCTCATAACACCAAGGCCCCATTTCCCAAAGTTTGGAGTTGTCACCTGACAACTATGTACCAGTTGCAGGAGATGGATGGACTCTGATAATTCAAGTGTAGTGCCTGATTAGCTTGGCACTACCCTTGAATTATCACGGCCCGTCCATGTCCTGCGGTAGGGTCTTGGGGTTAAAAGGGTTAATGTCGTTGGAAACAATATGCAGGCTTGGCTGTAAGACGAATGCACATAATCAATGTGGTAGAGAGTCTCACGCTTACCAGCGCTGCGCGCGTCACAACGTGCCCATTTCACACACTTGTAAAAGAAGAAAAAAAATAATACCAAAAATAATACCGTTATTATATAGGCGCTTTTTCTCAATTTTTGGGCCAATCGACTCAAAGCGCCGCGAACTGAAACCCAACACGCACACTCACGTAACAGACACGGATTTACGCCATTTAAGACAAACACAGTACAAGACAGACGAAGGGCCAGTTCAGCTACTGAAGTTACAGAGATTTTTGATCGCTTGTATTTGAAATTTGTAAAGTGGCCTGAAACCGGTACCAAAGTGGCGGGGGTGGGGGGGGGGGGGTGGGGGGGTGGGTGGGGGGGTGGAAGAACCGGAGTACCCGGAGAAAGAACCCCCGAACAACAACAACAACAACAAAAAGTTGGTTGAATCAGCTCAAGGAGACAGATATTTAGTGGTAAACAAGTACACTGTAATACTTTCTGAAAAAGAATTGAGTGGATATGTTGCGTAGTTTTCTTTACTGTACGTGTGGAAATGGGGCCGATTACGTGATCGCGATGTTGCGGACCGCAACAAACCCTTGGAGGCCAAGTTTTTGCGTCGTGAGCGGTTCGCTGTGTCCCAGTCATGAAAGGTTTTTTAATTTATTTTATTTATTTTTTTATAACAGTTCATTCGTGCTGTCCGAGTTTTGCAGCCAAACCAAAAACAGTTCTGAAAACAGCTTGAACTCCTTAGTCAGTATTTCTAAGACGACCCCCACTCCGAATTTCCAAGAAAAAGTACACTATTGATAGTGGAAAATTTTCGATTGGGCACCAATTTTTGCTAAGCAAAAATCAAGAATGGGGATAGCCCTGGATTTGAAGCTGCACGTCTCATTAGTTAGTTATTGGGGTTTAACGCCGAGCAGGCGACTAAAGCCATCTCACGGCGGGAAAGGTAAAAGTCTGGTAGGCCAGACTAAAAGAAAGGTCTGAAAACGTGATGCAAATACAGTTTAAAAGTATTCTAAGGTAAAATGTCACACAGGTCAATCGTACATGTCTACAGACTTTGGAAGTTCATTAGAGCAGTCAGATTTACATAATCAATCCAGACCAAAAAGGTGACTGCCAACATTCTTTCTGCCAATGAAGATAAGTAGCGGCTAATCTCTCCGTCTGTTTGTTTGTTTGTCTATTTTGACAAAGGGTATTTACCCGAAATATTAATAAATTGTGTTGTACCCGTCTTTTCTAAGCGTGTTTCTTTCTCCGTTGGGTACTTCTTCTTCAGATTTACATAGACTATACAGACTTAAATTTTGTAAAACAAACTGGCTTCCTTTAGAAAGCTGCAGATTTTGTCCAGGGGAACTCCCGTAACAAAACCTTCAAAGAGTCTACTGCATAGTGTTTCCACCTTATATCGATTAGGTCAGCACATGATGTCAAGAAGTCAAGAAAACGGCTCGTCGCAGGCGAAGGACCAGGGGCATTTCTCCCCTTTCAATAAGAAGGAGTGTGTGACGTAAGTAGTGGCCAATGTGGAGACAAACGAGAACAGTCTCCTCACGGCGGCTGCCGCAGCGATGAGCTAGACTGTCGGACACTTTAGAAAGAGCTTCACGGAGCCTGTTTGCCTCTTCCTTGTCCCATCAGTCTGCCACTCACGAGATATATAGGCAACAAACGCAGGCTTAAAATCAGGAAAAACAGCCTCAGCCTCACAGGTACGATCACTGAAGGCACCGTTGGCCGCAGCCGGAATCCGCGATTCTGTTGCCTTCAATGCTCACACCGGGAACCCAGATCTCAGCTTTTAAAATCACTAAATATGTAAGTCATTACTTTGAAGTTGTAGCAGCACGAGCCGGCTGAAGACAGACCCATACTCCGCTCACTTGGGCGTGTGCCATCGCCTAGCCATACATATTTCGGCAGCCTGACGCTGTGCACGTGTTTATGCTCACAACTCTGTTGTCACCTATCTTTTCCACTTGCTTCCACTTAACCCATTTAGGCCTGATGCCCTACAGAAGGAGATGGATCCACTATGATAATTCAAGGGTAGGGCCAGATTAGCTTGGCGCCGACAGGCTCAAGCTAATCTGGCACTACCCGTGAATTATCATGGTCGATCCATCTCCTGCAACAGGTGCATAGTCGTAAGATGACGCCTCCCAAATTTTGGAAATACGTGCGTCGGGCTGAATGAGTTAAATCGTTTGACGTGTCGTGAAAGTTCTTTTATTCGCCGATAATGTTTGTCTTTTTCCCGTCTCAAAGATGTTCTTGGTTTTGTTTCTCTACTTTTAGTCATTACAACCAGTGTGTGGAGAAGAGTTATTACAGACGTGTTTTCACCTTTTCACACAGTTGCGCATTTTGTCGCACTTTGTTGTGGTTTGATTGCTTACGTGCATAATATTTTAACTCATTCAGCCCCGACACACCACAACAACACATGGATCTAAGGTAATAGTTCAAGGGTGGCGCTAGAATAGCTTGGCGCCCATAGGCGCCAAGCTATTCTGGCACCACCCTTGAAATGTTACGCTCGATCTGTCTCCAGAGTTGAAGTGCAATACAGTCTTCAGAGGGCAACTTCAAAATTCGGGGATTTCGGTCCAGACTAGGCAGAATGTGTTACAACATATGATGCAGATTTGGTAATAGAATCATTTAAAACTCGGTTTATTTCAAATTAGGGGAAAAGTGCCCATGTAGGCCTAATGTTTAGTTGTTATGAAGTCATGTCGGATTTTCAGAATGTGCGCCTTTTGCGGAATTTTGTTCATAGCTTACCGCCGCTAAATCGAGACAGATTTATGCAACTCGGATACATTAAAACATGCGTCATGTTCGAAATCAGACCTACCGTTCATCCAGTCGCTTGCCACGTAGTCCTGCGCTCACTATTTAGAAGTTCTAGCACTTGAACCCAGTGAGAAAATTCCGCACTTCCTTACAATAGATTTTGAAATTCTGCTACATATTCTGAAATTACCATCACCGGCTGCTTAGAAGCAGCGCCTCAGGCAAACGTTTGAAATTCCAGCGGCATAAATCAAGCACATTTGCACGACAGGCATGGGTAGCCTATGCGTAAAAGATGAGTCCCCAATACCAATCACAGTGTCGGAAAATGGAGCGACTGCACGACAATGCAGTATATAATATCAGAGTAGAAACATTTGAAAATCATGACAGTAAAGTCAAATCTAAATTTCGCAATTCAGTGTAATGAAGCAGGATCGTTGTTTATTAAGGTGGGCGCCCTTCCAAACCACATGGTCTGGATTCACGTCAAGTGTAAAGAGAGTGTGCACATCAGATTGAAAATTGCATGCAATGCTGAAATGTGGATAAGTTCATGCTATTTGTAAAGTTTTCCACCGAAAAAAAGCATTAAATGATAGTGTTAGTACAATGTAAAAACAACAATAAACAAAGAAAGAAACAAACAAATAAATAAACAAAACAACAACAAAAAAGTGCACACGGACGCAAAAATCTTAATTAATGTTAATGTCGAATCCTTGTTATTTAAAGTGATCCCCTCCAGGACAAGCTTTGATTGATAAACCTCCACGAGACAGCGATTTCTCAATGTTGTTTTGCCTCAACTGAGACGTATCTTCTTTTCACAATCCGGGTTAGTGGACACACTTAACCCATTACTTCCTGAGGCTGATTTGGAAAAAAAATTGCTTATTGTTATATGACAGATTACAGATTACAGATTAGGAGATAGATCAACTGTTTCAGTTCAAGGGTGTTGCCAGAATATTTTGGCCCCTGAGGCGCCAAGCTATTCTGGCACCACCCTTGAACTATCAGTCAAATTCAATTCAAAGCTGTGGGTGTGTGTGGATGATAAGCGTTAACAGAAGTCGTCTGCTGCGCTTGAGCTGTGCGCAGTGTGTCAACTCTCTGATGAACGTGCATTATCTCTGCCTCCCTTTCTCTCTCTTATGCCTACCTGCTTGTGTATATGTTTCCAGTTGCCGACGAATGTTATAAAAACGATATGTGTTTGAACGGGGGAACATGCACGGATACCGCTGTTTTGCCGCCGAGGTGTGTCTGTCCTTTTGGAGCAGTTGGCAGAAGATGTGAAACAGGTAATGCGGTCCAAATCAGCTTTGGCACCTGATAGTGGGCGTTGGTTGCATCGGCTTTGATACTTTTAAAAGGTAGTGTCCGAATAACTTAATCGGCGCTTGTGGAAATACTGCTTTTACGTCATAGACTGCTACATAATTATCTGCTGTATGTGCAAAAAGAAGGTGTGGCCAAGGTTAGTTTCCAGTGCGCAAAGGCCATCCGGCCGACGTTGGCCCGATGGCCTTTTGCGCATTGGGGTTAGAGCCTTGTCCATGAGCTATCCATGTGCTGCCCGGTACCTGTGGAAGACTCATGTTTTATGACTGATAGGTTTGTGTTTCACCTGGTCTGCGTGGCACCCGCTGAGCTTTTGGGAACATGCATTTTATTTCACTTCGCGCCAAGTCAGATTGCATATTAGAATTTCCCATATGTAGTTTTGCATAGGGATGATTTCAGTGTGGATTCATTATTATCAGTTGAAGATTGTACACTGTTTCATGGGTTGTGTTGTGTCATACGTGACTGGTAGAATGTTTTGTGCAAAGGCCTGCCGGATCCACGATAAGGCTACGTCATATCCCAATGCGCAAAAGGTCGTCGGGCCGACGTCGGCCGCCGTTGGCCCGCGCACGGCTGTGCGCGGGACAACGTCGGCTGACGTCGGCCTTTGCGCACTGGGATGGCTGCGACAGATGAGCCAAACCTTATCATATCAGTACCCGATCACATCCCAATGCCAAAAGTCCATCGGGCCGACGGCGGCCCGCGCCTGGCCGTGCGCAGGCCATCGGAGGCCGACATCGGCCCGATGACTTTTGCGCACTGGGATGGAAGCGATACACGACACAGTTGGCGCTGCCGTGTGTCAGAGTGTATGCATACATTCGTAGTCTTCGGACAGTAGCCGCACTTCAGTGGTAGCTCAAAGCATTGTAGTATATTCAGTTAGTTTTGACTTCACCGACCCGACAGCAACCTTACAGTACCATTACGCGTAAAACTGCGGAAGACAAATTTCAGCACTATTTGTGTTTGTTATGCCGCATTGTAGACAAACCTAATGAGCTTCTATAGCAGTTTGGAAAGCACACGCGTAATCACACTTAAGTATTCTGCGCAGCCGTTAGCGTGTCAATCTAGTTTTAGCTGTTTCTCGTACCGATAGCGTTGTATTTCTAGAACGAAGTATTGTCATTGTGAGAATACTTGATATAAAGACGATACCTGTTGAACTGGATTGCCCTGTGTCTAAATAAACCATAACTAGACCTGTGTGTAACGTTTCGAAACCATCTGTTACAGAAGTGTATCTTTGAACACTGAGTTACGGCTGTAGTGGGCCTTTAAGTGGAAACAATACTTATACCGAGAAGAAATTTAAACAACGATTTTATTTCTTGGTTGCGAGGAA
>BTPG01000002.1:134971970-135101970 GCA_036245525.1 Semisulcospira habei | reverse complement strand
AATTGGCCAAGAAAAAAAAATCTCTGCCTAACTTTAACCTTTCGTCTGAAAGATGCCGCCCTTACTTTTAAACTTACACAAGTTTAAAGTACTTTAATCACGTCTGAAAGTTAGAGGGTGCAGAAAACGGGCCCTCTACGGTAAATCTGAGCAAAGGCCATATAATAACCGGTATTATTATTATTATTATTGTTATTATTATTATTATTACTATTATTATTATTATTATTATTGAAGAATCAGGCTCAGTCTGTACCTTCTCTGTTCTCCTCCGGGGTTTTCTCAGACAACTCTTACACCGTAGCAGTTTCACAGAACGTCCCACCTTTGTGAATGACAAATACGTCACACCTTTGTGAATGACAAATACGTCCCACCTTTGTGAATGACAAATACGTCCCACCTTTGTGAATGACAAATACGTCCCATTCTCCATGCATGAGGAAAACTGTCAAAATTAATCCCTGTACTGCAGGAACACAACGCGCGGCAACGCCTAAATGCAGGAGGCATAGATCGTCACGAGCCCCCGCTCCTGCGGGGGCTCGTGACGATCTGTGCCTCTTTCTAACAACACTTTGTATCCACGTTCCTTGGACGGCTGGGGATCTTTGACGATGCATGAATTTACAATCGGCGCTTCAAAACGCAGTCTTCGTTCACTGAGAGTGAAGGGGCGAAACTGTTTCTTACCAGATATTGACGAATGTGCGAGTAAGCCCTGTCTGAACGGAGGAACATGCAATGACTACAAGGCCAGATACACGTGCGCGTGTACTGCTAACTGGCATGGCACCAGATGTGAAGGTACGCGGAAAATCAACACGTTTCGTAAACAATTTCTCTCTCTCTCTCTCTCTCTCTCTCTCTCTCTCGAGAAAGAGAGAGAGAGAGAGAGAGAGAGAGAGAGAGAGAGAGAGAGAGAGAGAGAGAGAGAGAGAGAGAGAGAGAGAGAGAGAGATGCACTTTCCAGAAACCACGCAACTAATGTTTGGCTCACGTGCAATAGCAAAAGTGAGTCTATGTTCTGGCCAAGTGGTCGTCCGTCCGTCGTCGGGCGCGGTCCGCTCGCGTCCATGCTAAACTTTAACTTTGGCATTTTCTCGGAGACTATTCAAGCCACAGTCTTTAGACTTTGCCAATAATACTTTGTGGCAAAACCAATTTCAGTGACCTCTCGCAAAGGTCAAGGTCACAGGGGATCAAGAAATATTTAAAAGATAGCCATATTTGGACACAATTTATTTCCCCTCAAATTCTATTTACAACTTCAAACCCAAACTTGGTACAAATATACCTGATGGTAAGACCTTTCTATGAAAAAAAAAAAAAAATCTTCTCAATATTTGTAAAAAATCTTCAGTATAACGTTGTACACAGTGTCATTTTCATTTGATCGTGACAGCAGTGGTAGATGGTACCGAATTTAAGTCCAGGTGCATTTACGGTTAGATCGTGTGTGGGTTGTTCGTTACAAAAATAAAGAGAATATTACTTAGAAAAAATATACCTTGCAAATTATCTACAAATGTAGTCTAAACTGACTCACATTCTCAAAGTTGTACAGGACACACTAAAATGTACACCTTGAGGGTACCCTTTTAACAGGCTAGTTTTACGGATAAACTCAAAGTTTGATGAAATAATTGAAATGGATATAAAGGAGGTGTGATTGACGTCTGCTCTGATACCCATCTCGACGACACCTCTTCTTATCGGCAAAACATCGAAACATATGCGTAATATTTACGACTTTCAAAGTACATAGTCCATGCACGTCTCCAGGATGTTACTGTTCGCGTGATTTTGGAGTTATGGACAGACATGTCTTCCACAAGCAAATGGTGAAAAGATGATAATGATGATGATGAAACGTTTTATTTACAGGATAAAGTTTTAGGCGAAAAGCCTCTCTTACAAAAGGAGAAACATATAGTCATTTTGATTTTTTTTCAGGGGCACATATGCTAGCATTGAATACGGTTAGGTAGGATCTTCAAACGCCTACCCCTGTTATTATCGTTAACTCATTTAACCCTTATCATTCAGAATACACCAGTGTGTAAAATAAATGTGACTAAAATAGTTCAAGGGTAGTGCCAGAATAGCTTGGCGCCTCTAGGCGCCAAGCTATTCTGGCACCACCCTTGAACTAAAGCCATTGGTCTATATCCTTATCTGTAAGTACTATAATGTAGCTTGCATATGGCAGTGTACACATTTGAAGCTTTTAGCCTCAGTATGATATGGGTTAACAGCATAGTCCTTTAATAGAGGGAACCAAATAATAATTTAAGCTGTAGATTGTGGGGGTACAGCAGTACCTTACATCCCAATCGGGAAGAGCAAATATGATCAATGTCAGATACATATGGTTAATACCTGAACTTCGTAAGGATGATCCCATCAGTGACGTCACAGTCGTCTTTTACCTTTGAAAAGTGTCACTGAACGTATCTTGACAACAACGATTTTTTTTAAAATCAAGAATTTATTATTTAATCCTTTTTGTGTGCCTTTATGAATATAAAATAGTCGATTAAAGGATTGATTGATTGATTGTACATTGCTTAACGTCCCGACAGCAACAAGGCTTTCTCAGGACGTGCCTGCACTGCTTGTGAAAAAAAAACTAAACAGAACATTGAATGTATGTCGCCAGCCGGTCAAATACGTTAAATAAACCTATGACATGGGGCCTAAATAAAGCTAAGACCATTTAGCAACACACATCCAATATCAAGAGCTACAGGCAGTGCAGACAGTAGGGAGAGTTTTAAAAAGGCAAATACAGGTGAATGGACCTCGGGTAGACAGAAACACATGCCCCAGAATAGAGAGGAAAACCCACCCTGTGGGGCTGACCAGGGTGACCCTGGGAACTAAAAAGTAGTTAACTCCACCCAAGTCCCCCAGGGCAGACCCGGGTGGGGGTCGATTAAAGGATCTTGTATTTTTCTTCTAAGATCGGAGTGTTGATAATAATAATAATAATAATAATAATAATAATAATAATAATAATAATAATAATAATAATAATAATAATAATAATAAGCGCATTAAATAGGCGCTTTATCCCAATTGAAAATCGGCTCAAAGCGCCGCCGCGAACTGAACCCAACATGCACGCTCACGTGAATCACGCGCATTCACTCACACACTGTACATAAACACAGAACATTCACGTGGTGCTAAGGGCAAGCTCAAGCGAGCTACTGTAGTTTTTGGAAATTCACAATCGTTTTTATTTGAAATTTGATTAAGTGGGCTGAAACTGATACCAAAGTTGTGGGGGAGGAAGAGCCGGAGTACCCGGAGAAAGAACCCCCGACGGTCCGCCCGAATTAACGGTGACACTTACTAGAGGAGAAAAATCCGACGCCGGAACCCGTAATCGAACCTCGCACCTTTAGCATTGGTGGCAGGCGCCTTAACCACTGCGCCACGGACCGCCCCAAAGATAAGATACAGATTTGGAAATTGGTCATCTTATTTCCCTGCTCTTTGATAGAATGATTTGGGCGTGTGAAATACGATTCATAATAGTAATGCACAATACATTTATTGTAGATTGCGTGTGCCGCAATTCCTATTGTTCAATGATGAGAGGTATGTTGTAACGACAAACACCGGGGAAACTGTTATTACTACAGGCTCCTTCAGGCTCGATTGTCTCCTTCCTTATCGTTTGCGGAGTACTGGGGAGTACTTCCGCAAATGGCACGGGCCTATATTGGTAATTGGGAGGTTACGTTTACGCCTAACGGCTCGCAACAACGAACGAGAGCAAAATCACGGCGGACAGACGACATCTCCAAGAGGCATAGATCCTCATGAGCCCGGAGGGCTCATGAGGATCTATGCCTCTTGGGGATGTTTGGAGTGTTGTATGTTCTTTTGGGACAAGCTGGTCATCCGTGATTTCGCTATTGTTCGTTGTTCGTAGTCGTTCGTTGTAAACAAAACCTCACTAATAAGTTGCCTTGTTGGTCCTATTTGTACAGATTACAACGCCTGCCATCCTGAAGTGTGCAGAAACGGGGGTACTTGTACAGATCGCAAGGATAGCGATCCTACCCAGTACCTCTGTCGGTGCCAGATTGGTTATGGAGGCGACAATTGCGAGGAAGGTAACACAGTCACGTAGCGGAGATATCAACCTTTTCATTTGCAAGAAACATAGATTCCTCAGCCCCAACAGTTTTATGCGCTCTATGACTCTTGCTGACCACGATCGCTTACAGTTCAATAAATCAATGAAACTTTATTTTACAACGGGTGAGGTATTGGCGTCGTCATCGACATGCCAATTTTACAAATCTGCCGTTGCTGCCAATCAAAGAATATCTACAAACATGAAGATACATTCATAATATCTATTGGTGTACATGCATATATATACAACGTAGAACTTGCAGACGTTTGACAACACTGTTCGTATGAACAGACATTATAATAGACACACTGCATCCGCCCACACGCTACATCCGCCCCCCCCCCACACACACACACATTAGTTTGACGGTTGAAGGGTGGTGCATGATTTGCCCGGCGCCATGTCAATCAGTTGCCAGCCTTAAACTTAGTGGTTGATCTGTTCACCGCGATTTGTACGAATCAGAAGAGTTAGAAACGTGATGTACGAAACTCTTGAGAAAACAGCTCACACCTTCCACCTTCGATCCGCTACTTTCTTCTCTCTACTTTCTGCTTTAGTTCATTGCTAATAAAGCCCAGTGTACCGGTTTACGGCACCAGTTCCGGTTGCTAATAAAGCCCAGTGTACCGGTTTACGGCACCAGTTCCGGTTGCTAATAAAGCCCAGTGTACCGGTTTACGGCACCATTCCCGGTTGCTAATAAAGCCTAGTGTACCGGTTTGCGGCACCAGTTCATCGGTTGCTAATAAAGCCTAGTGTACCGGTTTACGGACCAGTGTCCCGGTTGCTAATAAAGCCCAGTGTACCGGTTTACGGCACCCGTCCCGGTTTACCGGGACGGGTGCTGTAAACCGGTACACTGGGCTTTATTAGCAATGAACCAAATAAGAATGTAGAGAGAAGCGTTAGTTAGTTAGTTAGTTGGGTTTAACGCCGAGCAGGCACCTAAGGTCAACTCAGAGAGAAGAGCGTTTAAGGTATCGGCCCTATGTTATACCGGTAATACCGTGTAACTTTAGTAATGAATGAACATCTTTTCTGTGAAACGGTTAATCAATGAGCAATTTTGTTCGACGGTTAACAATCAACATTTCTGTGGAACGGTTAATAATCTGTCGCCACAGATACAGCTGATCAGTGCATCACTGGGCAATGCCGAAATGAAAGCTCAACGTGCACTGACTTGCACTTCGACTACAGATGCAGCTGTAGTCCAGGCTGGACCGGCAAATACTGTGAACAAGGCAAGATCTCTCTCTCTCTCTCTCTCCCTCTCTCTCTCTCTCTCTCTCTCTCTCTCTCTCTCTCTCTCTCTCTCTCTCTCTCTCTCTCTCTCTCTCTATCTCTTGAGTCACAAACAGTGCACGTGGGTGTGGATTGAATTAACTCACTCTACCCCAGACGCACCACAGAAAGATAAGAATCGATCACGATAGTTCAAGGGTAATGCCAGAATAGCTTGGCGCCAATGGGCGCCAAGCTATTCTGGCATCACCCTTGAACTATCATGATGGTCGATCTGTGTCCTGCACTGCAATGCAGTCTTCAGAGGACAACGGCAACATTTTGGGATTTCGGTGTTGGGGTAGAATGAGCTAAGGACAGAGAAAGGTAGTCATGTGCTGAGCCACTGCGCCGCTAAAGGTCATCGGGCCGACATCGGCCGCCGTTGGCCCGCGCACGGCCGCGCGCGGGCCAACGGTGGTCGACGTCGGTCCGATGGCATTTTGCGCATTTGGGGTTCCATCTACAAAAATCCAGCATCTTCATTTTAGTGGTTTGACGACTTTTACTGTTACGATGTACAAGTCAGAATATCCAGTGCTGAAATGTTGATACTGGGTGGTTTCGATATCATTATGTTCTTGAATAACCCCGCCTGGGAGTGTACTATCTCTATGTTTGGGTTGAAACAGTTAGCTAAAACAGCATCTCGCGTAAGTCCTGCTTTCTCCTCCTTCCACCCTTACCGACCATATCTACACGACCAATAAGTCAAGGGTGGCGGGAGTAGAAGTGCCCCATGCAGGGATTAGCCATCACTACCCTGTGTGCAGGCTGCTGCTTAACCATAAAAGCACATACTTCTTTAATAGATTGTTCCATGATGTTCTAAATAAACATGCTCCATTCAGAGAGAAAGGTAAAGAACCACCAACTTCCCGCCTGATTAAGGTCAAAGCACCCACATGCACCGCGATTTCAAATCCATAAAAATGCTTTAGGAATGACTTCTTTACGTTCCCTAGAGTCTCAGCCCTTCACTAGCCACAGTGCGTGCCCTGCCCAAGCTCTTTACGTTCCCTAGAGTCTCAGCCCTTCACTAGCCACAGTGCGTGCCCTTCCCAAGCTCTTTACGTTCCCTAGAGTCTCAGCCCTTCACTAGCCACAGTGCGTGCCCTGCCCAAGCTCTTTACGTTCCCTAGAGTCTCAGCCCTTCACTAGCCACAGTGCGTGCCCTGCCCAAGCTCTTTACGTTCCCTAGAGTCTCAGCCCTTCACTAGCCACAGTGCGTGCCCTGCCCAAGCTCTTTACGTTCCCTAGAGTCTCAGCCCTTCACTAGCCACAGTGCGTGCCCTGCCCAAGCTCTTTACGTTCCCTAGAGTCTCAGCCCTTCACTAGCCACAGTGCGTGCCCTGCCCAAGCTCTTTACGTTCCCTAGAGTCTCAGCCCTTCACTAGCCACAGTGCGTGCCCTGCCCAAGCTCTTTACGTTCCCTAGAGTCTCAGCCCTTCACTAGCCACAGTGCGTGCCCTGCCCAAGCTCTTTACGTTCCCTAGAGTCTCAGCCCTTCACTAGCCACAGTGCGTGCCCTGCCCAAGCTCTTTACGTTCCCTAGAGTCTCAGCCCTTCACTAGCCACAGTGCGTGCCCTGCCCAAGCTCTTTACGTTCCCTAGAGTCTCAGCCCTTCACTAGCCACAGTGCGTGCCCTTCCCAAGCTCTTTACGTTCCCTAGAGTCTCAGCCCTTCACTATCCACAGTGCGTGCCCTGCCCAAGCTCTTTACGTTCCCTAGAGTCTCAGCCCTTCACTAGCCACAGTGCGTGCCCTGCCCAAGCTCTTTACCTTCCCTAGAGTCTCAGCCCTTCACTAGCCACAGTGCGTGCCCTGCCCAAGCTCTTTACGTTCCCTAGAGTCTCAGCCCTTCACTAGCCACAGTGCGTGCCCTGCCCAAGCTCTTTACGTTCCCTAGAGTCTCAGCCCTTCACTAGCCACAGTGCGTGCCCTGCCCAAGCTCTTTACGTTCCCTAGAGTCTCAGCCCTTCACTAGCCACAGTGCGTGCCCTTCCCAAGCTCTTTACGTTCCCTAGAGTCTCAGCCCTTCACTAGCCACAGTGCGTGCCCTGCCCAAGCTCTTTACGTTCCCTAGAGTCTCAGCCCTTCACTAGCCACAGTGCGTGCCCTGCCCAAGCTCTTTACGTTCCCTAGAGTCTCAGCCCTTCACTATCCACAGTGCGTGCCCTGCCCAAGCTCTTTACGTTCCCTAGAGTCTCAGCCCTTCACTAGCCACAGTGCGTGCCCTGCCCACGCTCTTTACGTTCCCTAGAGTCTCAGCCCTTCACTAGCCACAGTGCGTGCCCTGCCCAAGCTCTTCTAACATTCGTTATTATCATTTAATGTACGAAAGTATCCATTCGTATTTTGGGGTTTTGACAAGATGGTCTCTCTTGTCTGCATCCTTAAAACCAAGTGCTAGTTTGAAGGGTCACAAACAGCCACGGATTTGGAAAGGTCAGCCTTTTTTGCACCGAACAGTCAAACTGAGACTGATCTGCGCTCGCGGGTTTTGATTATACTCCGTCAGACTAAATGCAGTCTCATGCCATAACATCTGTTTTTCAATCTATTATATGTACATAATACTCACTCGCCACCCCAGAGGCAGCCAATGGTGTCATCGTCACCGCCCCCCCCCCTCCCCCACTACCCCCCAGGGGCAAACTTCACTGCCTCACTCGCGACCCCAGAGGCAACCATCCTCACCCCCCCCCCGCCCCCCCCTTCCAGGGGCAGACTTCACTGCCTCACTCGCCACCCCAGAGGCAGCCTGTGGTGCCATCGTCATCGCCATCTCAGGGACAGACTTCACTACCTCACTCGCTGCCCATCGTCACCGCGCCCCCAGGGGCCGCATGCCCTACCTCACTCATCACCTTCGGGGCAGCACTCACTGCCTTAGTATGGTTCCATCGTCATTGCCACCCCAAGGGGCAGACGTCACTGTCTAAATCGCCACCCCGGTGGCAAACAACACTGCCTTGATTATCACCCCTGGGGCACTTTGGGGTGCCATCGTTATGGCCACCTTAGGGACAGCTGTCGCCACTTCACTCATCATCTCAGGCTCAGTTTTCACCCTATCATGTGTTGCCTACCATGACCCTCTTGTGCGTGCGATCTCCGGTGCTGCATGTGTCACCGGAGGTTGCATGCACAGGTGGATTATCATCTGAGAAGCTGCAAGAGTATGTCAGAGGATTCCTGTGTTAGTTTCACCCCACAGGTGCGGTGTACACAGACACAACCAAGTACGTAGAGAGTCCTTTGACAAAGTGGTTATTTTCCATCGTAGTCCTGATGTTCCGGCATGTGCAAACTCTCGCCACCTGAAAGTGTCCTACTTTAACGCTCAGTCATGCAGAAACGTAGTCACTGAGATTTATGATCTCATCAATGACAATGACCTTGACATTCTTTTGCTGGTTGGGACGTGGCTAAAAGACTAAGGTGGCGAGGCGTGTATAGCTGCTATGACACCTTCCAGCTTCAAAACTGCTTCATTTCCCCGTGCTGGACATAGGGGTGGTGGAATTGACGCCATCAAAAGAAACTCGCTAGAGGGCTCTGTCAAGGGCTTTGTCATATCTTTTGAAACTTTGGTCATGCACTTGCGGCGTGTCAGAATGCCTCAGCGTGTCTTGCATGGATCTACCGCCCGCCACCTACCAGGGCAAATAAGCTAACCACACGTACGTTTCTTCAGGAATTTCCTGACTTCTTGAACTCAGTCATCACTAGAAAGTGTGAGACAATCATCACAGGTGATTTTAACTTTCACCTTGATACTGACAACTGTGAGGTGCGCCACCTGAAGCAGCTTTTCACCGATCGTAATATACTTCAACTTGTCAGCGTGTCAACTCACCGCTGCGGCCATACTTTAGATGGAGTTCTGGTCGGGGAGGGAACTAATATTGTTAACCACCTCTCAGTCGATGACACTGTCCTCTCCGATCACAATTAATTGTCTCCTGCACATTGAAACTTACCAACCCTCCTCGTCCTAAAGTTCTGATAACATCCAGGAACTTAAAAAGCATGAATGCGTCTGAGCAGTTTCAAAGCAGATGTTAAACTAGTGGCATCCTCTCTGGCTGATTGTCCAAAATGATGCTCTCGTGGAGAACTACAACAAGTCGCTCCGTGATATCTTTGATTGTCACGCGCACCTCAGGTCCAGGCGTATTAACGTCATGTCCGTCAGCTCCGTGGATCACCGATACTGTCAGAGACGGGGCTTACAGTCCATCGCGAGCTCAACACACGCCAGCGTAACCATGTCAAGTCAGTGGAACAGGCTGCCCGAAGGGAATTTTACAGTGCTAGAGTCTCCAGCTGTTCCTCTAGCAAGTTATTTATTTATTTATTTATTTATTTATTTATTTGGGTTTAACGCCGAGCAGGCGACTAAGGCCATCTCACGGCGGTCCTCTAGCAAGCAGTTGTGTGCAGCATACAATGAACTGCTTGGTAAACAGAAAGAGCCTGTACTTTGCACTAACATACCTGCAGATGAACTACCTGACAGGTTCTGTGTGTACTCTGACGATAAAATCAGCAAAATTCGGGATGACCTTGACGTCAAGGCTGGCAAAGCAACTTTTCATCCATTTGACAGTATTTGTCACTCAGAATTCCGTCCTGTAACAGAACAGTTTGTGTCTGAACTCACCATCAAAACCCCATGCAAATCTTGTGTGCTTGACCCACTTCCCACAGATCTACTGAGAGACTGTGTGAATCTGATTCCTGCGATTACACGCAT
This sequence comes from Semisulcospira habei, assembly GCA_036245525.1. NCBI lineage: Eukaryota > Metazoa > Mollusca > Gastropoda > Semisulcospiridae > Semisulcospira > Semisulcospira habei. Next base: position 135,091,765 of record BTPG01000002.1, on the reverse strand, counting down.
TATCAACCATTCCTTGACGTCTGGCACTGTACCTCCTCAGTTCAAGCAGGCTGTGGTCACACCCTTGTTAAAGAAACCTGGACTAGACCAAAATGACTTGAAAAACTTTCATCCCGTTTCCAACCTTCCATTTATTTCTAAGCTGTTTAGAAAAAGACTGTCTTGCATCAGCTTTTGGATCGCGGCATGTGTCAAGAAATGACCTGCTAGAGTTGTATCAGTCCGCTTACCGCAAGCATCATAGCTGTGAAACAGCTCTTCTTCATGTGACCAACAGCCTGCTTACTTGCGCTGACGAGGGACGTGTGTCACTCTTGTCCTTATTTTGCCTGTCTTTGGCGTTTGACAGGCTCGACCACAACATCCTTCTGATTAGACTTAGTGTATTCTCCTCATATTTGTCTTATAGATTCCAACGTGTCACTATACAGAATTCTACTTCCGCTCCCCTCCTTGTGAGATATGACGTGCTCCATGACTCAGTTCTCGGACCGGTCTTGTTTTCTGTCTCTGAGGTGATCGCTAGTAAAGGATGTGAACATCACAAATATGCCGATGACACACCCTGAAGAGAGACGCTCCTCTCGAACAGTTCCCGTCTCTTCTGTATGACTTGGAACAATGTATAGAAGCTATTAAGGACAGACAACAAGCTAAAGCTCAAAGAAGGAAAAACAGATGCCATTGTGGAAGGCACTCGCTCCAGGGTGAGTGTCTCCCATGATGAGTCCTTGATCGTTTGTGAACTGGACATCCCTCTCAAAAAAATGTATGAAAAACCTAGGTGTTTACATTGACAATGTCCTGTCCATGAACGATCATGTGTCTCACCTGTGCCACTGCCGCTATTTTGAGCTCAGGAGGCTTAGCTCTGTTAGACAGTACCTTACTGACGATGCCTGTAAACAAACTGCATGCTCACAGATTTTGTCAAGGCTTGACTACTGTAACTCTGTAATGTCATGTATTTCGAACGATCTGCTCTACAGGCTCCAGAAGATTCAAAATCATGCAGCGAGACTTGTACTGAAAAAAATGAAAGCGTGACCACATCACTCCCTTGCTTAAGCAGTTACGCTGGCTTCCTGTGAAGTTCAAAATTGAATACAAAATTGTTACCCTCGCTTTTCAGGCCTTTGATAAAACACTCCCGGCATACTTGTCCTCCAGTCTCCCTGTCTATACACCAGGCACAGTATTACGCTCCAGCACTGACGATAGAATATTGACTACCCCCAAAGTGTCCCTAAAAATCTTTGGACAGCGCTCCTTTTCTTTCCAAGCTCCCAAAGTGTGAAATGGTCTTCCCCATGATATTCGCCATGCACCATCTTTGGCCATTTTCAGGGCTAGATTGAAAACATTTTTTTTTCTCAATCTGGCCTTTGAAAGGGATTGATAAACTCTACGTTTTCCCATCAACGTGTACATATCTGATTACAGCTCTTGAAATGTTATGTTTATTATTTTAGCATTGTGTCAGTGTGCATTTACACCTATGAATGATTGCGTTTTTGTATGTTATAGGTACCTTAGTTAGTTAATTTCATTTAGTTAGATTATCTAGATGTAAAGCGCTCTGAGCCTTTCGTTGTGGGGACATTGCGCCATAGAAGAGTTATATATTATTATTATTACATGTATATTATGTTGAGGGCAGTCATCTCTGCTGTGATCTAGGTCAGAAGATTTCAGCTTGATTTCTTTTACGAAAATAGTGAAGGAATGAAAACAAATACTGGGAGCAGGGGTTTGCTACACGGACCTTTGTTGGCTTTCGGGAGGTCAAAGTAACCTCAGGCCTACAAGGGTCCGTGTAGCAAACCCTTGCTATTAAAACTTACACTATTAAATAGTTATTGAAAAGATTCTCAAAACATGCCAGAAATTATCCACGATGGCAGACAAAACAAGCTGGTAGGAGGGCAATAACGGTTACACATTATGCGATGGATGGATTGACAGACAGGCGGACAACGCCGGATTGACCATTACATACATTTTTCTCGAACATATTAACGAAACATTTTAGCCAGCGTATATTTATATTGTTCCACTGTAAATGAAAGTTTGAATTAAGTCAGATTGACCTAATTAAAAAATAATACATATTCTGCTTACCATATGTTTCTGTCAAAAATTACAAGCATTACTGTCCAAAAAGCATGAGAAAAGAATGAAAACTTAGATATTCATGGCAGTTTCCCAACTGCCGAATAAACCTGTTCGACATATCCATCAAGACTATATGTACGCTGGCTTGACTTAATACAAAGAGGGGAAAACACCCAAAACGCGGTCATTGTCAACGTGTTCCTCCCGCTCAAAAGGGACCAAAGTATCCACATGCAAATTGGCACATCGCCACTAAAAAAGTGCAGAATTCTTCGTTAATGTGCAGTTAAGCGACCCTTCTAATTCTTTTATCCTTTTATCCTTGAAAAATACAGTTTCATCTCTCTCTCTCTCTCTCTTCTCTCTCTCTCTCTCTCTCTCTCTCTCTCTCTCTCTCTCTCTCTCTCTCTCTCTCTCTCTCTCTCTCTCAAATATTTTCTCTTTCTCCTTACATTTGCTAAGTGATAATCTTTTGTCTTGTCGGTGTCGCTATACGCTCTTGATGCTGCTGATTCTTTGACACTGTCTTAGCTGAGTATAATATTAATGCTATGCACTCATTTATTTCCCTTGCTTTTTGTATTGGTGGCAGTTACAAATTCTCCAATGCCATATTTTCTCCTTTCATTAATTCACCTATTGTGGGTTTTCCCCCCGTAGTTTTTCTTCCTCTTCTTATTCTTCTTCTTCGCCTCTTCTTCTTCTTATTATTGTTATTATTTGCGTGCTATGTTTATTTTCCTGTTATGTTGTTTTGTTTACAGGACAGCTTGTAAGACAGGCATTGAGTTGCCTAACAGCTATATCCTGAATATAAAAAGATTCATCATCATCTCATTTCCCGGATTTTAGGAGTAGGAAAAATTCGCATGGTTGTCTGCGCCTTCAGTCCACCGTTTTCCTTCAAAAGCGTGCAATTTTGACCTACTTTTGATTTCACGTATTCTTAAGGTCCCTTCTATTTATAGAAGGGACTTTTTAGGACGGGTCGCGGTGGGGCGAATTTAATAGCATGTCCATGATGTCAAAGGCGGGCAGGCCTAAACATCTCACAATTGAAGTAACAAGATAAAAATTACTTCATGTCTAGTTACGCTAACCTCGATGCTGAACGTACATTTGGCGCGAAGCGCCCTATGTGCGTATGTATGTATGTGTGCGTGTGCGTGTGAATATGTATGTAAAGAAGAGAATCTCCGATATTTTTGTACACACAACTTTGAAACTTGGTGAAAAACTTTCTTAACTAAGGGGTGGCCCCAAGAGAGCCTCCGAGCACATTGTAATTGAATGTCTCATTGAAGACATGAACAACCGTTTATAGGAAGTCAGTTGACCCAGATTAGAGTCCGTAATTTTTGTTATATTACTTGAAATTTTGGATATACATATAGCTAGTTTGGATAAAGACATTGGATGAGTTCGTTAGCCAGCTTTGTATCCTTTCAATTTCTCAGTAAAAATTAATTTTTTTCAGAAAAGTAGTAAAACAGTAAAAAAAAACAAACAACCTTTACTTCTAGAGAAAGTCACACAGTGGCGGTGACGTAAAAGAGGCAACTCCGTCACCTCGCAGACATTGGCATAATACTCTAAATATGACGTAATTCTCTCTAGCGCGCCGAAGTCTCTCTCTCTCTCTCTCTCTCTCTCTCTCTCTCTCTCTCTCTCAGACATGCGCGCATCTCCAAGAGTTATATAGATCCTCATGCGCCGGAGAGCGCATGAGGATCTATGTCTCTTGGAGATGTTAGGAGCGCGCGCATGCACGCACGCACGCACACACACACACACACACACACACACACACACACACACACACACACACACACACACACACACACACACACACACACACACACACACATCGTCGCGCTTTCAAAAGAGCATTCAGGTGACCCGGTATAGCTAGTTTGGAGAAAGACATTGGATGAGTTCGTTAGCCAGCTTTGTACCTTTCAACTTCTTCAGCAAAAATTAATTCTTTTCAGAAAAAAATTAAAACAGTAATAAACCTTGACATCTGGAGAAAGTCAGACAGTGCCGGTGACGTAAAAGAAGCAACTCCGTCACCACGCACGCAGACATACTGTAAATAGGACGTCATTCATTCTCTCTCCCGCTCGCTCTCTCTCACACATATACGCGCATCTCCAAGAGGCATAGATCCTCATGTGCCCGGAGGATGTTTGGAGCGCGCTCATGCACGCACGTATGCACACGCACACGCACACGCATACACACACATCGACGCGCTTCAGTTCAGAAGAGCATGCAGGTGTACTTAGTTTAACATGTAGCTAGGTAACGTCAACCTGATTTCACACAAATTATAGTAAGACTGAAATTGTACCGTGAAATTCTAGTTTTGTCACCATTTTCGCAAGTCTTAAAGGGAAAGCAAAACTCATATCACGTTAAATATAAAATGACGTAAAAATAAAATAAATAAATAACCGTCATGACAAATGACGTTTGACAAACCAATGACGCGTATGCACTGCGCACGCCCCTTATAGAGTTCATTATGACGCATTGGCACATCTGCGAGGCTTTTTCAAAAGGAGATATTTCAACATCAGAAGCAAGTCAAAGACAAGAGGTTAGAGACCCTTGACAGCAAAGGCAGCTCTCATATAGAAGGGACTTTGTGGGTTATGGTTCATCCCATCTTGTTTTTGAATCACATAGATAGGGAAAAGCGTTATTAAGACACACGTTTTGACCAAGTTGTCACATTACTTTCAGAGATCAATGAATGTGAAAGTGCACCTTGTCGCAATGGAGCAGCGTGCATTAATGGAAACAACAGATACGACTGCAGGTGTACTGCAGGTTGGAATGGCACTCAGTGCGACGTTGGAGTTGTTGGTAAGAATACATCTACCACCTAATTCTAAAAGGGGGAAGCCCAGAAACCCCGATTTCTGGAATATCAGGATGCTGTGGTTCAGCTTAGAGAAAATTAGTTCTGGGCTCCCAGCTAATAAACGATGTGTGTGCGTACTTTTAACTCATTCAGTCCCGACACACCACAGCCAGATATGGCTCGACCATGATAGTTCAAGGGTGGTGCCAGAATAGCTTGTCGCCTATAGTTCAAGGGTGGTCGGCGCCAAGCTATTCTGGCACCACCCTTGAAATATCATGGTCGATCTGTCTCCTGAATTGTAATGCAGCCCTCAGAGGACACCAAAATGTGGTGATTTCGTACCTGGGACACAATGAGTTAATCCACTTCCAAACAGTCCTTTTTCATCAGGCATTATAAGCCGAAATATTAATAATTTTTGATTTGCTTGATTTACGCGACGTAAGGTTGTTAAGCTTTATTGTGGATTGGTCTACTCGTGTTACTAATGTTTACCCCAGCCCGTTCGATCAACGCCGGCCATTTTGTAACAACGACCGAGTTCTGGAACACAGGAGCTTTCAATCACCTACCGTTTTCAAATGGTTCTAATTGTGAACGTCTTTGCTTCAAATTGTTTCTAAACAATAGGAATTTATTACCGTTTGCCTGTGAGTTTGGCACGCTGATAGAAAAAAAATGACTCGATTACGCAAAAATGGCATGATCCGAGTGCTTCAACAGAGAGTAAAAACTATTTAAAGTTATATGGGAAAATGACATTGTCAATGACAATGTACAAGTTTATAGTATTTTTAGCTTCAGCACAGCGTAGTTATTACAAGTACGTTAGCCTGCCCCATTCTGGCTTGCTGATAGGCGAGTTGCTAAGCCACACATACACGTCAAAGGTGAGACCGGCGCTGAAAGGTTAACTCATTCGAGACATGCCGGGTCCGGATACGCGGCTTATGCCGCTTATCCGGAGGCGACACGTCTCGAATGAGTTAATATATCAGATGTAGGTGTATTAAAAGCAAACTGAAGACAATATACGATTGTTTCATTCGATATCACTAAAACCCTTATCCTAGGATGCGCGTATAACGAAGACGTTTTTCAAAACAGGCTACGCGATTTTGATTGGTTTACGGTATCACCTAAACACCGATGTAAGACTCCACTTCTTACAAATTTGAATGCAGCTGAAATCAACATTTGTTCAGACCCTTTCTGGTGCCCTGTCTTTAAAATCATCTGTGTGATGGACAAAAGACATTACGCCCTAACGTTTCTGTTTCGTATACACCTTTTAGCTTTCGGTAATCCCTCGTGAGGTTGTTTTTTTTTAGTCACACGAGACACACACACAGCCATTAACCCATTCAGCCCTGACGCACTACAGCAGGAGATGGGTCGACCACGATAATTCAAGAGTAGTGCCAGATTAGCTTGGCGCCAAGCTAATCTGGCACTACCCTTGAATTATCATGGTCGATCCATCCCCTGCAACAGGTGCACAGTCATTAGACGACGCCTCCAAATATGTGAAATACGTGAGTCGGGCTGAATAAGTTAAGGCTTGTCCCAGAAACATCTTTAGTACCATATTTCTGTCTGTCGATTGCTCGAATTTTTACAGGCTTGAGTAATACCAGAATTTACTTTTATATCGATATTGATAATGGAAAAAAACGCGACCTCTCTGACGAACATAACAAGATGAGGATTTCACCCCAAAGTCTACCGTACTGTTTGGAGCTCACATGGTTTTTTTTTTTTTAGGAACGTTCAGAGTTGTTCATATTTTTAAGCTCATCCTTCTGGTCCATTTCCATTGTTACGTGTTGAGTCGTGATCGTAGTATGATATCACACCAGACGGCGCGCTAGTAAGGTTCTTTTAAAGAAACCTCATTCAGCTGCAACCCGTCACACGTGGCCGCTTAAGGTTGTAGACAATACTGGAGTAACAGTTCCAACAATATTTTATTTCAGCGATGCGATCTCCACACAATGCATTCCCAAATGCACCAACACTGATACAATGTCTCTTCTGCAAATGTCAACACTGGCGACACAATGCGTTTCTCATTCAACGTACACCACCGTTACGCTGCGTCTCTCACAATGTACACCCTATACGGGCCACGTACCTATGATAAACTGTGTGTCCCTACAACTGACAATGCATGACAATGTACACACGTTCTTCCTAGCACCATCTTTTATAGTAAAACAACTTTCCAGAAAAATCCACCGAATTCACACAACGCAACCAACCAGAACAGAGCACGTAACTGAAACGCATAAATATTTAAATAAAAGAACTTTCTAGAATAAAATAAAATAGTCTACAAAAATTCGACTGCTAATTTCAGCCCCAAATCCCAGTGTGTAATGACGTCACACAAGAGTATGGCAGACCGTTCACGACCTTTCATAAAACACACTGACTGGCTGCTAAATTCACGCGCACAGAAAACAACTATGACTAAAAATAAAAATAGAGCGGCTCTACACTTTAATGCTACTTTGATGTCACACATACGAGGTCACTAGACAACGCGACCTTGTTCGAACGTTCTGGTTTATTCTCAGCGAATCTACGCATAACAAAAATCGACCGCTATTCTATCCGTGCGACTTGGCTAGAAGCTTCCGGACTAAACTTAGCGTATCATAACAAAGCCAATTCCGCTATCTGCGCGAACGATAAAGAATCTTAATGAAAAGGTACGTGATTCGCAACCATGATAGCTCAAATAAATATCGGATCGTTTCCTACGATTAACATATGCGTGCTCTCACAGAACAACACAACCACAATCGTAACATCCATCCTCTCTAAGCCAACCTCTGATCAACACACACGCCGGCGCACAAAAATAAAGACAGACACATGGCGCTTCCCGCCATTAGTACGCTCTGTGTACTCGTGTAGCGACAGGAATTCTGAAGAAGAAGAATAGCACGAGCAGCAAATTGACGTCACTATAAGCTTTACGTCATGGCATCGCTAGTTTCACGACGCCGTGTACACAGAGACGAATCTGATGTTTCACGTCACTTATCTGAAAGGCTGACTGTTTGCTTCCACGCAGCCTCTTCCAGGGCTGACTGTTTGATGGGAGTGTATAATGGCTCCAAAACTTGCAACAATAAATTAATTATTATTCAAAAGGTTGAAGAGGTACAACGCTGGATTACGAACTCATTCAATATCTCCCTTTAATCTAGCTGTATTCAAAGCATCTAGTAAGAATAACAAAAATACGGACTCAAATGCAGATCAACCGTTTTCTTTTTTAAAACGGCCATTTTCTTATCAACGTGTAACCTAATTTTTAAAATAAGCCTACTTCGGAAGAATTCACTTAGGGTAAACATCCTAAAGTTTTAAGGTTGTCTGTCCACAAATGCGGGCTGTGGTCTCTCTCTCTCTCTCTCTCTCTCTCTCTCTCTCTCTCTCTCTCTCTCTCTCTCTCACACACACTCACTCACTCACACACACACACACACACACACACACACACACACACACACACACACACACATACACACCATCACACACACACACACACACACACACACACACGCGCGCGCGCGCGACGTTTTGCGCCAAATGTACGTTCTCTAGCAAGGTTTGCGTAGCTAGACGTGACGTCATTTTTATCTTGTTACTTCTTTGCCAGAATTCAGGGTCCGCCCGCCCAGCACAGCGTGTGCGGCATTCTACGGAATGTGCTCTGACCAACGCCATTTCAAAGTCTGCCGTATTTTCAATACGGTAGACAAAAATGGGAAATCAAGACTCTTGAATAACTTAGTTATGATGTCGCAGTGTTCACGTTATAGGTCTCTGGATATTTTCCGTTGTATTCCTGCGCTTTTGTGACAGAACGATGTTGATGTACAGTACAGATATTCATGATAATTAGATTCATTGTCGATTGCCTGGGCTGATGTTTGTATTAGATTGGTCTGAATTTTATCAGCTTGTCTAGTATGAATCCATCAGAATCGCCTCTGTCAGTGACGCTATCCATAAATAAAATTAACAGTTTTCATTTATTTATTTTCTTGCAGAATGATGTGTAGTACATCATTAGATCATCACACTGTTGATGTGGACTTTTACGAGAGAAATTAGGATAGACCATACTATAACGTGCTCCTTTTTAAGCACAATCTCATTGATGGATAGGTCAGAGAAGATCAGTCGATGTATGGAGGATACACACGTGAAATCAAAGAACAGGATTAATTGTGCAACTGTACGGATTATTACGATTTACAATTAATAAGAATTCTTTCTGGCCAGTTGCAGACTGTCGCATTAAAACAAAAAAATCGGGCTCACGTGCGAAGCAAAAGTGAGCCTATGTTCTGGGTCAGTGGTCGGCGTCCGCCGTCCGCCGTCGCCCGTGGTACACTTTAACGTGGCATTTTCTCAGACTATTCAAGCCACAGTATTCAAACTTGCCCCAAGAATACTTTGTAGCTACTGTACTGCACAGAATTTCTTCCCTCAGACCGATCTCACAGAAAGTGCGGCGTCAAGACTTGTAAATGCATTACGTCAGGCTCGATTATTGCAATTTTGTCTCTCTCTTGGCTTGACTTCGCGAACGAAGATTCTATAGGGCTTTCCCACGTCGTCTGCAGGCATTTTCGTGGCTGCGGAGGCCAATCCGGGACAGGCAGGTTCGACCGCAGTGGCTGCAGGGGAAGGTCTGGTCAGGGTTCTGAGTTACGACAACTCTGTTTTTTCTTCTAAGCCGCTTGTCCTTAAGGTTAGCTCTGCGAGAGTCCTCAAAGGAGACGGCTGCCTTGTGAATGGTGGAGCGCCAGGTGTCACGGTCCGCAGCAAGCGAAGACCACTGGCGGCGGTCGATTTGGCAGGCACTAAGCGACTTCTTGAGACAGTCTTTGTATCTCATCTTTGGTGCCCCTATGTCTCGGTGTTCAGTGGCGAGCTCGCCGAACAGAGTGATCTTGGGTAGGCGATGATCCTCCATCCTGGAGACGTGCCCCGCCCAGCGAAGCTGTGTCCGCAGCAGCAAAGCCTCGATGCTCACAGTTTCCGCCTGTTCAAGGACCTCGACGTTGGTGACATAGTCACTCCAGTGAATGCTGAGGATGGTACGCAGGCAGCGCTGGTGAAAGCGTTCGAGGAGTCGTAGTTGGCTGCGGTAGAGGGCCCAGGACTCGGAACCGTACAGCAGGGTGGTGAGGACGACAGCTCTGTACACGCTGATCTTGGTGCCTTTTTTCAGCTGTTGATTGTGCCACACCCGCTTGAATAGTCGCCCGAAAGCACTGTTCGCTTTTGCCAGCCTGTTGTCCAGTTCCTTGTCCAGCTTGGCGTCTGACGTGATGATGCAGCCAAGGTAGGTAAACTGGTGTGCAGACTTCAGTTCGGACTCGCCGATGGTGATGTGGGGAGGGCGATGCTCTTCCTTGGGTGCCGGATGATGAAGGACCTCTGTCTTTTTCAGACTGACCTCAAGTCCAAAGAGCTGGGCAGCATCTGCGAAGCAGGACGTAATGCGCTGCAAGGCTCTCTCTGTGTGTGCAACGAGGGCAGCGTCATCAGCGAAGAGCAGCTCACGAATCAGTTGGTATAGGGTTTTCGTGTGGGCCTGCAGTCGTCTGAGGTTCAACAGGCTGCCATCGAGACGATACCTGATGTACACTGCGTCGTCATCGTCGAGGTCCACTGTGGCCTGCTTCAACATCATGCTGAAGAAGATGGTGAAGAGGGTCGGTGCCAGCACGCAGCCTTGCTTCACGCCGTTGCGAATGGGGAATGGTTCTGAGAGGTCACTGTTTAGTCTGACCTGGCCTTGCTGGTCCTCGTGGAGCTGGACGATCATGTTGAGGAACTTTGGGGGACAACCTAGTCGCTCCAGGATCTGCCACATACCTTGCCTGCTCACAGTGTCAAACGCTTTTGTTAGGTCGACAAACGTTACGTACAGCCCTTTGTTCTGCTCGCGGCACTTCTCCTGAAGCTGTCTCAGCACAAAGACCATGTCGGTGGTACTCCTGTTGGCTCTGAAGCCACACTGGCCCTCTGGGAGGTGGTCTTCAGCGATGGCAGGTACCAGCCGATTCAGGAGCAACCTTGCGAGAATTTTCCCGGCAATGGACAGCAGGGTAATTCCACGATAATTAGAGCAGGCAGACTTCTCTCCTTTGTTCTTGTACAGGGTGATTATGACTGCATCACGGAGATCCTTTGGTAGTGTTCCTTTTTCCCAGCAGCAGAGAAAGAGGTCGTGGAGCTTGTTGTGCAGTGCTGGGCCTCCATGTTTCCAGATCTCTGGCGGGATTCCGTCAATGCCTGCTGCTTTGCCACTCTTGAGCTGGTGGATGGCTGTGAGGGTCTCTTCGGCGGTGGGCGGTTCGTCCAATTCAACCTTTAGTGGAAGGTGTGGGATTTGGAGGATGACTGTTTCTTGAACAGTGCGTTCAGCGCCGAAGAGGTCCTGAAAGTATTCCGACCAGCGGTTCAAGATGGAGGTATTATCTGTGAGGAGTGCCTGTCCATCAGCGCTTCGCAGGGGACTTTGTACCAGGTGCCTAGGGCCATACACTGCTTTCAGTGCTTCGTAGAAGCCCCTGTAGTCACCGTTGTCAGCGCAGAGCTGGGTCCTCTGTGCGAGTCTGGACCACCACTCGTTCTGGAGCTCTCTAAGCTTGAGCTGGAGACTGCTGCAGATGAGGCGGAAGGCAGACTTCTTCACAGGGCAGGAAGGCTGGGCTAGGTGGGCCTGGTGGGCGGCTCTTTTTTTTTGCTAGAAGTTCCTGGATCTCTACGTCGTTTTCGTCAAACCAGTCTTTGTTCCTCTTTCTAGCAAAGCCCAAGACTTCCGCATAGGATTTTACAATAGCAGTTTTCAGTTGTTCCCAGAGTGTTTCAGGAGAGGAGTCTGCTGGATCAACTGTGTCTTTGAGCATGCGCTGTAAATCGGCTTGAAGGGCAGCTTTCTTGTCGTCACGCTGAAGGCTGGCAACATCAAGCTTTTTCTTGGGAGGGCCGCCTTTCTTGGGTTTCAGCTTGAGGCGGAGCCTGAGTTTGCAGCGAACAAGGCGGTGGTCAGTGTGGCACTATGCGCTGGGCATCACTCTGGTGAGGAGGACGTCACTGCGGTCCCTCTGACGCACTAGGACATAGTCGATAAGGTGCCAGTGCTTGGAGCGAGGATGCATCCAGGTGGTCTTTCGACTGTCCTTTTGCTGGAAAGTGGTGTTGGTGATGACAAGTTGCTGCTCTGCACAGAGCTCCAACAGTAGGCGACCATTGTCATTGCAGTTCCCAACGCCATGCTTGCCGAGGACTCCTTTCCAGGCTTCAGAGTCTTGGCCCACTCTGGCGTTGAAGTCGCCAAGGATGATGACTTTGTCGTCTGCAGGGGTGCTCTGCAGGAGGCTGCGCAGGTCAGAGTAGAACTTGTCTTTTTCTGCAGGCTCTGCCAGGAGGGTTGGGGAGTACACACTGAGAAGGGTGACGTATTGCTGGTGTCTCAGTGGGAGGCGCATGGACATGATGCGGTCGGAGTGACCCGTTGGTAGGTTTTCCAACTTAGTCGCAATGGGGGTCTTCACCATGAAGCCCACGCCTGAGAGCCGTCTTTCTGATGCAGGCCTGCCTGACCAGTAGAGGGTGTAGCCAGCGCCAAGTTCTTGGAGGCTGCCTTCCTCCGGGAGGCGTACTTCGCTGAGCGCGGCGATGTCGATGTTTAACCTCCGCAATTCATGGGCAATGAGGGCGGAGCGACGTTCAGGGCGTCCGCTGTCTGCTGTGTCGAGCATGGTTCGGATGTTCCAGCATGCTACGTTGAGTCCGGTCGTGGTCGTCATGAGAGTGGATGCATTGTTTTTTCTTGTTTTCTGACCGCATGAGAAGATGCCCGTTGACCGCGGCTAGCCAACTGGGGTTACGAGGGGATGAGCTTTGGTTAGGCCACCTTTTCTAGGCCCCTCTCCGTGTGGAGCAAGCAGTGCTGTCCCTAGAGAAGGCTGCTTGGTCGTTCAGGGTGTGCCGAGTGATGTTGTCATCCCCAGGTCAACATCAGGCGACCAATATCCTGAACCGCCTGCATGCAGGTTTGAGACTGCGGCTTCCAGTGACATCTTTCACCTGCCGTTTTGCCCCTTGCCCATCGCTACAGGACTTGGAAAGTTCAGTGTCATAGTCCGTGGGCGTTTCCTAAAGCCTGCGCGGTGGAGCTTTTTGGTGGAGTGCAGTGTGCGCAGTACTGGCCCCACCCTTTAAACCCTTGGTTCGTTTGCCATGGCCTAGCAAGCTGGGACGGTGGCATCGAGGTCCTCGGGTCGTAGGTTTTATATCAGACTGTCCTTGTCTTAGTCTCTGGCTCAAAAGCCTTCCCCGGAGACACGGGGGCTTTGATGTCAGGGGTTTCCTCCCTTAGCCTTTCCGCAGCCAAGCGGCCAGGCCTGCAAGGCAGCAGGGGACTCGTGGGGGCCGGGGTCGTCTATGTCCCGTGCAGATGTGAACATCTGCCCACTGCCCAGACGGTGACACCAGAGGAGAAAAATCCAACGCCGGAACCCGGTATCGAACCTCGCACCTTTGGCATTGGAGGCAGACGCCTTAACCACTGCGCCACTTCCCCGTCTTTTGCAATTTTGTACTGGCAGGTTTACCGGCAGATCAGATTTCACGCTTGCAGATGATTTAAAACAATGCGGCGCGTCTCATCTTGAAGAAACGAAAGAGAGACCACGTTACGCCTCTACTGAAGCAGCTGCGCTGGCTGCCCGTAAAATTCCGCTGCCAGTACAAAATTGCAATTTTCGCCTATCCGCATTTTGACGGATCTCTCCCGCCGTACCTTTCTGCCAAGCTGTCTGTTTATCAGCAATCACGCACCCTCCGTTCCTCCAGTATAAAACTTTAAAAAATCCCGAAGCTTAACATGAAAACTGTCGGGGAGCGTTCATTCACCTTTTTAGCCCGAAGTGTGTGGAACTCGCTGCCAACTGAAATGCGGATTCTGCCCACATTGTCACAGTTCAAAGCTCACTTAAAGTCTTTTCTTTTCTGTCGGGCATTTAACACTTAGCTTTTCTTTAGCTAACTGTTGACTGCCTTTTATTCTGATCCTAGAGGAAGTGAATGTAAGGTGTTGGGAAGAGATGGGGTGGTTTAAAGTAGTGTATAATCGTGCGTGTGTCTGAGAGAGAGGGCGTGCTGTTGCCGGTGCATGCGCAGTGAGTCCAGTGACGGTTTTCCTGGTGAACAGCGCTATACAAGAACTATGTATTATCATAGTTATTATTTTATTACGTTGCGTGCAGTGTGACCAGAAAATACGCTCAAGCTGACTCATTTAAGGCGCCGCGCATCAATAGCTGAGAAAGTGTTATATAGCGTTACCGGCGGCAACGCTATACCATACTTCCCCGGCGGGGCTTATTGAATGAGTTAACTCATTCTACCCCAGACACACCACAGCAAGATAAGGATCGACCATGATAGTTCAAGGGTGATGCCAGAATAGCTTGGCGCCTACGGGCGCCAAGCTATTCTGGCATCACCCTTGAACTATCATGGTCGATCTGTGTCCTGCACTAGAGTGCAGTCTTCAGAGGACAACGGCAAAATTTGGGGATTTCGGTGTTGGGGTAGAATGAGTTATTGAGTATTTCTTTTGTTTTTCATGTCGCAGATACAGAAAACCAGTGTCTGACGCGTCCGTGTAAAAACTGGGCCAAATGTTATGACAGGATGTTTTCTTTTCGCTGTGAATGTGCTCCAGGCTTCACTGGCCACACATGTGAGACAGGTATGTACGTCGGCATTGTTTACCACCAATGTTTATTCGTACATGCTTTTGAGCTATGGTCGTTATTATAATTATTATTGTTATTATTTATTTATTCAGTCATACGCTGAGCCATTCGTGTTCAACTTTATATGCACATTTTTTTCAGTTTCGGACAATTTGAAGGCCACAGATTTGAAATCCCTGGCACAAGACTATTTTTGGCGAGCACATTGAAAGCAAACCAGTTTAACTTATTCGAGACGAACGGCATCCGGATATGCGGCTGAAGCCGCATATCCGGATGCCGTTTTCAGCCGCATATCCGGATGCCGTTCGTCTCGAATGAGTTAACTGACCTCTTGCAAACGTACACTGAGGTCTAATAGGTCTCGTGTACTCGATGGCGAAACATGGCGATCCTTTTTTTTTTTTCTTCACAGAACTTTTGAGGCGCAGGTCTCGCAAACTAAACGTTAGAGCGCGACCAGGTTTCACAGGGTAACAGATATAGATTCTTACATCGGGTTTAGGTGATACTGAGAATGTTACTCAGTGCTTTTAAAACCTTTTCCTATGAGCCGGTGAAGCCTGGAGTACATTGACAGCTCATGGGACTGTCCTGTTGAAAAGATCAAGGCCATGATAGGTTGGACAAATTATGAGGCGTAAGAGCTTTGCCGGTTCTCGTTGTTGTTGTGATTTCAGTTCTACTGCTGGTGTAAAGTACTTCATTTAGTACATTTTAATACCTTTGCAGGAATCAATGAATGCGACAGTGCACCGTGTCAAAACGGAGGGACCTGTGCAGATGTTTTAAACGGATTTAGTTGCAGCTGTGCAGCAGAGTGGCATGGCACTAATTGTGAAGGTAGGTGTATCCCGGTATACACAATCATGTATATGGCCGGGCCGCGTAAGCAAAGGAAATTATTCAAGATTGACATTCACTCAACACAATACTACATCGATATAGATCCACGTAACACCGATAGATAAATGTAGATTTTGGCGTCGACCCAACCACGGCCGAAGTGACCTATACTGCACACAAATAGTAAGGTATATTTACTTTTTCAGCTTCAATGACTAAACGTCCTCAGAATCGGTATAATCACGGGTATATCAGTGATCAGACATCCCACTGGTCTACAATTTCACAACATTGGTGTGACCGAAAGGCCCCGCTACACATGCCCGGTTTTGAGGCCGATTCCCGATCAGTTTCGAATCGGTAGGTGATCGGGCCGGACTAAAAAAAAACGTGTGCACTGCCACACATTTCCCGACTTGTTTAGCCGACAGGTTTGAACCGAAGATCAAAGTCGTACCTGTTCTGCAAAATGGCTGCTAGTTTTGACAGTGATGATGATGTGCTTGCATTATCAGCAGTTTTGCATCATATTGTTCGGGAAGAGGCGTGCGAAACATCAGCAACGGCGGTGGTACTGATCACAGCAGGCGTGTTCCGCCATTTGCAAACTAACGACGTGCTTTGCGAGACGCGCTCTGATTGGTTGAAGCTTACGATCGGGACCGATTCGGATCGGAAAAAAATAGAGCAGGTTCTAGACATCCGATTGGGACCGGATCGGATAATTGACGTCATCCGATCGCAATCGGATCGGAATCGGCTTCAAAATCGGGGCACAACCGGCACGTGTGGCGGGGCCTATACAGTACTCATAAAATGTAAAAGATGTAATATACTTTTAGCTTGAATTATCAAAATGTCCCACTATGTTTAAACATTAATCAGACCAAAAAGGTGACTACAGGTTGCATATGTAAGGTGTTTTCCGACATTTTAGTATTCAAGCTGAAAGATTAACACATTCTGCCCCAGAACCGAAATCCCCAAATTTTGAAGTCGCCCTCTGTTTTACAATTCTAGAGACATGGATCGAGCATGATAGTTCAAGGGTGGGGCCATAATAGCTTGGCGCCTATGGGCGCCAAGCTATTCTGGCACTACCCTTGAATTATCATTCTCGATAAATGTCTTGCTGTGGTGTGTCGGGGCTGAATGAGTTAAAGTTAGGAAAGGTCAACAAATGTGTGGGGGGAAAGAAAAAAAAAAAAGAAGGAATATTGTTCAGAACAAAGTATGCTGCATGTATTGTGCTAAATATCAAAAGTGTTTAACACATTTATCGCTTATAGCGGTGTTACGATTGTGGTTGTGTTGTCCTGTGAGAGCATACATGTGTTAATCGTAGGAAACGATCTGATATTTATTTGAGCTATCATGGTTACGATTCACGTACCTTTTCGGTGGGATTTTCTTTTGTTCGCGCGTAAAGCGGAATTTGTTTTGTTATTGTGCTAGGTTTGTTCCGGAAGTTTCTAGCGAGGTCACACGGAGAAAAGCGGTCGATTTTTGTATTGTGTAGTTACGATGAGAATAGACTAGAATGTTACAGCAAAATCGCGCTCTGTCTAGTGACCTCGTGTGTGTAACATCAAAGCGTCGGCATCCTTTTGAAACTCGGTATCAGAGTGAGCCGCTCTTTTGGTCACAAGTTGTTTACTGTGAGCGTGAAGTGTTCAGCCTTTTTCTTGTGTGTATTGAAATTTGGGAAGGTTCTCGAAGTTTCCGTACTGCCTACCATACGTTTGTGAGATGTCATTTTACCAAGGATTTGGGGCTGAAGTGAGCAGCCAAATTTTTGTAGCCTATTGTGGTTTTCTAGAGGGTTCATGTTTTATCGATGTTTGTGAGTTTCAGTTGCGTAGATTATTTTGATTGGTTGAGTTGTTTGATTTTCCTAGATTATTCTAGAAATTAGTGCACTATAAAAGATTGGTGCTGGGGAAGCACGTGGGTACATTGTCTAGCATTGTCAGTGTAGAGACAGGCAGTTTATCGTAGGTACATGGCCCGTATAGGGTGTACATTGTGAGAGATGATGATGATGATGATGATGAAACTTTATTTATCAACGGTAAAAAGTTTTGACAGAAACAAATCGTCATTTTACAAACTTGCCGTTGCTAACATCTACAAGATAAAATAGATTAAAAGATAATAATAATAATAAAGAATTATATTTACACATATTATTTCATGCAACAATAAAAAATTTTTAAAAAATGACACAAAATAATAACACTTAACATTCATCTTATACCACACACACACACACACACACACACACACACACACACATACACACACATACACACACACACACACACACACACACACACCAACAATATAGATAAATGCATAATTATATTACATAAAAGCATTAACCAACACGGTTTGTTTAAATGCCCAGTGTTGCTATGTTTGGCTCATCAGGTAATCGAAAAGTTTCGTTTTAAAGATTCCAAGTGAGGCTATAGTCTTCAAATGTGCAGGAATAGTGTTCCATACAAACGGTCCAGAAAAGGATAAACTAGTTTTAAAGAGGTCAATTCTAGGCAGAGGTAGGGGTAAAGTATTGTTCCTTGAGGACCGTTCGCGTTCTTGCTGTGGCACAAATTTGGTGGTTAGATACTGCGGTGTCATGTTATTTAATATCTTGTGCATGAGGATGCATTTGTTGAAACTAAGTTGTTGACGTAGGCCGAGAATGTTTAGATGTCTAAATTTGTCTGTGGTAGGAATGGGCCGCGTATCTATCATTTTGACAGCTCTTTTATATATAGAGTTTAACCTGTTCATGTGAACATCACTACAACCGTCCCACACTGTGGAGACATAATCAACGTGAGACTTGATATGGGCATGAAAAAACAGTTTACGAGTATGTGTATCCGTTACTTGTCTAAGCTGGGACAACAGGAAAGTGTTTTTAGCAATGGTTTTACAGACTGTATTTATATGCGTCTCCCAACATAATTGTTCGTCAACGTGTATTCCCAAGAATTTACGCTCTGTGACTTGTTCTATCGGTTTAGCGTTCAGTTGTAAATGTAACGGCTGTGGTCGGCGTTGGTGTTTTTGTCGTGTAGTGATTAAAATACTCTTTGTTTTTCCTGGATGAAGAACCATATGATTCTCTCTACACCAGTCGGAAACCTCGCTGAGACTACTTTGTAAGCTAATGGTAATGTCAGCTGTTTTTTTACCTGAAACATGGAGGCTCGTATCGTCCGCAAACAGGTTGCAATTAACATCAGTGTTAGTAATATGCAAAGGCAAATCATTAATGAATATTATAAATAGAAGAGGTCCCAAGATCGACCCCTGGGGGACACCGTAGTTAACTTGTCCTTGTTTAGAGTATTTTCCATGAGTATATACCTTTTGTTTTCTGTCTTTTAGGTATGATCTAAAAAATGCTATGGCAGTTTCACTTATATGGTATGCTGCTAGCTTCTTTAAGAGAATGTCATGGTCGACAAGATCAAATGCTTTTTGTAGGTCTAAGAAAACAGCTCCAGACATCAGGTTTTTATTTATTGATTCCAGCCAGCTGTCTACAATGTGTGCCAGTGCTGACTGACATGAGTGTTTCGGTCTAAAGCCGGACTGATGAATATTTATGAAATTACCCTTTTCTAGAAAATCGAGGAGGTGTTTTTGTATGTGTTTTTCAAGGGGCTTTGACAGGGCTGACAAAAGTGAGATAGGACGGTAGTTATTGACATCTTCAAGATCTTTTGATTTAGGGATTGGAATTACCTTGGCCTCTTTGAAAATAGTTGGAAACGTGCTGTGTTTTATACAGAGGTTAAAGATATAAGTGAGTGCCTCTACCGTATATGGTAGTGACATTTTCAGAATTTTGTTGTCTATACCATCCATCCTGGTGGACTTTTTGTTCGGCATGCTAGAGATGAATTTGCCGACTTCAGCGACGGTAATATCAGGAATGATGAATGTCTGCAGCATATTTTTGGCCTCACAGTATTTTTCCAGTACACTAGGAACTTGGTACTCTGTGTTACTACTTGCAGCTGACTGAGCAAGTGTTTCAGCTGTCGATAGGAAGTGCTTATTTAATATATCAGCTGACAAATGGGATGGTATTTCAGGGGCTGATTTATCCTTTGTTATAACGTTCAGGGCTTTCCACACCGATGCTGTATCTTTTTTGTCCCTAATCATTTCCTGGAAGAACAGTTTTTTTGACGCTTTCACTAAGTATTTAACACGATTTCGTTGTTTCTTATATTCATCAAACTGTTTTTCTTTCTTAAGTTTGTCTCTAAATGACATGGCCTGTTTGACATCTACTGTTAACCAGGGTGGCAGGGTAGAGTGCTTAACTCGTTTTTCTCGTATGGGCGCATGCTTATTTAGGACTCCAAGGAATAGATCCATCCAGTACGACAGGGCACTGTCAGGAGAAGTGTGGTTATACACGTCCCTGAAAGGAGTATTGCGCAGATCCCGCAGAAAGTCGCCGTTATTAAATGTTTTGAAAGAACGATATTTAATTGTTTTATGTCTCTTTTTGTTCTCTTTGTCTAGTTTCATGGAGACTGTGCAACATACTGGGTTATGGTCACTGACAGCTAAGGAGGGAACATGTACATTTGATATTTTATCATCATTTGTCACATAAATATGATCAATCAGGGTTGAAGATGTACATGTGGTTCTAGTGGGGGTTTTAATTAACTGTTCTAAACCAAATAGTGCTGTTGTTGACGCCCATGCAGCATTGGACCCTTTAGATTTAGAAAGATCAATATTAAAATCGCCCAAAAGAACAACGTCAGCTTTATTTTGATTTACGCTATCCATCATTGCTACGAAGTCATCATACCAGTCCCAGCTGGCTGCGGGATTTCTATAAATAAAGCCAATGAGGACGGGGGGTGATTTAGATGTCTTCACTTCTACCCACAAGCTTTCCACTTGAGCTGACTCTAAGTCTTGTCGCCGTTTGACGTTACCAAGTATTGAATTATGTATATATACAGCTAGTCCAGTGTGTTGTGGGATTGAGGCATCTCTGCGGAGTACTGAGAAATTTGGGACAGAAATGGAGTTATCCCTTATTGAACTTTTAAGCCTCGACTCGGACACACCAAAAATATGAAAATGTAATGGCGTGTTTAGGAACACGGATAAATCGGGCACCTTGTTAACTAGATGGTATATGTTAAGATGGCCAATTCTCAGTTCGTCTGTTCGTTTCGGAACAGTATTTAGATTACGATTTTGCATGTCGATAAAAACACAAATGTAGCGAAAAATATAATACAAAATTAATATGGTCACAAAAAATAATCCAACAAAATAAAAAATAAAAATCAACTAATATCAATATCTATATAGAATGCTTTAAATAAGCTCAATAAAAAAAAATACACGGCAAAGAAACACAATGTTTATCACGCGCTTAGTCTAAGTTCAGCAGAATGTTTACGGTTTTCTTGCTTGGTTATGTCAACAAAAAATAACAAAGTCAGCAACTATAAAAGAGAACAAATAAAAAATGACTTGTCAAGGAACTATGCACGTTCACCTGCGACAAAGTTCATAATACACAAAGCTAATTTGACGACTTAAAAATAAGAAGAAAGAAAAACAAACAAATTTAAAGTCTAAGAAAATGGTACAACTATAATATTTTAAAAAATCGCTAAGTGAAAAAAATATATTTAAATCGGGAAATGGTAATAGCAGATCGGAAATTACTGTCAATAATTGGTCCACAAAACGCGCACAGTGGGACTTTATCAAAGAATGTCGAAATGGCTATCACGCGTGTCCTAATTTCCGGCGCGTGGCCTGAACTTTTGAAGAAGCGAAAACAAGGCGGCACAGTCACTCTCACTAAGCTGCGGCACTCCAGGGGGTGGGGGCGGCGGGGGATAGGGGAAAGTTGGGGGTTTGGGGTACGGGTAGGGGTACACAGGTCGACCGCCTGCCATGTAGGAAGGGGCGCCCATGAGTGTTGATGTGCGATCATAGCCGGGCTGCTGTGGCTTGTGTTCTGGAGCAGCCCCGGCCTTTGATCCACCGCCATAAGCAAACGGCGCTGGTGTACGGTCAGCATGGTTCGGATCGTGCTGACTAGAGTCTTTTGCAAAAGCCTGCTCTTGGTGGAATCTGGGCGCCATTCTGAAGACTTTCGTCACAGCCTGCTCCTCGCGGAATCGGGGCGCCAAGCTTGAACTGGCTGCGTGCTGAGGGCGCTGACTGTGTTGAGGCCTTTGGTCTCGAGGGCCGGGATGCCCGTTTTTACCGCCATGCCCGGGTACATTTAGCTGTCCGTGGCGGTGTGGGTTTTGGTGTCTAGCCTCAGTGGGGCGGGTTACGATGTTGGAGGTACGGCCAGAGTACGCCCGCTTGATGTTTACAGCGAGAGCACTGGTGCCCCGCTTGTTCGGATGGATGGCGTCTCTAAACCACCCGCTCTTTACCTCGCCGGTCCTTGTGTAGAACACTTGGTCGTTGTCAATAAAGTTTACCTTCAGCGAGTGGCACACCTCCCTGAGACAAAGGTTGGTGTCTGTGACGCATGGATCAGGCTGCTGACGTTCGTTGATCGTGGGCAGGATGGATGAGATGAAGATTTCTGCCTTGGGGAAGACTCGTCTGGCAGCAGAAATCACATCCTTCCAGCCCTTCTTGCCGATGACGAACCCACGCTTACAGTCATTGATGCCGACATGCATGACGACTGTGGTGACTGCATTCGTGGGGTCGGCATCGTGAAGGTGCTGGAGGATGCCGGCTCTGTCGAGGCCTGACACTGACACGACCTGCGCTTTGTCTGTGCCAGTGACAGACATCAGGTCTCCATGAAGGCCGCGTAGTATCGAATCGCCGAGTAGTAGCGTCTGGGTGCCGGGCTTTGGGTTTTGGAGTGCAGAAAGATCGGTGGCTTTGTCGGTATCTGAAGATGGTCGGTTTGGTGCCGGCTCTTTGCGCTCGGGGGTTAGCGGAGATGCACGCGGGGGCTCAGAAGTTGTCGTTGAGGTTGGCGACTTTTCCAGCGCTTGCTTGGGCCGAGTGTTGGACGGGGGTGACGGGTTCTTCTTGCCGCTTTTCCTGTCGCTTTTCTGGCCATCCTTCTCCCCCTCCAGCTGGGTGATCCGCTCACGCAGGTGTCTAATCTCCGTGTGCAGCGAATCCACCTCGATGTTGTACGAGTGGCGGATCTCCCCAACGGCGGATCGGAGAGCCGATATCTCCGCCATCAGGCGCTCAACAGCCAGGGGGTCAGGGTTGAGTACTACCGGGCAGACTGTCTGGCACGCAGACTCAGTGGACACTGCAGCAACAGGAGCAGATGGATGAGTGCCAGCCCCGCCGGCGTCTGTTGTACTGGCAGCGGGAACACTGCTGTCATGGTCGCTGGTGGCGATGCTGGTACCAGTGCTGCCGGTGTTAAACGTATTGGCAGCACCAGCACTGTTGACGCTGTTGCTGATGGTGACGTTGGTGCTAGTGCTGCCCACGTCAAAGGCATCGGCAGCACAAGCACTGTTGACGCTGTCGCTGATGGTGGTGCCAGTGCTGCCGATGTCAGACATATTGGCAGCACTAGCACTGTTGACGCTGTCGCTGATGGTGGTGCCAGTGCTGCCGACGTCAGACGTATTGGCAGCACGAGCACTGTTGACGCTGATGGTGGTGCCAGTGCTGCCGACGTCAGACGTATTGGCAGCACTAGCACTGTTGTCGCGGTCGCTGATGGTGGTGCCAGTGCTGCCGATGTCAGACGCATTGGCAGCACCAGTACTGTCGACGCTGTCGCTGATGGTGGTGCCAGTGCTGCCGATGTCAGACGTATTGACAGCACCAGCACTGTTGACGCTGTCGCGGATGGTGGTGCCAGTGTTGCCGATGTCAGACGTATCGGCAGCACCAGCACTGTTGACGCTGTCGCTGATGGTGGTGCCAGTGCTGCCGATGTCAGAAGTATCGGCAGCACAAGCACTGTTGACGTTGTCGCTGATGGTGGTGCCAGTGCTGCCGATGTCAGACGTATTGGCAGCACAAGCACTGTTGACGCTGTCGCTGATGGTGGTGCCAGTGCTGCCGAAGTCAGACGTATTGGCAGCACAAGCACTGTTGACGCTGTCGCTGATGGTGGTGCCAGTGCTGCCGATGTCAGACGTATTGGCAGCAATAGCACTGTTGACGCTGTCGCTGATGGTGGTGCCAGTGCTGCCGATCTCAGACGTATTGGCAGCACTGTTGACGCTGTCGCTGATGGTGGTGCCAGTGCTGCCGATGTCAGACGTATTGGCAGCAATAGCACTGTTGACGCTGTCGCTGATGGTGGTGCCAGTGCTGCCGATGTCAGACGTATCGGCAGCACAAGCACTGTTGACGCTGTCGCTGATGGTGGTGCCAGTGCTGCCGATGTCAGAAGTATCGGCAGCACAAGCACTGTTGACGCTGTCGCTGATGGTGGTGCCAGTGCTGCCGATGTCAGACGTATTGGCAGCACAAGCACTGTTGACGCTGTCGCTGATGGTGGTGCCAGTGCTGCCGATGTCAGACGTATCGGCAGCACTAGCACTGTTGACGCTGTCGCTGATGGTGGTGCCAGTGCTGCCGATGTCAGACGTATTGGCAGCACTGTTGACGCTGTCGCTGATGGTGGTGCCAGTGCTGCCGATGTCAGACGTATTGGCAGCACCAGCACTGTTGACGCTGTCGCTGATGGTGGTGCCAGTGCTGCCGATGTCAGACGTATTGGCAGCACTGTTGACGCTGTCGCTGATGGTGGTGCCAGTGCTGCCGACGTCAGACGTATTGGCAGCATCAGCACTGTTGACGATGTCGCTGACGATGGTGCCAGTGCTGCCGATGTCAGACGTATTGGCAGCAGTAGCACTGTTGACGCTGTCGCTGATGGTGGTGCCACTGCTGCCGATGTCAGACGTATTGGCAGCACCAGCACTGTTGACGCTGTCGCTGATGGTGGTGCCAGTGCTGCCGATGTCATACATATTGGCAGCAGTAGCACTGTTGTCGCTGTCGCTGATGGTGGTGCCAGTGCTGCCGATGTCAGATGTATTGGCAGCACCAGCACTGTTGACGCTGTCGCTGATGGTGGTACCAGTGCTGCCGATGTCAGACGTATTGGCAGCACCAGCACTGTTGACGCTGTCGCTGATGGTGGTGCCACTGCTGCCGATGTCAGACGTATTAGCAGCACTAACACTGTCGACGTTGTCACTGGTTGTGATGGTGGTGGGATTGTCGGTGATGCCAACGTCAGAAGTACCAGTTAGCCCGGACACACCACAGCAAGACACGGAACCACCCTTGACCTATCATGCTCGATCTGTCTCTAGAATTGTAATACAGTCCTTCAGAGGGCAACTTCAGAATTTAGGGATTTCGGTCCTGGGCTAGAATGTGTTAAACCATAACGGGAAGCGGCGATAGCGCATGCGCTGCATTCTAAACTGAATAGGCTTCCTGCTTATATCGTGTTCGCGTAGTGTTTCTAAACTGGGTCGCTTCTATAGGCGACTTTTCAATTGGCAGTTTTAATCGCTGTAGCTTTGCGGCAGCAATTGTTGCTGGCAGGAGGTTCCTTGGGAGGTAGGCTCTGGTGATATAGAATTTGCTGGTTTTATTTAGGAAGAATTCAGCGAAAGCCGTTGCAGGGTCGGAAACCAAACCCGTGACTACAAGGGGGATTTCAATCCAGACTTAGCTTGAGTCAAATAAAGTGCACTGTGCGCGCGAGGGGGCTGACTCGCATATCAGCACGCATTGAGCCATCAGGCGCCTTTTTGCTCGAGTATAGACAGATTTCGCTGGTTGATTCAGTGTATGTACCCTCGCAAAACATGTAAATTAATCCATTCGAGACGTGTCACCTCCGGATACGCGACTTAAGCCGCGTATCCGGAGGCGGCACGTCTCGAATGAGTTTAGGCAGAGGAAGACCGCGGACTTTGTGCAATCGTTTTCGATTGTAATACTGTCTAGAAGAGGATGTGACGTTTATCTGACATTCCAGATTTTAACAGTTGCGTCCTTTCCTCGTGTGACAATGGTGGCACGTGCACTGACCTTCCGAACGGTGACCGTGACAAGTACTTCTGCAAGTGTCCGAGTGG
Organism: Semisulcospira habei; assembly: GCA_036245525.1. Taxonomy (NCBI): domain Eukaryota; kingdom Metazoa; phylum Mollusca; class Gastropoda; family Semisulcospiridae; genus Semisulcospira; species Semisulcospira habei. The sequence continues at coordinate 135,066,005 of BTPG01000002.1, read as the reverse complement.
TGTGTCTGGCACCAACTGTGAAACAGGTAGGAATATCTCTTGTCGGCTGACCAGTGCGGGCATGCAAAAGGCAATCGGGTCGACCTCGGCCGATGTCCGGACGCGCACAGTCGTGTGCACAGTTATGCGCGGGCCACAACAGCTGACATCGGCCCGACTGCCTTTTGCGCATTGGGAACGTATCCCCAAACCATTTCGTGCACTTCGCTCAGCATCATTGTCCCACTTCTGTCTTCCTAGCACTCGAGTGTACCACAGCAAAAACTGTGCCTTTGTAGCAGACTCACTTCTGTGTGTTTCTCAGTTGTGCTGCAATGGCTATTCTGCTGTCACTCTTTTCAAACCTTTGTTAACTAGATCTGTCTCTAGAATTGTAATACAGTCCTTCAGAGGGCAACTTCAAAATTTAGGATTAGTTAGTTATTTGGGCTTAACGCCGCAACAGGCGACTAAGGTCATCTCACGACTGTCAAAATTTAGGGATTTTGATAGTCGGCTAGAATGTGTTAATGGAGCACGCAGTGATAATACGGCTTTTTGCCAATTGTCCTGAAAAAAATGTGCACATGTGCAAATGTCCTTTGGTAATATTACACATGTGCGCATTTCATTCAACGAAAACTTCCTTGATGTAAGGTTGTTGCCTTGTTCAAACCCTTGCAGCAGCTTTGCAAATGGTTTCAGTAAGTTCTCTTGGATCCTGGCTTTTTCACTCTGTACAGTGTCGATCCCACCCAATCTTTCTCTATATCGATTGTTTGAAACACGTGCTTTTGTGGTAGTGGTAAACACATATTTATTTTCCTGTGGGCAGATCTCATCAACCAGTGTGCCAGTAATCCGTGCAAGCGAGAATCTACCTGCTCTGACTGGGCGTTTGGATACTCGTGTGTATGTGTTTCGGGATGGACTGGCGACACCTGTAATTCCGGTATGAGCAAAGTGCAGCTAGCAAATGTACTTAACTGCCAAATTCATAAGTCTCCGGCAAACTTGTTGTATAGTTTGCGATTTTGACTACACAGGGGCGGATCTGGGGGGGGGGGATCCTAGGGGTTCCGGACCCCCCTCCCCCCCACCGACCCAAACTTGTTTAAAATGCTATCACAAAGTCCCTTTTGGGCTGTTTGGACCTCCCCCCCCCCTCCCTATTTGATTTTTTGGCGAGCTTCGACACACACGCACGCTAGCCTTAGCCCATCCCCCGTTGTTTGATATTTTGGCGAGTGGCGAGAGTGTTGACACCCCCCCCCCCCCACCAGGTCTAGCGTCGGCGAGGCCTTTTGTGTCAGGTTGAAGGTCGGAAACAAAATGTTGGAACCCCTTCCCCCCCCCCCCCCCCCCCGAGGTAACTGATCCGCCCCTGCTACACTATTAAAATAGGAATAACGTTGGGCAGGGCATCCCATCTTTTGTGTGTGTGTGTGTGTGTGTGTGTGTGTGTGTGTGTGTGTGTGTGTGTGTGTGTGTGTGTGTTTGTTTTATCGGTACTGTATTCAGACCACCAAGCAGACCGGAACGGAGCACAGTGCATGGGATTACGGGAAGCGATCGTCAGTTTCAGACTGTTTGCACTACCCACGTTTTGGAGACACGGCCTGAAGCCCCAACAGCCGACAGTTGGCCATCGAGTAAACATGCGGCGCCGTCAGTGCAATGCTTGCACTCCGACAGGCGCTATTTGATACCGCGAGATGCCGGCGCGCTCTCTATTAACGCCGGCTGTCCGGGGCCTTTAACCCCCTTGTGCATGCAGCTATCAGGCCCGTTTAACTCATTCGAGACGAACGGCATCCGGATACGCGGCGTAAGCCGCGTATCCGGATGCCGTTCGTCTCGAATGAGTTAAAGGGTTAACGTATCGTTCATTTGACTTCATTTTGATTTAGGGATGTCTCCTTTGTCCTCAAAAATGCGCAATTCTCTGCCCACAAAAAAACCCTTGTGTGTTTAGAACAATATTTGGTCTCCTCTTGACGCCTTGTATCCCTCCGCCCGCTTCACCCATTCAATAGATCCGCAGGTGATCCGCCTGCGATAGCAGGGGCGGCTTAGTTACCTCCAGGGGGTGGGGTTCCAACTTTTTGTTTGGGACCTTCAGCCTCATACAAAAGGCCTCCCTGGCACTCGACCTTGGGGGGTGGGGGTGGTAGGGAGAAGGCGCGTGCGTGTGTTAAGACTCTCACCATTCACCAAAATATCAAACAAGGGGGGTGAGGGGGGTGGGTGGGTTCAAACATCCCAAAAGGGACTTTATTATGGCATTTTAAATATTTTTTTAGAATTTCCGGAAACTTTGGATCAACCCCAGATCCGCCCCTGGATAGTCTAACACACACTGGTTCAGTGTCTCCTTCGATTCGCTGCGCTGATCTCTGAAACAGCTAGCTCCCAAACTACGTGAAGCTGTACCGTTTATTATTATTTAGGGTTGTGCGTCCAGTTTTCAGATTCAAAGTAGGCTTCTTATTTCACACACACACACACACACACACACACACACACACACACACACACACACACACACACACTCACACACACACACACACACACACACACACACACACACACACACACACACACACACACACACACACACACACACACACACACACACAATGAAACACTTACAAATGCCGCAATCTGCAGCCCTCAGAATGACGAACGGCATTTTTGACTGCGGAGAAACTCTCGTTGATATGTACTTAGCGTGCAAAAAACGAGCACATAAATGGAAAATTACACTTTTTAGTTTTCCAATAGCTTGCTGGCAAAAAAACTAACCAGTACTGTGCACTGTCACGCATGTCTTTTCATAATTTCACGCTACTTCGCCTTCACCTGAAGATTTGGGCTGTTTCAGGAACGATATCGCTGACCGCGTGTTAACCCAAATAAAGACTACGACAGGATGTCGATCGACCATGATATTTCAAGATTGGTGTCAGAATAGCTTGGCGCCTAGAGGCGCCAAGCTATTCTGACACCAACCTTGAAATATAATGGTCGATCTGTCTCCAGAACTGTGATGCAGATCTCTGAGGACATCTACACAAATATGATAATTTTATCCTCAGGGCGTAAGGAAGTAAACCATATTTTGGACCTGCTTGCCGGTCGAAAGTGGCCACATCCGATGGTTGTCTAAGCATAAGCAAACGTACGCGCATTCAGAGACTGAAAGTGGTTCCAGAGATCAGAGGTAGCAAATCGAGTGAGCCAACCAGTGTGCGTCTAACACTTCGTTTTGTTGCAGACTTGAATGAGTGTGCGAGCACGCCCTGTGAGAACAGAGGACAGTGCGCGGATGAATTTAACAAGTACACGTGTACTTGTCACACAGGCTGGAAAGGAGATACTTGTGAAGGTATTGGGATAATACGTCGATGGATCCCACGTGTGTTTCTCGTGCGTTTTGCAGGCTACGGGATAAGGTTGAAAATTTGGCGAGATGATAGCGCCACCATTTTGCTTTACGCCTTAGTCTCGCATTACTCAGTCATCAATACTTTGAAGCGACGCAGGTAAACTCTTAAGTACTTTACAGTTTTTTTTTAGTCTCTTCTATTTATAGAAGAGACTCTTAGGATGGGGCTGGTCGGAGCGCGTTCAGAAGCATGCAAATGACGACATAGGCGGGTAGGCCTCAAACCGGCTCTGACAGTGTAGTCAGTAACACGATAAAAATTACGTTAGGTCTATCTACGCTATCTGAGCTATTGAACATACATTTGGCGGGAAGTGCCGTGTGAATGTTTGTGTGTGTGTGTGTGTGTGTGTGTGTGTGTGTGTGTGTGTGTGTGTGTGTGTGTGTAGACACGAGTATCTCCGGTGTTTTGTGTTCGTACACAAGGTTAATTTCGGAAAGCCTCCGAGCATTTTTTATTTCAGTTGGATGACACATTAACTCATTCAGCCCCGACACACCACAACAAGACAAGGATCGAGCATGATAGTTCAAGGGGGTGCCAGAATAGCTTGGCGCCAATTCTGGCACCGCCCTTGAACTATCATGCTCGATCTGTCTCTAGATTTGTAATACAGTCCTTCAGAGAGCAACTTCAAAATTTGGGGATTTCGGTCCTGTGTTAAAAAAAAAAATTGCCGTTTATAGAAAGTCGGTTGACTCGCATTTTGACCCAGTAATTTGTGTTATATTCACTTGAAATCGTGTAGGCTGACCCGCATTTGAGTCCGTAATTTGTGTTGAAACTTTAACGTTGGTTTATTTCTTGGAGACTATTAAAGCCACAATCTTCAAACTTGGCCCAAGGACTACTTCGTGCCATGACCTTTTTAAACATACCAATTTCATTGACTCTTTCAAAGGTCAAGGTCACAGGGGACCAGGAAATAGGTCAAAAGTATTTTGACAAAAGATTTTTTTCCCCCTCAAATACTACTCGTAACTTCAGACCCAAACTGAGATGGTAAGACCTTTCTATGCATACTAATTTATTTGACCGCTCAGAATGGTCAAGGGTCACAAGAGATCAAGAAATAGACCACAGATAGCTATTTCTTGACATTTTTTTCTCTCTCTCGAATACTATTTACAACTTCAAAACCAAACTTGCTCCAGATATATCTTAGACCTAAGACCTTTGTATGCAAGTATTATTATAAATCGGAAAAAGATGTGAAAAAAGTAGAATTTTAGCTTTTGTCAGCGGCGGTTTTGTAAAACGTTTCAACCAAATTTGGCAGAAAGGTAACTGATAAAACCTTTCTATACATTATTTTTATTATTATTATTATTATTATTATTCTGTTCATTTCCAGAGGTGGATGAATGTGCCAGTTTGCCTTGCCAAAACAATGGAGGTTGCAGCGACTCTTTAGGAAGCTTCAGTTGCGCTTGCTTGTCTGAATATGCGGGCGACCTGTGTCAATACAGTATGCCACTTCTGTTTCTACACACACGCGCACACACAGTCACGCGCGCACGCACGCTCGCACGCACGCTCGCATGCACACACACACACACACACACACACACACACACACACACACACACACACACACACACACACACACACACACACAAAATGCATATGATCAGTTTGGTTGAAACTTTTTATTGATCACAGAGAAGGTCAACAAAATGTATGCAGTTCCTAGTGCGTAAAAGGCCATTGGACGGCGTCGGCCGCCGTTGGCCCGCGCACGCCCGTGCGCGGGCCAACGGCGGCTGACCGGCCCGATTGCTTTTGCGCACTGGGGGCCGCCGCCGTTCCGCCATGTCCGTATGCAGGGTCTGCGGGAAGATTAGGCCAGCTGCGGCCCACGTGGGCCAAAGGTTCTGTTGCTGACTGCTGAGATCGGACAAAATAATTTGCCTGTCGCTTTCTTTTTTTTTTTGTCTACAGAACTGCCCTCAGGTTTGACCACTGACTGCCCGGTCTTCGTCAGTGTGAATGAAAATGTGTCGTGCGACTGCATCCTCACGGAACCTGGCGACCCCCCAGCCCTTCTGGGCTGGAGAAGCGGACCTTGGAAAATAGAAAATGCGCAGGTTACGGACAATGGGAGGGAATACGTGTGTGAATATATATGGGCAGCGGCCGGTGTACCCAAGAAGGCGGACTCGTTAGTGTACAAGCTTTTAATTGCATGTAAGATTTGTATTGAATTTAGCATAGTACGTGTACATCGAATTGTAATAGCCCCCCCACCCCTTCCTCCCCTCACCACCCCCCCCCCCCACACACACACACACGCACACAACCTGATTGCTCCAAATTTATTTTTCTTTCACTGACCTTCATTAATCCATTTAGCCCCGAGTCCCTACAGAAGGAGATTAATTGACCATGATAATTCAAGGGTAGTGCCAGATTATCTTGGCGCCTGAAGGCGCCAGGTTAATCTGGCACTACCCTTGAATTATCATGGTCAATCCACCCTAGGACATTGTCGATAAGTAACACTTCCAAAATTTGGGAAATGCACCCGTGAAGGCTAAAAGGGTTAATTATTTGTATTGTTCATTGATGTTTATACCTATCAATTGTTTATTTCAACACATTGACCCCAAGGTCGCATCCACAAATCCGTGAAATTATTCTCTTTAGAAAACATTGCATTTCAGGAGGCAGATAAATCATGATAGTTCACGGGTGGTTCCAGAATAGATTGACGCCTGTAGGCACCAAGCTATTTTGCCACCACCCTTGAACTATCATTGACGATTCATATCCTGTTGTGGAGTGTCTGGGTGAATGGGGTAACTCATTCAGCCCCGACACACCGCAGCAAAACATGGATCGAGCATGATAGTTCAAGGTTGGTGCCAGAATTTCCTATAGGCGCCAAGCTACTCTGGCACCACACTTGAACTATTTATTAAGTTCAATTTGTTTTCAAAAGTGTAATACAGTCTTCACAGGGCAACTTCAAAATTCGTGGATTTCGGTCCTGGGGCAGAATGTGTTAATGTTGATTTATTGGATGTCCACTTTCCCACAATGCCAGTGTCTGACTGTGACGCCGTTTCTATGACACACTTCCGTATAATGCAGCAAGAGGAACGGCAGAAACAAGACAAGAAATAAATGTACAACCTGTAGGCTGTATCCCTGAGCTGCAGTATCTACACGCAAAGTCATTTTAGCGAATATACAGTAGTTGCTCAAGTACAATTGTCACAACTTTGGGGGGCCAAAGATGCATTTTATCAGCCACCCGCGTTTTAAAGGGAAACAAACGTATATATATCCACTCCACTCCATAAGTATATATATATATATCTGGGGGTAGCCCCTTCTACTTTATGTAGTTGGTGTTCAGTGAAAGGCTCAAAATGATAGGTCTGTCATTCCTTCTCTCCCACTACCCTCTCTTTTCTAGAACTAGTGAGTGATGCAGTCATAAAAAGGGCAGCTGATGTCCTGCTGACACAATGCAAGCTTACCAGCCTGGAATTCCATGACATTAGCACAGCATTCTCAGAATTGAATGAAAAATTACGTCACTTGGAGCTAATTGATTGTACATTGCTTAACGTCCCGACAGCAACAAGACTTTCTCAGAACGTGCCTGCACTGCTTGTGAAAAAACTTAAACAGAACATTGAATGTATGTTGCAAGCCAGTCCAATACATTAAATAAACCTACGGTATGGGGCCTAAATAAAGCCAAGACCATATAGCAACACACATCCAATAAGAGCCACATACAGCGCAGACAATAGGGACAGTTTTAAAAAGGCAAATACAGGTGAATGGACCAAGGGTAGACAGAAACACATGTCCCAGAATAGAGGAGAAAGCCCACCCTGTGGGGCTGACCAGGGTGACCCTGGGAACTAAAAAGTAGTTAACCCTACCCAAGTCCCCCAGGGTAGACCCGGGTGGGGTGCCCTTTGAGCTAATCTGATTGAGTGCATTTTTTTGGCTTTGGGGGTCGCCTTTGTTAAAAAAAAAAGAATAAAATTGCACCACAAAATTGCCTAGGTGTTGCCTTTTCAAAATTAGTCTGTCTTCTTCCACTACAAAACCTCATAAAGCTTTTAGGGATGCAATCCGCGCTATACTGGCGATGCTACCAGTAAATTCTGGAGGCGGCTTCCTAGTACATACGTTGTTTGCAATTTCAGGTTACGCCTTATGCCTACCTGAAGCGCCCCCCCCCCCCCCACCCACTCCTTGGGGCGCAACCAGTCGTAGGCGGCAAAAACTTAAAATCTACTCAGCAGGTCCAATATCTGTTTGGGAATATTTTGTGGCATCCCCCCTTCAGGGGGAGGACTGGATATTCTCCAGCGGATGGCGGGGCGCCTGGAGGTAGTCCCTACTACTTTATATAGTAGGTGTTCAGTGGAAAGCTCAAAATGATAAGTCTGTCATTCCTTCTCTCCCACTACCCTCTTTTCTAGAACTAGTGAGCGATGCAGTCATAAAAAGGGCAGCTGATGTCCTACTGACACAATGCAAGCTTACCAGCCTGGAATTCCATGGCATTAGCACAGCATTCTCAGAATTGAATGAAAAATTACGTCACTTGGAGCTAATTGATTGTACATTGCTTAACGTCCCGACATATTATTTATATATTTGAAAACTTTATGGAGTGGAGTGGGTAGATATATATATACCCACTCCATAAAGTTTTCCCTTCTTTGATTCTTTGACACATGTATTGATAGATTATATAACAAGCAAAAAATAATATTCATGAATTTGCTTGATATACTTTCCTTCCAAAAGTCCCTTGCCCGACAAGAAGATTCAATCTGAATGATACCTGAATTTTTGCTAAACGGAAACGCGAAATATTTTCATACTGCAACATTAACAAGCTCTTTATGTGTAGTAGTAATTAAATACTTCTTAGTGTGTACGGACGCTCGAAATTTACATCTTATACACACATGAACGGAGAACGGGCGCCAGGAATCGTGCGAGTCGCTGGACTTGACTAGTGAAATTGATGAGATGTCAACTGGCGATATCGACAACCTGAGAAAAGAACTAAATAAACAAACCTGCTGGCATTTTCCGCATTTATGCGTGATTTAGTTACAAGTAGAATGTACTCAGTAACGTGCACGGTTATATGAAACGCTGATGTCTTCATATTCAGACGAAATCTACGCGCTGAGTCGACAGATATGCAGTCGTCTGCCATTCATGTGTTTTGTCTGAACACCGCAATCAGCCGCAAAATGAATGCTTTGTTTTGTTTTGGACTGGGTACATGAATTATACTGAGCAATATTTTGCTTGATATAGTGCCGATAACCGACGGATGTGATTACTTGACCCAAATCAAAAAAAAAAAAAAAAAAGTCTTACGACTCGGACATTTTGATTCGGGTCTCGTAATCACATCTGCCTATTATCGGCACTATATCAAGCAAAATGTTGCGCAATATAATATAATATAATATAATATAATATAATATAATATAATATAATATAATATAATATAATATAATATAATATAATATAATATAATATAATATAATGTAATGTAATGTAATGATGTTATGTTATGTTATGTTCCTCGGCCAAATTTGTTTTGTTTTTTTGTCTTTGCAAAGTTATTCCGCTTATAAGAAGGTCAGCTATAACAAAAATTGGGATAAAACACAACTAAACATTCTGTCCCCACGGCGCTGCTTACTTCGCTGATTCCTACACCAGTAATTCTACAAGTTTACAAAACGGGAACGCGGGGAAGCAAGCTTAAAAGATAATTAAAGGCGCACTATCGCCGTGACTGTTGAAATATACACTTCTGTAACAGATGGTTACGAAACACTAGACACAGGTCTAGTTATGGTTCATTTAGACACAGGAGAATACAGTTTAGCACACGTCGTCTTAATATCAAGTAACCTGATAATGACTCCACCCCGTTCTATAAATACATTACAGCACGAGAAACAGTTAAAAATAGTTTGACACCCTAACGGCTGCGCAGAATACATAAGTGCGATAACGCGTGTGTGTTTGCTGCATATCCAAACTGCCGTTAACTCATTCTACCCCAGACACACCACAGCAAAATAAGGATCGACCATGTGGGCGCCAAGCTATTCTGGCATCATCCTCACTTGAACTGAGTCATGGTCGATCTGTGTCCTGCACTGCAGTGCAGTCTTCAGAGGACAACGGCACCATTTGGGGATTTCGGTCTTGGGGTAGAATGAGTTAAAGTTCATTAGCAGTGTCGACAAGGCCTAATGAACACACATGGTGCTGAAACGTGTCTTCAAATCATACGCGTAATGGTACTTTAACTGTATGCAGTTTACTCATTCACGGCCAGCCGCATCCGGATGCGCGGCATAAACCGCGCATCCGGATGCGGCTGGTCGCGAATGAGTTAAAGAAAAACCCAACGAAGAAGGAAGCACGCGTAGAAAATACAGTTACATTACGTGAACACACACACACACACACACACGCACGCACGCACGCACGCACGCACACACACACACACACACACACACACACACACACACACGCGCGCGCGGGGCTTGGCGCCCAAATTTAATGTACGTTCAATAGGCTGGCGTTTTGCGACATGACCTCATTTCTAACTATTTCAAGAAACATGAGGCCACGTCGCCCCTGACGTCATTTGCATTCGGCACACATACCACTGAACGGGCTCCGCGGAGTCCCGTTTCAAAGTTGTTCCTATTTCAGTTTATAAATTTAACTGATAGGAACAACAAAAATGGGTGACTACTAGCCGCGATGTAATATCCAGGAATAAGGTAAAAGGTAGTTAGAAAAATGTTGCCGTCCCTGAGTGCTCTATCCTTATCTATCTCTGACCTCATCTTGTGATCTGGGGGTTGCAGATGGACCAAAAAACGTTGTAATCACTGCATCGCCTCCAGGCAGGTTCGTGACTGACGGCGGGCAGGTTCTAACCTTGCAGTGCCAGGGCGACGTTTCTCCGGGTGCTTTATACACGTGGTCACTCAAAGATAAAGTTGGCGGCGGTTGGCCGGTCTGGTGTAGAGGTGGCAATAACCAACCAACCTGCATTCGGAAACTCGACCCCGTGTCGGACAATGAACAGACGGTCATTTGCAGAATGCATAATGTTGTCATACTTGAAAATAGTGGCATTGCGGAATTCAACATTTCATTTAATTGTAAGCGCCAGCAGAGACGGTATATATAGGGACTGCACCGTGCTTCACTTGCCCTCTTGTAATCCTCACCGCCACTGCAAACTACTAAGAAGTACCCAACGGAGAACGAAACACGCCTAGAAAAGACAGTTACAACACAATTTATTAATATTTCGGGTAAATACCCTTTTTCAAAATAAACAAATATGGAGATCACTCGCTACTTATCTTCATTAACGCAGAAGGAATGAGGCAACTGAGTTCATTCCTTCTACGTTAATGAAGATAAGTAGCGACTGATATAGTCTCTATATTTGTTTGTTTGTCCGTTTTGAAAAAGTTGTCTTTAACAACAGTTGCCTCATTCCCGCTTCTGCGATAATGAAGATAAGTAGCGACTGATCTCTATATTTGTTTGTCTATTTTGAAAAAGGGTATTTACCCGAAATATTAATAAATCGTGTTGTAACTGTCTTTTCTAAGCGTGTTTCTTTCTCCGTTGGGTACTTCTTTGCATTTTACACGCTTGGCAGTCACATTTTTTAGTCTGGATTGCAAACTACTGACCACGGAAAACACGTTGTGACGCAATAGAATTGTTAGTCAAGCAGAATTCTTGCAAGAATTCATTTTAATCCAGTCCAATTCAGGAAACGTATTTATCTCTTAAAGGGTAGCAATTTCGTCGACGGGGGTACAATAAAAACAAAATTATTTGATAAACAATAATTAACCCATTCAGCCCTGACGCACTTCAGCAGGAGATGGGTCGACCATGATAATTCAAGGGTAGTGCCAGATTAGCTTGGCGCCTGTCGGCGCCAAGCTAATCTGTCACTGCCCTTGAATTATCACGGTCGATCCATCTCCTACAACAGGTGCATAGTCGTTAGATGACACCTTCAAAATTTGAAAAATACGTGAGTGGGGTTGAATGAGTTAATACTAATACCGACGTCGGCAGGGTGGCCTTTTGCCCATTGGGATCATTAAATAATATTAACCTCTTCACTGACAGTCGACGCAAACGATGATTCTGCAACCAATACCCAGCCGTCCCAGGATCATGGATTCAAAGTGGTGTCAACAAGAGGCATAGATCCTTATGAGTCCCCGAAACTCGGGGGCCCATGAAGATCTACATACTTCTAGCAGTTGGTAGGTGTGTTTTTATTTCTCGGGAGTAAAGGGATTAACTGACGGGGGTCCCGTCTGGCGCTGTACACTTTATGACGCTATCGTTTACAGGGTCCGGGGTGGCTCATGTGCTACTGTTTGAAGTGGATGGGCGCCCGGGAGAAGAGCTTGTCGACGTCGAAAACGACAGCATGCCCTTGTCATTGAGGTGTCTGGTTGCAGGAAATCCGGCTCCTCTTGTTGAAGTGTTTCGCATCACAAGTGCCTCCTCCGGCGGTGAAGAACGAGAGGACAGACAATACCCGCAAAATTCCTGGGTTATCCGCGAGTTCAAGCGGATAAGCTTATACACCATCATCTCGCCTTCCGAGTGCCAAGCCACCGACACCTACCGCTGTGACGCGACCAACAAAAAGGGCGAACACAAGGCCTACCTCAAAGTGCGGACCTTATGTAAGTTCAGTGACTCTCTAAAGTCAATGTGCCGTGGATATTTTGGATGTCAGACAAATGTTCCTACATGATGACGTAATAGCACAATATATGACGCCAGATCGGTGCAGCGAATCGAGGGAGACAACCAGTGTGTTATGAAATGACGTCATTGCCTGCGAGCTGAAAGTAGGTCGAGTTTTAATATCGTGTGTACCAGTAACTTCTTGTTGGCCACATTTTCTAGAAGACAATATTGCGCACACGTCCGTCCACGCACTATGGCTGTATCACATACGTGTGACACAGCCAAGCTGTATAGCACGTGTGTGATAAAGCTTTTCCGCTCAAAGGCGGCAAAGAAGGAGGTAGACTAAGGTGTGTAGATTCTCTACTTCGGTGTTTAGGTGATACACTGAGAATCTCACTCTCAATCTCGTGGTTTTAAGACTGACCACGAGAGCGAGATTCTCAGTATCACCTAAACACCGATGAAAGAAAGAATCTATTACTCATCTTTTTCTTAGCATAAATCCGATGTGAGTTGGTTTTATGCAAACGCCTAACCACAACACAACCGCCATTGTGTGAGTCTTTGGCAAAGCGGAACATGACGTCATTCATTTTGTAATGTTACGTGAATATTTTGGATGCCAGACAAATGAAGACGTAACAGCGCAATACATGACGCCAGAGTGTCAGCCGTCACTATGAAATGATGTCATTGCATTATCATGGGAGCTGAAAGTAGATCAAGTTTCAATATCGTGTGTGCCCATACCTTTTCTACAAGTCAATTTTGTGCACATTTCAGTGGCCGTTCACGCAGCAGAGCTGTATCATACGTGTGTGATATAGCTTTTCCTCTCAAAGGCAGCAAAGAAAGGCGTGTTACAGAAAGAAAAAAAAAAAAAGAGAAAAGATTTCAGCGCGAGATAGCCGAATACGTGCTTTTCGAAATGGTCATGCTGCAGTGCAGTAAAGGAACTCTTTGCCGTGGCACCGTTTTCGTCGTTGTTTCTCAGATCTGTGTGTTGAATGGTGACGGTGTCGTGAAACGGTACGGTGTCGTGAAAGTACCTATTCCAAACTGCCCCCCCCCCCCCCCTCATCACCCTAGTAAAACTAAACCTCAAAGGTGGACCCAATGCGCAAAAGGCCATCGGGTCGACGTCGGCCGCCGTTGGCCCGCGCACAGCCGTGCGCGGGACAACCGCGTCGACAGACGTCAGACCGATGGCATTTGCGCACTGGGAACATACCTGCACTGGAAAAATACTATAGGCCCTATGTATCCACTTCAAAATGTTTGGCATTCTTTGACACGTGTATGGATGCAAGCAAATTAATATTTATAAATTTGCTTGATATACTCTCCTTCCCAAATTACGCGCCAAGAAGATTCGATCTTGATGATACTTGCATTTTTTCAAAACGGAAACGCGAAATATTTTCATACTGCAGCATTAACAAGCTCCTTATGTGTAGTAGTAATGAAATGCTTCTTAGTGTGTACGTACGCTCGAAATTCATCCTATATAGTACACACACAAACGGAGGACAGTCGCCAGTCCGCTGCCCTGACTAGTGACATTGACCAGATATCAGGTGGCGATGTCGACAACTTGAGAAAAGAACTAAATAAACAAACCTGCTGGCATTTTCCGCAGTATTCAGTAACATGCACGGTTATGCCAAGCACCGATGTCTTCATAGTTAGCCGAAATCTACGCGCTGAGTCGAAAGCGATAAACAGTCGTCTGCCATTGATGTGTTTTGTCTGAACACCGCAATCAGCCGCACAATGTATGACGGGAAGCACAGTTTTGTTTTGGACTGGGTACATAAATCATATTGAGCAATATTGTGCTTTATATAGTGCCGATAACCGGTATATGTGATTAGTACTTGAAACAAATCAAAATGTGTTCGTCTTACGACTCGGACATTTTGATTTGGATCTCGCAATCACATCTGCACTACTGATATCAAGCAACATGTTGCTCAGTATAATATATCTTTCTTTTGTTCTTTTTCTTTTTAACCCATTTAGTCCCGAGTCCCTACAACAGGGATTGATTGACCATGATAATTTAAGGGTAGTGCCAGATTAGCTTGGCGCCTTTAGGCGCCAAGCTAATCTGGCACTACCCTTGAATTATCATGGTCAATCCATCTACTTCAACTGGTACATAGTCATTAGGCAACACCTCCAAAATTTGAGAAATGGGACCTTGGGGGTAAAAGGGTTAAGAGTGTACAGATGCTGCGCAGGGCAGCTATCAGCTCGTTGTCATTCGCATTGTTACAGGTATGCCACTACCACCTGCAGGGAAGACAAAACAAACCATAGTCGCACTCAGTGTCCTGGGCGGAGTTGGTGCTCTCGGTGGGCTCGGGGCCTGTCTCTTCTTTTTGAGAAAAAGACAGCATCAACAGAACAGCGAGAAATAAAACATGTCAGCCCGAGCGGCTCTAACAAATACCTCAGTGGACTGGAATAATATGAAAATAATTGTTTGACTGCTGCCACTGTACACGCACATTTCTGTATACACCCACACCCACACGGACCGTTCGTGACCGATTTCAGGTCACCAATACATAGCTTTGAATAGCTTTGTGCACATAAACATAAGTTAATGACAGCTGATTAATGATGAGTCAGTCGACGACGCTGAAGCCGAACCTGCATGGGGAATTTTTTATTATTATTTTTTTTTTGTGGGGGGAAGGGCGGGGGGGGGGGGGGGGGGGGGGGGTTCGAAACTTGAGATTACTTTTGGCATCAAAGGCACCACGTTTAGATGGTTTAATTCTTCTTGAGACCGCGTAACCGTCTGCGGCACGTCTCGAATGAGTTAATGACAGCTGATTAATGATGAGTCAGTCGACGACGCTGAAGTCGAACCTGCAGGGGATTTTTTTTATTTTATATATATATATATATATATATATATATATATATATA
This sequence comes from Semisulcospira habei, assembly GCA_036245525.1. Classification (NCBI taxonomy): domain Eukaryota; kingdom Metazoa; phylum Mollusca; class Gastropoda; family Semisulcospiridae; genus Semisulcospira; species Semisulcospira habei. Next base: position 135,050,871 of record BTPG01000002.1, on the reverse strand, counting down.
TATATATATATATATATATATATATATATATATATATATATATATATATATATATATATATATATATATATATATATATATATATATTTTTTTTTTTTATTTTTTTTTTTTTGGGGGGGGGGGGCGGGTGGGTTGGGGGCAGTGGGGGGGGGGGGGGGGCGGGGCGAAACGTCTTGAGATTACTTTTGGTATCACCGGCACCGCGTTTAGCTCGTTTAATTCTTACCTGATTGGTAAAAACGATAAACGTTTAGGGCTTATCGTCTTTTGTCCGCCACGAGGTGATTTCAAAGACGGGGCACCGAATAAGGTCTGAAATTTTTTTGGGACCCCAGCAGGATTCGAACCCGGGACCTTTTGCTCTACCACCAAGCCACCCAGCTCCCCTGCCTGCGTGCTAGGTCTTTTTCCCGAAACGGTACAGTCCGTATTTTATCCTCTCGTCTCAACTGCGTTTTGGCGTCCCCAGTGGTCAGTTCTCGGCCCCATTCTTTTCAGTCTTACACATTTATTTACGTCAGCTGTCAGTGTGTGTGTGTATGTGTGTGCGCTTTTTGTGTGTGTGTGCGTGTGTGTGTGTGTGTGTGTGTGTGTGTGTGTGTGTGTGTGTGTGTGTGTGTGTGTGTGTGTGTGTGTGTGTGTGCGTGCGTTGGACACCTGTGATGAAAAAATATTATTATTAGCCCGCACTTAAATTTGAGTTTTTCGCCAAAACATGTGATCTTATTTCATTCAGTGAGATCATCGGTATTTTCTGACAACATCGACTATACAGTTTTAACATGGAATAAGCGAAAGTGTGTGTGTGTGTGTGTGTGTGTGTGTGTGTGTGTGTGTGTGTGTGTGTGTGTGTGTGTGTGTGTGTGTATGTGTGTGCGTGTGTGTATGTGTGTATTTAAAAAATACGGTAGACTTTGAAATGGGACTGGTCGGAGCGCGGCATTCCGGAGCATGCACATGATGACGCCGTGTGCGGGGCAAAATAATTCCCGCAAAGAAGTAACAAGCTAAAAATGACGTCACGTCTATCTACGCAAACCTTGCTAGAGAACGTCTTTTTGGCGCCAACGCGTCGTATGTGTGTGTGTGTCTGTGTGTGTGTGTGTTGCGTGTGTGTGTGTGTGCGTGTGTGTATGTGTGTGTGTGTGTGCCGTGTGTGTGTGTGTGTGTGTGTGTGTGTGTGTGTGTGTGTGTGTGTGTGTGTGTGTGTGTGTGTGACAGCGACTAGAGCCCGCGTTTGAGGACGGACAAGCTTGACATTTTAGGATATTGTCCCTAAAAGAATTATTTCAGGACCTTTTTTTTCGACTTTTCAAGTCCCTTCTATTTATAGAAGGGACTTTTTTTTAGGACGGGTCGCGGTGGGGCGAATTTAATAGCATGCCCATGATGTCAAAGGAGGGCAGGCTAAACCTCTAACAATTGAAGTAACAAGATAAAAATTACATCATGTCTAGTTACGCTAACCTCGCTGCTGAAAGTACATTTGGCGCCTTATGTGCGTATGTATGTATGTGTGTGCGTATGTATGTGTGTGCGTATCGGATGTAAACAAGAGAATCTCCGATATTTCTGTACACACAAGCTTAAAACTTGGCGAAATTTTAACTACCATACCGCCCGGTTCCGCCTGTGACATATCATTCCATGTACAACCGTACCGCCCCGTACCGCCCATACATACCTACTTTCACTTTCCACTCAGTTCTGGTTCATTTCGCAGCCATTCCAACTTTTAACAGAGTCAATGCATTGTGGGATACGCCTACTTCCGTTTCCGCTACATGTGGGGTGCTTTTCGCGTTTGTTTTGAATCAAAAGTTATGTGTTTTTAGAGACTGTCCTAGTTTCGCTTACAATGTGACTTGAGCATGGAGAGTGAATGGGACCCTGAATTTACAGCATTACTGGATGATATTTGTTCAAATTCTGACAGAGAAGTTGACTCTGAATCGGACTTCAGCTTCAGTTCAGTGCACATTGAAGATCTTACCAATTTTGAGTCCGATATCAACGATGACGAAGAGCTACCTGTACATACCTGTGTAATTCGGAAGATGGCTCTGACCTGTGTAGTACTGGCCACGTGATGGTTTAGACCTATGTTGAGTTTTCTTGACATTCAAAATATTTTTCTCATATCTTCTTCAGATGGAATTACGTCAAAAACTTTAAATTGAATACAGTTCCGAAACCTACATGACTTTTGAATACAGTTCCGAAACCTACCTGACTTGTCACCTGCGGGTATGTCATGGGATATAATTATGTGCGTGATCAGTGTGATGGAATGAGTAGAGTGGTTACCTGTGGAGACTTCCTGACAGCCACTGGTATGTTTCTAACCAGTTTTGTTGTTTTCTGGATTGAATTTCTGACAGAGGTATGGTTTAGCACCTTTTACTGAGATATATGACAGGTAAACAAAGACTGTGGCACAGACACTTAAAATGACAAAAGTATGATATACTGTATGTATTTTCCAAAATCATGTCAACATTTGGTACATTTTGAAGCAGAATTAACATCATACTTACAGTTTGAATTATGTACCCCATTTATACTTGGATTGAATGAAAAAAAAGTTAGGGACTGTCCCCACAGGGCTATTTGTAGGAAAATAAGTTGGTATTTAAAAGGTTTGGGTGGCTTAGAGAACATCCGAGCATATTGTAATTGAATGTCTCATTGAAGACATAAACAACCGTTTACAGGAAGTCGGTTGACCCAGATTAGAGTCCGTAATTTCTGTCATATTTACTTGAACTTTTGCATATAGCTAGTTTGGAGAAAGACATTGGATGAGTTCGTTAGCCAGCTTTGTATCCTTTCAATTTCTTTAGTAAAAAAATAATTCTTTTCAGAAAAGAATTAAAACACTAAAAAAAAAAAAACTTTACTTCTTGAGAAAGTTAGACAGTGGCGGTGACGTAAAAGAGGTAACTCCGTCACCACGCAGACACTGACATAATACTCTAAATCTGACGTCATTTTCTCTCTCGCGCGGCTCTCTCTCTCTCTCTCTCTCACACACACACAAACATGCGCGCATCTCCAGGAGGAATAGATCCTGCATGAGGATCTATGCCTCTTGGAGATGTTTGTAGCGGGCGCTTTCAGAAGAGCATGCAGGTGACCCGTGTACTTAGCATATCATGTAGCTAGGTAACGTGAACCTGCTTTCACACAAATTATAGCAAGACTGAAATTGTACCGTGAAGTTCCATTTTTGTCACCATTTTCTCAAGCCTATGAAGCGAAAGTGAAACGCATATCACGTAAAATATAAAATACTTACGTCATGACAAATGACGTTTGACAAATCAATGTACCTCTAGAATTTTTTGAGTGATAATTGCACATTCCCCCCCCCCCCCCCCCCTGTTTTGGGGATTAATTTCACAAATTATATGGGTTAATCTTAAAACAATTGAATCTTTTTACGAAAAAACAAACAAACAATCTTCTCATTAATAATCGCATGATTTTTCGTATACGGTAATTACATAAGCCTACAGTTTGCCTCGGCTGTCGAGTACGATTAGGTCAATTGTAACCTGTATGCCCTAGGTGTGAAAATCAGACATGTTCTGCACCACTTTTTAATAATAATAATAATAATAATACATAGTTTTTATATAGCGCCCTTCCCCACGAACAGCAAGCTCGGAGCGCTTTACAGCACACAAAAAATATTAAAAAGGAGAAAAATTAGAACGCACTCACTCTTTAAATAAACATCTGCTCGCACCATGTAGGCGCATTCCTAACACGAAACACACACACACACACACACACACACACACACACACACACACACACACACACACACACACACACACACACACACACACACACACACACACACACATAGCCTATCAACATGGGGAAACAACCAACATTTCCAGGCAGCACATCCAGACTAAGCTAATCTTGATATGCTACCTGAAAAAGATGGGTCTTCAAATTTGTTTTGAAGGTCAACAGGGTAGGGGAAAGACGGACATGCAGTGGAAGTGAGTTCCAGACGTGAGGGGCCTGATAACTGAAAGAACGGGCACCAGCAGTTTTTAGGCTGACTCTGGGCTGAACAAGCAGTTTTTGTGAGCTTGAGCGTAGACTTCTACTAGGATTGTGTGAGGCAAGGGAAGAAGACAGATATGCAGAAAGCGTATTGTCATAGTGTTTATATGCCAAAGTGGCCAGCTTGTACTCTATTCTCTGTTTGACAGGTAGCCAGTGGAGATGCTTTAGCAGTGGTGTGACATGATCAGTACGTTTTTTGCGAAGGACTAACCGGGCTGCATTATTCTGGATACGCTGAATGCGAGTGAGTTGATCAGATGAGATACCAGCAAGGAGGGAATTACAGTAATCTAGACGGGACAGATTGATTGTACATTGCTTAACGTCCCGACAGCAACAAGGCTTTCTCAGGACGTGCCTGCACTGCTTGTGAAAAAAAAAAACTAAACAGAAAATTGAATGTATGTCGCCAGCCGGTCAAATACGTTAAATAAACCTACAACATGGGGCCTAAATAAAGCTAAGACCATTTAGCAACACACATCCAATATCAAGAGCTACAGGCAGTGCAGACAGTAGGGAGAGTTTTAAAAAGGCAAATACAGGTGAATGGACAAAGGGTAGACAAAAACACATGCCCCAGAATAGAGAGAAAAACCCACCCTGTGGGGCTGACCAGGGTGACCCTGGGAACTAAAAAATACCTAACCCCACCCAAGTCCCCCAAGGCAGACCCGGGTGGGGTTAGACGGGACAGAATGCGAGAGCATACGAGCTGGGCAGTAGCCTTTTCTGTCAAAAAGCATCTGATCATGCCTATTCTGCGGAGCTCCAGGTAGGCAGTGCGGCAAAGATGGCTAACCTGTTTTTCCATCGATAAACTTGAATCCAGGAATACACCCAGATTTTTTACATAGGATTTGAAAGAAATGTCTTGGCCACCTATGGAAATATGATCACAGCTGGAGGCTGATGTTCTAGCTCGAGTACCAACAAGCATGCTCTCTGTTTTATCATCATTTAACTTGAGTCTGTTGCAAGTCATCCAGTCTTTGACTTCAACTATACACTTCTCCACATTGGAGACAATGGTCTGCAGTTTACCAGGATGGTCAGACTTAGAGATCTGAGTGTCATCAGCATACTTGTGATACTCACAGCTATTCTGGCTGATGATTCGGGAAACTGGTTTAGTGTACAGAGAGAACAGCAGAGGACCCAAAACTGACCCCTGTGGGACACCATACTTCAAAAGCACAGGCTGAGACATGATCCCATTCACACATACAGACTGATATCTTTCAAAAAGGTAAGACCTGAGCCATGACAGCGCTGGACCTGATTGATTGATTGTACATTGCTTAACGTCCCGACAGCAACAAGGCTTTCTCAGGACGTGCCTGCACTGCTTGTGAAAAAAAAAAAAAAAAACAGAACATTGAATGTATGTCGCCAGCCGGTCAAATACGTTAAATAAACCTAACACATGGGGCCTAAATAAAGCTAAGACCATTTAGCAACACACATCCAATATCAAGAGCTACAGGCAGTGCAGACAGTAGGGAGAGTTTTAAAAAGGCAAATACAGGTGAATGGACAAAGGGTAGACTGAAACACATGCCCCAGAATAGAGAGAAAACCCCACCCTGTGGGGCTGACCAGGGTGACCCTGGGAACTAAAAAATACCTAACCCCACCCAAGTCCCCCAGGGCAGACCCGGGTGGGGTAGCGCTGGACCTGAAATACCAAAAGACACGCGTAGGCGTTCTAAAAGAATCCCATGATCCAGCGTGTCAAACGCCGCAGACAGGTCTAATAATGATAGCAAAGAGACATGTCCGACGTCAGCATGTGTAAGCAGGCTATTGGTAATGTGAAGCAATGCTGTCTCAGTACTGTGATTTCTTCGATATGCAGACTGATACAGTTCAAGTAAATCATTACTACTGAGATGTGACATGAGCTGACTCAGCACAACTTTCTCCAGAATCTTGGAAAGAAAGGGAAGATTAGACACTGGTCTATAATTTTTCAGCAAGTTTGCATCCATCCCTGCCTTCTTCAACAATGGAATTACCACAGCCTGCTTAAAATGCCGAGGCACATACCCTGACTCCAGAGACAAGTTAATAATTCTGGTTATCACACTGACAAGCTCATAAGGGCATATCTTGAGTATAGAGGTGGGAATGGGGTCAAGGGAACAAGATTTGGTGGGTGACGAAATAATTAGTTTCTTTACAGTCTTTTAGGAGTCATTTGTAAAACAGCTAACATAATGTTAATTTTTCTTTACGAAAAAACTTTCTTCTCATCAATACCAGCATGAATTTTCATAAACAGTGTTTGTATAAGCATGCTGTTTGTCCCGGCCCTGAAGTACGATTAGGTCAAATTGTGACCTGTAAGCCCTAGGCGTGAAAATCAGCAAGAAAATTGCAAAGTTGATTCTCTGATACATCAAATGTTAGTACTGCGATGAGTGACGTATAACATCGAGTCGTCACTATGAACACGGCGTCGTGGGACTAATGATGCCATGACGTGAAGCTTGCCATTCATCTGTATTTGCCTTTTTAAAACTCTCCCTACTGTCTGCACTGCCTGTAGCTCTTGATATTGGATGTGTGTTGCTAAATGGTCTTAGCTTTATTTATGCCCCATGTTGTAGGTTTATTTAATGTATTTGACCGGCTGGCGACATACATTCAATTTTCTGTTTAGTTTTTTTTCACAAGCAGTGCAGGCACGTCCTGAGAAAGCCTTGTTGCTGTCGGGACGTTAAGCAATGTACAATCAATCAATCAATCATTTCGCTGCTCGTGCTATTATTCTTCTTCAGAATAGCTACGCTACGCCAGACCACAGAGCTTACGAATGGCGGGAATCGCCGTGTGTCCGTCTTTATTTCTGTGTGCCAGTGTGTGTGGATCAGAGGGTGGGTTAGAGTAGAAGAAGATGGATTCCTGTCGCTACACGAGCCCACAGAGCGTACAAATGGCGGGAAGCACCGTCTGTCCGTCTTTATTTTTGTACGCCGACGGGTGTGTTGATCAGAGGTTGGTTAGAGAGGAGGGAAATGGATCAGCATAATAAGCCTAAAAATATGAACAACTCTGAATGTTCCTAAAAGATAAACGCAGACGAGCTCCAAACAATAGGGTAGACTTTGGGATGAAATCCACATCTTGTTGGATAATAAAGTTGTCTGAATGTAATCTGAATCCGAGTCTGCATCTACAGCCCATCTCACAGATCACGATCCAGAATGTATGTCTCAGAAATATCCAAGCTGGGTACTTCATACCCAATGCTCAAAAGGCCATCGGGCCGATGTCCGCTCGATGGCGTTTAGCGCATTGGGTACAGACCCTGTGTTGATCTGCATGAAGACCCGGCACTGCTATGCTTTTATTCAACCCAAAATAAAGTAGGAAAGACTAGCTTTCCCCCAAAATACACAGTAAAAGCGTGACTCTCGCCGGTTGATTTTAACCTGTAGAGATTCACTGGTCAATCACGACAGACTGTGAAAAATGTACACCTCTTTATTTCACTTTCAACACAAACGTACGTACATACATAATCCAAGTAGCTGTTGTGTCAGTTTTGTACAAGTATGCAATAACAATAATAAATAGATTACGATTCAAGCACAATCCTTGATTGTCCACGACGTGAATAGACAAAGAACATGACAGCTTGACGTCAAACACAGGTGTATCCCAGTGAGCAAAGGTCCTCGGGGCCCCACGACGGCCGCAGTGGGTCCGCGCACGGCTGTGCGCGGGCCCACTGCGGCCGCGGTGTGCCCGAAGACATTTTGCTACTAGAGATGCTGTGAAAGTACAGGTCAGCCTCAGTTTATCACGACTGATACCCGGGAACCATGCAGTCAACACGCGTTACTGTAGTGCTGAACTTACATAGACTTGCGACGAAGGAAAAAACAAAACCACTGGGTAAGCAAAAGGTCCTCGGACCGACGTCAGTCTTTGCTGACCCGCGAAAGGCCGTACGCAGACAAGCCAAGGCTGGGTGTCGGCCCGAAGATCATTCGCTGACCGGGAATCGTGAGAGCCGGAGACCTGTAGGTGCGCGTTATATCAGAGACCGCGCGGTGTAGGTTTGGAGAGCGTCATACTGAGGCTGACCTGACCTGTGTGTGCCCACATTGCAAATTCGAGCTCGGCCTGCGGTATTTGTCTTTTAGTGCACGCTGTCGGAGACTGTCTTTCCGCAATCTTCCTTCACCCATTTAGCCCCAAGGCCCTACAGCAGGAGATGGATCGACCATAATTCAAGGGTAGTGCCAGATTAGCTTGGAGCCTTCAGGCGCCAAGCTAATCTGACACTACTCTTGAATTATTCATGGTGGACCCATCTCCTGCAACCGGGCACATACGCGATGGGTGACATCTCCAAAATCTGGGAAATGCGCCCGTGGGGCTAAATGGGTTAATTCAAGACACAAAAAGCAAAGTGGTGTCAGCAAAGATCCACATGAGCCCCCGCAGTTGCGGGAGCTCATGAGGATCTTTATAGGTATTACAGTTGGGCGGTGTTAGCTTTTCTCGGCACTGAACATGCTGACTGTGTATCTCTGTCAAGCTGGAGTAAATATTTATTTTACCCACCTCCTGCACATGTACGGTTTGACTGAACCGAAGGCCGCCCTGCGTGCACAAGAGGGTTTAAATTTATATGTGCACAAAGGGTGAAGAGGGTTAAAATTTGTAGATGCACAAAAGGGTGACATAGAAACGAACTGACAATAGCAGAGGCCTCCAAATACTGTTCCGACTGAGCTCGAATTTGAGATACGCACATAGGCCTACAGAGAGTCTCTATGTTCATGAAGGGTGATCAACAAGTATGTCATAGCACACACACCAACACACGTACGTACGTAGGCCTACACACACACGTTCTCTCATTCTTTGTAAACTTTTACAAACACATGTTGACTTCATTTACATGTGTGTTCTAAAGTGACATGACGTGACCAAAAAACGTGAAAAAAAAAAAAAAAAAAAAAACACCCCCCAAAAAAGACACATCAGTAACACTTCCAGAAGGTATTATCCTCAGCCAGTGGAGCCCTTTTTTCCCCAAAAAAAATCTACAAGAGGCTTAGATTCTCATGAGCCCCTGCATCTGCAGGGGCTCGTGAGAATCTATGCCTCTTGCTCACTAGTGATCAACAACGTATTCTACTAACTCCGAGGAAGGTCATATAAGTTGTTTACTTTTGTGACGGGTTAGCATATTGATTAAGTGACAAATCTTTCACGCCGGCACAAAGCATTTCTGTCAACTTGTATGTACAACTCCAAAAAGACTTAACAAAAACCAGATTGAACAGAAAACTACTTTAATAACGATGATGATGATCGATGAGGATAATAATAATAATAAAGCCATTACAGGTCAACCTCAGTATATAACACACTCCAGAATATCGTGGTATGGGATGACGTAACGCCGACAGGTCTCTGGTTCCCACGAAGATGCCTTGTCAGCAAAAGGTCCTCGGGCCGACGTCAGCCTTGGCTGGCCCGACCTAGCCAGGCGTGCCCGGGCCAGCCAAGGACCTCTTGTGATTTTCTTCACATTGAAAGTCCATGAAACTTCAGCACTACAGTAACGCGATCGCGAATAACGTTGTCTGAGTGATTACGGCTCCTGGGCACCGCGATAATTATACTAAGGCTGACCTCTGGTTTGCTGACAAACTGTGTGAGCACAGCTGCGCGCGAGCCAAAGCAGGGCAGCCGACGTCGGCAACGGGACCTATTGCTTCCTGGGCTTCTTTCACGACAAAGACAATGGTCACACAATGACATAATCATGATGATTGACGGCGAGAATAAAAGCGAAAACAACAACGAATATAATGATAAACAAGAAGATGGCGAAAGAATGTGGCATGCAGTTTAAACTTATCTTGAAATGTCAAACGCAATGGATAGGGAACAGTACAAAACGGTACAGGGTACAAAGTACATATTATCGTAGAAACGCACATGTACTCACTCGATCACATATGTACACACACACACACACACACACACACACACACACACACACACACACACACACACACACACACACACACGCGTACGCACGTTGCTCACATATGCACACACACGCGTGCATACTCGCTAACAGGCGCACGCACAAACATGCATACATTTACATACTGGTATTGTAAGCATGCATAAACATCTACAACCGTAACGATGTAATTTTCACCCTTGGGCTGTCGGTAGAGCTTTTTGTCGAGGTGATTCAGTCTTGCAAGAATCACCTCAACAAAATGCGCCACCGACAGCCAAGTGGTTAACAAAAAAAAAAAAAAAAAAAAAAAAAAAAAAGCAAAAAGATGTTAACGATCGAATACCTTATACAACTTTCATCCCGACCCCCACCTGTCAGCTCACTCACGCCCGGCCCGCTACAACAGAAATGACCAAGACACTCGATGAGCAGTGCCTCCTTAGCTTGGCAACACGAAGTCCCCAAGCTAATCAGGCACTAACCTTGAACTGTCAGGGTCAATCCACCTCCCGCAGTTATTACATCGTCTTAGGACGCTTTTCAGATATGCGAAACTCAACCTAAGCTTGAGATTATCTTTAACCCCATGACTACTACTGACGATACCGGGCGGCGGAAAAGACGCGTTAAGTCATGGGGTTAAACTGAGATAAAGTGAACTGATAAAAAGTGAAGTCTTTCTTTTCATGGACTAACTGAAGTCTGCCTTCACAATACAATGAAAATCTCTCCTTTCACAAAAACAAACTGTTGCCTTCACACGGCAGAGAGATACTTAGCACTCTGGCAGCGTTGTTTTTTTTTTAACGAGATGATTCCTCACGACAAAAATCGCTGCCGACGCGCAAAGGGCTACAACTCTGTCCCTGCAGACGTACACTGACTAAGGAGTTATGCCGCGTTAACTATACAACTACTTACCACAACAGATTTGGATATGAGCAAGAAAATAAACCACACACATTTACAAAAACAACTTGGACACATGTAAGTTACATGTACATTATACAGAATCGTATTAAACATATCACAAAAAGACTGCTGACAGTATAAGAGCCAGCGAATTGGACTCGCCAGCAAAATTTACGCTGCTGAAATATCAATTGCAGGCCGTGTAATACGCGGCCTTCGGCACTAGCGCGATCGTAAAAACTTGTGTACAAAGCGTCAAGGGCTAAATTACCATTAATATTACCATTAATTGCTATTATTCCTTTGGCTGTTGGTAGCGCCTTTTGTCGATGGCATTCCTAGAATCATCCTGACAAACAGCGCTGACAGGCAGAGGGGTAAAAGTTATGTTTTTCCATCGATGATTCGCTTAGTTAACCCTTTTCATCCTGACACACTATTGCTTGAAATAAATTAAAATGGTGACCATGACAGTTCAATGGTGCTGCCAGAACAGCTTGGCGCCTCAGGCGCCAAGCTATTCCTGCACCACCCTTGAACTAAAATGGTTGATCTATCTCCTAATCTTTAATCTTCACAGGACAATAAGCAAAATGTAAATATTCAGCTTGAGGATGTAATGTTAAATGATAAGCAGCATCAGCATGCTTAACCCGTTCAGTGCCAATCGACGCAGACTGTGGCTCTGCAGTCTTCGTTAACTCAACACTAAAGAACCCTAGCTGTCCCAGGAACATGGATTCAAAGTGGTGTCAGCAAGAGGCATAGACGCTCATGAGTCCCCGCGACTGCGGGGGCTCATGAGGATCTATACCTTTTGCAGTTGGGTGATGCTGAAATGTTCTCGGCACTCAACTGCTTCACATGCACAATTTATATTAGTAACTTAGTCGGCTCAGACGCAAGAAAGGCATCAAAGCTGATCAGGCAGCACCCTTTAACTATCATTGGTCGATTCACTTTTGTACATAATCGATAGATGACTTAAAAGAGGGGTGCCAGATGTTGGCTAGTTGTACATTGCTCAGCGTCCCGACAGCAACAGGAAATCGAAGGATGTGCCTAAGCGGCATGTAAACTATTTAAAAAAATAAAAAAAGAAGAGAGAAGACTATACTGACTGCATGTCGCCAGGAAGTTTAAAATGCAAAATAAACCTTTGACATGCTAGGGACGCGGCAACTTCATGCTAATTTATGGAAAACAAAACAAGGGGGAAGATGGTCATATTAATGCACAACACAACACAAGATCTGCAAAAGTTGATGATAAGTTGGTGATGAAATTTCACGCTCGTATCGTGCACACAACCCGTTTAAAAGTGAACATGTATACACATAGTGATTGCACTTTCCTCTTTGCGGATTTCACACAATGTCGAAAAATATTCTCCTCAGCGGTCAGCCCTAACATAGTAGGCCCACAGCAAGAAATGGATCGAGCGCGATAGTTCAAGGGTGGTGTCAGAATAGCTTGGCGCCCTTAGGCGCCAAGCTATTCTGACACCATCCTTGAACTATCACGCTCGACCACTTTCCTGAACTGTAGTCTTCAGATGACAACTCCCAAATTTCGTGATTTCGACAATGGGACTCAATCAAGGTGGTTAAAGAAACCTGCTCCAGCCGGTAAAGGTTTAACAGTTCACAAGTCAGCCATGGAGCAGCTCGCTTTAAAACATACATGTTTCGTACATGCTTATACACATTGCTCGCACAAAAAGCGATTTAAATCGTATTCACAAGTGGCGTTTCGTGAAAAAACAGATAATCCAAGGAAATTTTGAAAAAAAAACAAAAAAAACCCACTAGCTGTGCTACATAAGAACGTGGCATACGCATATTTATAAGCAACTAAAATGTTCAAAGCTAACTTTCATATTAAGCCACAGTGAAGCAGCACAAATGTTGATAATAATAATTAACAAACAAAAATGCGTCAAGTTCTCATAGCATTTCAGTTAAAAGATATATATTGGAAGTACCTAAACAAAAGATGTCACCGACACATTGTACAGTCTGAATAACCGAAAATGACAATTTTCTAACACTAGTATCTAAATAAACCAATAATAATAATAATAATAATAATAATAATAATAATAATAATAATAATAATAATAATAATGTCTAATGAAAATAATTTCTTAACATGATAAACGTGCTTCAAATTCCAAAATGATTCTGATAAAAAGACAGGGTCAAAATGGCTATTTCCTGATTTTACATGTTCAAGTGATAGAAAAGTAACCATTCAGTTCTTACATGACACATACCAACATGTCCGTAGTTCTCAGCGGTATGTGTAATGAAGAGTTGACTCATTCAAGGCACCCCGCATCAATAGTTGCGAAAATGTGATAAGCATCACTCCCGGCAACGCTTTACACTTCCGCAGCTACTGATGCGGGGCACCTTAATGTCCACGACTGAAACTCCTGCAACACAAAGTGAGTTAACTCTTTTCTGCGTGCTGCCACCGATACTGTGAACAGTATCGGTGGCTTGATGCACAAAGGGGTTAAACGTGGTTCATCTCACAGGCACACACAAAGACGATGACAAGTCAGTCGCATCCGGGATTCTCGTTACGTCACTTCCGTGCACAATACGTCATTTCCGTGAAGGTGGCCAGTGAAAACGTGTGTACAGATACTTCACGTGAGTGGACAGTGACGCAGTTCACTGTCAGTGTAAAAGAGACTACAAAAAAGTCGCGTATATATCACGGTCATAATTTATTAGCCTCTAGCGCACGCAGTTTGCCACCTCGGGCACGCAGTGACGAGGTTTCAGTCACAGGCTCTGGCTGATCTCGGGCTTGACATCGTTCATATGCCTCACTTCCACTCTGGAGATATCGGGAGTCCTTCCTTTTACATATTTCCCAGTCGGCGCTTCTTGGAACTGGTCAGATGTATATCAGTCTGACGCAAAGTCGGTGGTTGCGGCTGTACCATGCGGGTGTCCGGTCATCTTAGCATCTTGTGGTAATTAGCAAACAAGCGACCCCAGTAGCACAACGTGTACGTAGGGACCCACGACGGCCGCAGTGGGCCCGCGCACAGCCGTGCGCGGGCCCACTGCGGCCGTCGTAGGCCCGTACACGTTTTGCTACTGGAGAAGTTTTTTAAGTTCGTCTTTTTTCCGCGTTCTGGTGGTAATGTCATGTCCTCATCCCGTGAGTGTGTCCAGAGTAGGCGGCCAATCCTAGACGTTAGGCCATCACGGCCCGCATCATGCCGAATAGCAAGCAAGCAAACTGTCTGGAGTATGCCATTCCTGACGGCTGTCTTCCGATTTCAGTAGCTGAGTGACCTTCTTCTTCACGGTAGAGTGGATGACCCTCGACGAACAGAGTATAATCCACCTGTACTCAGAGTACCCTTCTCTTTGACGAGATCGGTAATGGCGGAATCACTGGTTAAGAGGCACCCCCTCCTTCAGCTGGGCCTGACCTGCACAGGAAAGCAGTAGGCGTCGGTGAGCGAGTAGCAGAGCTATCACGGTCGGCGTGCCACACATCACAACGGACAACTACTACCACCTCGCTACACGAAGCGCACTACATGGCTCACGAGTGACTGACCATACACGTGGATTCTAAGCTTGTTCTTAGCGGTGCGATTGTCACAGAGCGTCACAGAAAGTCACCTTCACATTACACAGTCACTGTCACAAAACACCACAACAAACCCTCGGGCCCTTCTCCATTCGCAAGAGGCATAGATTGTCATGAGCCCCTGCTAGCGCAGGGGCTCATGACAATCGATGTCTCTTGTTGGCAAAAATCGGCCCTGTGCCAGTACATCCTTCAAAAGTCTGCGACTGGACACATGTTCATGACAAAGAAAGGTTTCTGAGGAATACCAGAGGCATGATTCCGTTGAGAACGCTCATAAAACACAGTTAATCCAAGCACATACAAGCGTACAACAGCTAGTGCCAGGATTATCGTGCAAGGTGGTTGTGCACTGTGCAGTGGGTTGACCGTGATGTTCAACATATTGTCTCACAGACTAGTCTATACACGGTCTGTTCACACGTTGTACCACAAGCAGTCAAAACCATTAGTTGCCGGTCTTCTGGAAGGTGAGGGCTACAGCTACCGTGTCCAACCCCGAAATGACACAGATCCTCAGGAGTTGTCAGGGGCTGCGAGGATGTTTAGCACACTGAAATTCAATATGTGTCTCATCTCTGGGCGTTTACTTTACAACTGTAAACCGACATACGCGCACGGCTGCTCTTTAGAAAGGACATTCTCCAGTCCTTTCGAGCCAAACAACAACCATTTCTGCTCAACAATTGCAGTTTTTTTTTTTTTGCGTAAATATAAAGTTGGTTAAAAACTGCGCGTCTTTTGACGCAAACAGTGAATTAAAAACCCGGACACACATGCGATATCGTCCGGGCTTTTCATCCAGTTTTTATTGAAACACGTGCGCGTTTGACCCGCTCCTGATTTCCAAACATGACCCTGTTCTTCATCATACCCTTTCCAACTGCGAGAAAAAAAGATTCGCATATCCCCTCACGACTGCAAAGCAACGTTAACCCTCTGCCACTGTCGATAGTGGCTTTTGTCGCGATGATTCCTGAAGGAATCATCGCGACAAAAACCGATACCAACAGCTGCGTCTCTCCCCCAACTTCTATACATGTTCAGTCATTGTGTGAAATAAAAAAAAAAAAAAAAACAAAAAAAAAACACGACAAACATCGTGCTACAAATTTCACCGTGTTAACGATCGAATACTCGTTCAACGCAGCTACGCCTGTAAACAGTCACACTTGCTACTAGAGATTGACGGGCAGTGACACTTTCTCTGTCCCCTGGCTGTACGTGACTGACGTGCTGTTGTTGGAGCGATTCGACTTGCCTGACTTGCTCGACGTCGGCGTGTAGGAGCGGTGCTGTGACGGCTGCGAGGAGTAGGCACTACCCGGGGGCGCGATGAAGGGGTCCTTGCTGTAGGAGTACAGTGACCCGTGGTGGGGGGCCGGGTACACGGGCTGCATGGGGTAGTAGCCCTGGTGTGTGTAGCCGTGGTTGCTGAATGCGCTGGGCGCTCGAGAACCTACATCGAACAGGAATTAAATGACAACATGGTCTTCTTATATACTGACGAGTAACACAACTGCGACATCACTAGAATCATCGAACACATTTTAGGTCATACAGCCCGACGGCCGTATTTCCCAAATTTTGGAGGCGTCCTCTAATGACTATGCACCAGCTGCAGGAGATGGATCGACCATGATAATTCAAGGGCAGTGCCAGATTAGCTTGGCGCCGACAGGCGCCAAGCTAATCTGGCACTACCCTTGAATTATCATGGTCGACCCATCTCCTGCTGTACTGCGTCAAGGCTGAATGGGTTAGTGTTTCCGATGACTCCAGTGGTGTCGCATTTCTTTTGCTCCTAAGTATATGACAAATTCCAGTGGTGTCGCATTTATTTCGCATTCATGTACTACATTACAATACTGTTCAGTTTTTTCTCCGTATAAATTAAGCGCACCTGATACTAAAATGCTGACCTGCAAAACATGTTCATTGGGCCCACGTCGGCCGCAGTAGGCACGCGCACGGCTGGCACAACTGCGGACGACTTCGGCGCGATGACCTTTGCGCACTTGGTCGTTTCTAATGACACCGAGTTTGTGTTAACGAAAAACGCAACACATTGCCATCGAAGTACCCATCCTGTTTAAACTGCCTAAAAGGTATATACAGTCAAGGCTGCCTGGAAAAAGTAATTTGCTGACGTCCGATAACTTAAAGAAAAAAGATATTAAACTCATTCGGCCCGACGCACGTATTTTCCAAATGTTGCAGGCGTCATCTAACGACTATGCATCTGTTGCTGGAGATGGATCGACCATGATAATTCAAGGGTAGTGCCAGATTAGCTTGGCGCCGACAGGTGCCGAGCTAATCTGGCACTACCCTTGAATTATCATGGTCGACCAATCTCCTGCTGTAGTTCGTCAGGCCTGAATGTGTTAAGCAGCTGCTCCAACAAGTAGCCCCGTCTCAACCAAAGGTAGGCCCCACAGATTTGTGTCTGCAAATCAACCGTCCCACCAACACCAAATCCCTCCCCCACCCATTCCCCTTAAAGAAAATATAAAGTTGCTTAATAAGATGTAAAAGTTGCACAGACACGACATTTAGTTGGTGTCCAGTGCAGGCCGGCCTGGACTTACAAAAGAAACAAACGCACGAAAATGGAAATAAAAGGGAGGGTGGGAGCACAACACATCACTGAGTTCTTTTTCAATTTGACAGTGGGAGCCGTCAATGAGGAGCATGACCCTTGTTTAGTTGATCACCATGTAGATATCAAAATACGTTAGACCTACACTGCCGTGCATAGTCAATCAATTATAATCTGTCACACACACATAAAACTGCCTACTGTCTTACTGACGATACGGCTCGTCGGAAAAGATGGATAGGTGGGCACATCAGCGCCCTAATTGTAAAACGTTTAGCCTGTTAGATCGGTAACAGACGTGTAACTTTTTTTTTTGTTTTTTTGTTCTTCCGCCAAGCGGTATCGTCGGTAGCAGTTGAACCCATTCAGCACTACAGCAGGAGATGGGTCGACCATGATAATTCAAGGGTAGTGCCAGATTAGCTTGGCGCCTGTCGGCGCCAAGCTAATCTGGCACTGCCCTTGAATATCATGGTCGATCCATCTCCTGCAACTGGTGCATAGTCATTAGAAGACGCCTCCACAATTTGGGAAATACAGCCGTCGGGCTGAATCAGTTAAGTGGTTCAGCGCTACGTGATCACAGCCAAGTAAGCTCGCGACTGATGCCTAACCTTTTTTCTATAGACAATCGTGGGATTATCATGGTAAAAAACGTAAACCCGTCACTGTTACTGGCGGCTGATGTCTAACCTTTTTTTTTTTCTCTATAGACAATCGTTAGATTATCATGATCAAAAACGTAAACCCGTCACTTTTACTGACGATACCCATAAGCGCACATGACGTGTAGGTGCTCGTCTTGTCCGCCGAACGGTATCGTCAGTAGTGAGGTTTGGTTTGCAACGAGCCACTCCCAACAAAAATCGAACAGCGAAATCACGACGAAAAACTAGCTTGCAACATAAGCAAAACAACACTCCAAACATCTCTCCAAGAGGCATAGGTCCTCATGAACCCTAATGCTTTTGGTCATACGCAATGATTTCGCTATCGTTCGTTGTGAGCAGTCGTTCGTCTCAAACGAAACCTCACAAGTAACAGCAAAGAGATGAAACCTACAAGAATACTCAAACCACACCCAGGATGGAACCAAAATTAATACCAAAGATAAATAAATAAATAAAACAAACTGAATCAACTAAAAAGAATCCAACCAGCGTGGCCTGCTTACCGTCCGCCTCACCATGATAGGAGGATGCCGGCGCCCCGTTGGACACGACTGTGGTGGCGGTTGTCGTGACACTGGTGGCCGAGGTGTCGGGCCGCTTGCGACAGAGCTGCCGACGACAGCAGCAGACGAGCGCCACGACGCAGGAGACGACGATGACGATGCTGCCGACGGAGATGAAGATGGACGCCGTGACGCCAAGCGACAGAAACTTGCAGATGAATCCGCATTCTGCAACATACACGGGAACATTGAACACTGAATTTCAAGAACCTGATTGTAGACTCTTCTTTCCGCACGAGACTAAATTTACATAACAGAAGAGCCCCTGCAGCTGAGACGAGACGAGACGGTGCGATACGAGACGGTCCGAGACGAGACGGTGCGAGATGAGACGGGACGAGTTTGGACGAGACGAGACGGGACGAATTTTGGACGAGAAGAGACGGGACGAGACGAATTTTGAACGAGACGGGACGAGTTTGGACGTGACGAGACGGTGGAAGACGAGACGGGGCGAATTTTGGACGAGACGGGACGAGTTCGGACGTGACGAGACGAGACGAGACGGGACATGAAGGGACGGGACAAGATCAGACGAAAGAAGACGCTGCGAGATTATACGACGTTCGGGCGTGACACAACGAAAGGGAGCAGACGATATGGACGCCATGAGATACAATACGTACACATTACATGATAATTATACCATATGGCTTAGAACTCGGGTGGATAGTTGAAATGGTCTCGAATGGGAGATGGATCGACAGTGCCAGTTCAATGATAGTGTCTGATTAGATCGGCGCCTTCGTCTACACAGGGTAAACTAAAAGGTGCTTTTGCCTCCACGCAAAGTGATAACCGACCCTGGGCACAATGATGAGGTGGCCGGGCGGGGGGTGTATGCCGGGTGTGAGCGTGCTTGCGGGTGTGTATGTATGGGCGCGCGTGAGTGGTAGTGCGCTCGTGCGTACATGTTTCGAGCGAGAGAGTTAGGGGTTGGGCGCAGAGACATTTTGGGGTGATGTTAGGAGAGAAAACGCCAGAGAAAATGCAGCCACCACGGTGTCTTGTTGTTATAACAGAGAGAGAGAGAGAGAGAGAGAGAGAGAGAGCGAGGGTGTGCAAGAGGCATAGATTCTCCGGAGCCCCTGCAGCTGTAGGGGCTCATGAGAATCTATACCTCTTGTGGCAAGGACTGGACCCATTATTCTCGCTATTTTCTCATGAAAGTTTGTGCCTGTATTATAGAAGCCAAAGGCGCCAGACGTCTTCGTGGAATCGCCGGCACCAGCTGTCTGTGTTATTGCAACCAACAATGGGCAACTAAAGTCTACCATGTCAGACTTTAGCACAACCAAAACTAAAGTCATAGCTCATCACTGGACGCTCTCCCCAAATCGAGCAGATCAGCAGCATATAAAATAAGGTGCGAAGACCAACACTAAACCTCGTAAGAATAGAAGCCGAGGGGGATCTGTGCTTACTGCGGACGAATTCACAAGACGGCCTGAATCGAAACATCGAAACGCTGACCTATCTAAGACTCGAGTACAGAATGAAGTCACCCAACCACAGCAGTCCCACACTTAATTCCTTCACCGTCAGTGGACGCAAAACTGTGTCTTCGAAAGCAGAGGCAAGTTCAACGAGGAAAAATCCCATCAACCCAAGGAACACAGATATGAACAAGGCCAGCAAGAGGCAAAGAAACCTCATGAGCCCCCGCATCTGCGGAGGCTCATGAGGTTTCTTTGCCTCTTGCAGTGCTGTGGTGTTCGCATTTTTTCAGGCGGTGACGGGGTCAAGTTAAACCCAGATGACCCCTCCGTTCGGGCAACAACCACAACCGGTCCCGACCAGCAAGAAGCACATAATTTCATAGCCCCCGCCCCCCCCCCCCCTCCAGCTGCACAGGCTCATGATAACCTGTGTCTCTTATAGACGGCGCAGTTGCAGGATAGATAAGACATGCCCAATAAGATTTGTTTCTTGTTTTTAATAGTCCCCCTATCAAAGGAGGCAGGGTATAGAAAAAAGAATGAGGGTGTTAAAGGTACAGGACTAGACTGGCTGCAGGTGATGGAGAGACTAAGGCACGATAAGACAGCAAGGAGGTGCCAGATAAGCGCTAATTTCAGTTTCCCTTTTTTTTCTTGGGAAAGGGGGGGGGGGGGGGTGATAGTGGTGGTGGTGGAAGCGATTTACCAACCAGATGTTATAGATCCGGAAAAGGCTGACACGGTGATTTAAGGTTTTAACCTTTAGAACCTAGTTCAAATGTACCCCACTGGTCGACTCCCACGATTTGCTGATCAGTTGTAAAAATTCGAGGGAGATCGTGGAACAGTGTTTAACCCGTTCAGTGCCGAGAAATTGTGAACACCAGCCAATTGCAAGAGGCATAGATCATCATGAGCCCCCGCAGTTGCAGGGGCTCATGAAGATCTATGCCTCTTGATGACACCACTCTGAATAGGCCTACATGTTCTTGGGACATCTAGGTATTTTTTCTGGTCTTGAATTAACGAAGATTGCAATAACAGTCTGCGTCAGCTGACACTAAACGGGTTAAAGACATTAGCCTCAACTTAACCGTCCTTGCTGCAGCTAGCCTCGACACCCAGAAGCACCAGGCTATTTAGCATCGCTCTTGAACAATAGTGGTCGACCCACGCCTTATTGTACCTTAGCATAGATTCTAGGAGCGAAGCTATTGTGGCACCACCCCTGACTGTAGGTCACACACTGGTCGTCGATCGCAGCGAATCTAGGGAGACAACTAGTTTGTGGCCGGTCTATTTCTTGCTGTTGCGTGCAGGGCTGAATGGGTTAACCCTTTGCGTGTCGGTAGCGGTTTTGACAAAAACCGCTACCGACACGCAAATCGTTAAAAACTGTTTCAAAGCATAACAAAATTAAGTAGATATAAATTGCAGCCTGTTGGCGTGACACTGACGTGGCGCTTGATCAAGAGTAAATCACAGGGCTGCCACTCTCATCGGCAGCGTGTGGTCCGCACGGGCCGTGTCAACGCCAGACTGTGATTAGCCTCAGCTGGTCCACACGTTTAAAGGAGCATGAACAAGACCTGTTTTTTAAAGCTGTGCAGTTGAGTGTCCTCCCATCAGACCTTTTTCTTATTTCAGTTTGTTAACTCCTTCAGTGCCAACAGCAAAATCCAAACGCAATGGGCACTGATCCTCACGGGCCAACGCAGACGCCTTTTTCTAAATTTATATCTACGTGCCCCAAGAAGGTCGGGTATCTACCTTGATTTCTGCGTCGTAATTTGTAGTAATTTGCCACACTAAGGTATGAAATATCTTTAAAATTGGAAGAATCAGGTTATATAACAGCAACCTGACCTGCAATGCGTGAAGTGAGTGTGTCCTTCGCTGCCGTGAAAAAGTGAACACCACCCAAATGCAAGAGGTACAGATCCTCATGAGCCCCCGCAATTGCGGGGTCTCATGAGGATCTATGCCTCTTGCTGGTTCCATTTTATATCCTTGTTTCTGGGAATAATAGAATTCTTTGGCGTTGAATTTTAAAAAGATAATTATCAGAAATCCAATATCTGGGACCACAGGCATGGATGTGGTTAACGGCGCACTTGTACAATCCGTATGATCAGTCCCCTTGTTAGTGTCAAGCCGCAGTAGCTGCCAAGGTCGCTACACCTGTACCAGGGCCCTATCAACACCTTTCATGTAGTACATGAGCCGTAGATTATCGGTGCCAGCGTCGCGACACTTGTATAAAGGTGACACCAACACCTCACGGTCTCGTATAACACAAGAGCCTTTCGTAATTTGACAACATGAAGTGTTGAAGGTAACAGAGCTAATTTTAGAATAAGCACTTAACAAATGTCCATTATTATTATTATAACAGATCACGATTCAAGGCTATTTTATTCTGTAAACCCCTTCATTGCCAGTGGTCGCAGAATGAGTTTCGAAAATCTTCGTTAATTCTGCGCCAAAGAACCCATACGTACAAGGAACATGGATACCAAGTGGGGTCACCAAGAGGCATATATTAACCCTATCATTCGGAATACACCAGTGTATGAAACAAGTTTGACTAAAATAGTTCAAGGGTAGTGCCAGAATAGCCTGGCGCCTCTAGGCGCCAAGCTATTCTGGCACTACCCTTGAACTAAAGCCATTGGTCTATATCCTTATCTGTAAGTACTATAATGTAGCTTGAATATGGCAGTGTACAAATTTGAAGGTTTTAGCCTCAGTATGATATGGGTTAATTATCCTCACGAGCCCCCGCAACTGTGTCGGCTCATGATGCCCTGTGTCTCTCGCAGCTGGATGGTGATCATTTTTTTCTCTCGGCAGTGAAAGGTTTACACTACAAGAAGTAGATCACACAGCAACATACACAGCAAAGAAGAACTCCCCTCTGCTTTTTCTACCTATTTTTCGGACAAAATCCAAACTCTGCGCGACACACTCGACACCCTGCCTTCTCCGCCTTGCCCTCCCGACCCCACCTTTTCCGGCACTCCCCTCTCGTCCTTCCGACCCGTCTCTCAGGATGAAGTACTCAATTGATTGTACATTGCTTAACGTCCCGACAGCAACAAGGCTTTCTCAGGACGTGCCTGCACTGCTTGTGAAAAAAAAAAAAAAAAAATAAACAGAACATTGAATGTATGTCGCCAGCCGGTCAAATACATTAAATAAACCTAACACATGGGGCCTAAATAAAGCCAAGACCATTTAGCAACACACATCCAATATCAAGAGCTACAGGCAGTGCAGACAGTAGGGAGAGTTTTAAAAAGGCAAATACAGGTGAATGGACAAAGGGTAGACAGAAACACATGCCCCAGAATAGAGAGAAAAACCCACCCTGTGGGGCTGACCAGGGTGACCCTGGGAACTAAAAAATACCTAACCCCACCCAAGTCCCCCAGGGCAGACCCGGGTGGGGAGATGAAGTACTCAAGACCATAAAGTCCATGCCCTTCAAAACTTGCGAGCTAGACCCCCTCCCAACTTCTCTCTACCGTGACGGCCTTCCAAAACTTCTGCCCTTCATTACCGACATCATCAACGCATCTCTAGAAAACGGCTCCGTCCCCGATATCTTCAAGTCCGCCATCGTCCGTCCTCTCCTAAAAAAACACAACCTCGACCCAAACGAACTCAAGAACTATCGCCCAGTCTCCAATCTCTCTTTCCTGTCCAAGCTTCTTGAGAAGGTTGTTCTCAACCAGCTCAACCTCCACCTCACCGACAACAACCTCCTCAGTCCATTCCAGTCTGCCTATCGCAAACATCACAGCACTGAAACAGCCCTTCTACATATCTTAAACGATCTGCTTCTCTCCACCGACTCGGGCAACATCTCTCTTCTTACACTACTCGATCTCTCTGCCGCCTTTGACACTATAGACCACTCTATCCTACTCCACCGACTCCACCACTCCTTCGGCATCACTGACTCTGCTCACTCCTGATTTCTCTCCTACCTCTCCGACAGACAGCAGACCGTCACCATCAACGGCGTCTCTTCCAACCCAGTCACGCTCTCCTGCGGAGTTCCACAGGTGTCCGTCCTGGGCCCGGTCCTTTTCACACTCTACACTTCTCCTCTGTTCAACATGATCCAGTCTCACCGCATACACCACCACCTCTACGCTGACGACTCACAACTGCTAGACAAAGACAAACTCGACAACACTCAGTCACTACTGACTCGCACGGCTGACTGCTATGAAGACGTGAAAAACTGGATGACAGCAAACAAGTTAAAACTGAACGACGACAAAACGGAAGCCATGCTGGTAGGCACTCGCCAGAAACTCTCCCAGCTCCCTCCCTCTCTCCACCTTCAACTCGATAGCACCCCCATCTCCCTCTCTGACTCGGCCAAGAACCTCGGCGTTATCCTCGATTCCTCTCTGTCCATGACCAGCTTCGTCTCCGCCACGGCCCAGGCATGCTATTTCCACCTCCGCCGCATCAGTCAGATCAGAAAATACCTCACTTTCGAAGCTGCCACCAAACTTGCTGTCTCTCTCATCTTATCTCGCATCGACTACTGCAACTCTCTCCTTTCCGGCCTCCCTCACTCCACCATTTTCACTCTCCAACGCGTTCAGAACAATGCTGCCCGCCTCGTCCTCAGAAAGAAAAAATCCGACCACGTCACACCCCTGCTCAAACTCCTTCACTGGCTCCCCATCCCCCAACGCATCCAATACAAAATTCTGTCTCTTTGCTACAAATCCCTGAACAACTGCGCTCCTGCCTATCTCTCCAACTTACTTCACCCCTACACACCTTCCCGCTCCCTCCGCTCTGCCTCTGACCCTCTCCGCCTCCACATCCCTCGCACCAAACTTAACACTTTCGGCCCCCGCTCCTTCTCCGTCCACGATCCATCCACCTGGAACACTCTCCCACTCTCTCTCCGTCAGAAACACTCTCTCTCCTCCTTCCAGTCCGCCCTCAAAACTCACCTCTTTCAACAGTTTTAGCACTATATCACCACACTCCCCACCCCAAGCTGACCGTCGTAATGTATTCCACTGTGTACGCGAGTCTTTGTCTAAAGCGTGCGCATGCGGGCGCGAGTTGTGAGTGCGCGCTTAGAGTTATAATTATTATAAGATAAGCGCATTATAAATACCGTAATTATTATTATTATGAATGTGAAAATAAGTAAAAATAAAAACTCTAGACAGCAGTAGAAGTAGCAACGGATTCTTGTTGATGTTGCGTTAGTTCTGGGCTGGATTCAGGAAACGGTTAATCAGACTGGTCAGCCCGGATTGTTCTACACGCGTAGGTGTAAGTTTTCTTGTTTTTGTTTTCTTTCCATCTGTGCAGAAATCCTGTGAAAATACAAAAATATTCGCGCCTCACCCCTTTCATTTTTAAACACTACTGCTTGAAATTGGACCATGTGTCACAGTTCAAGGGTGGTGCCAGAATAGCTTGGCGCCTCAGGCGCCAAGCTATTCTGGCACCACCCTTGAACTAAAATGGTTGTTCTATCTCCTAATCTGTAATGTAGCCTTCATATGACAATAAGCAAATAATATTTAAAAAATCAGCTTCAGGATGTAATGGGTTAAGCGTATGTACTGAATGACACCATGAGAGCAAGGCGACTTCCAATTGCGGCCTCATTATCTTATTTTCGGCGTCATAACAAGAAGTGAATGAGCCAACAAACATCCTGTCTATTCACTTGTTATGTACATGTGTGGAAACATTACGCCTGGCTTGCGCGTGAGCAACATGTACAATTACTCATTACTTTGTAGCACCGTTTGCAGTTTTCTCGCCCATGAACTCAGGCAGCGAACGTCTTCAATGTGTATGAAGCATAGAGCCTCATGGGCCCCAGCAAATTGCGCGGGCTCATGAGGATCTATGCCTCTTTAAGACAACCCGACAGAGTGTCTTCTATCTTCAAACAGCACTATGCCCAGACTGCTCCTTTACGGATTCGTCAAAATTGGTACCTCTCGCGGGGGGTGTGGGGGGGGGGGGGAACGGGGGGGGGGGGGGGGGGGGGGGGGGAAGACGATGTCCCGCTTCCACCTCAACGACGAAAGACTGCGGACCAAATTTTGTGCGATGGTCTTACTTTTGAACCTTCGCCTCTACATCTGTAAGGTCAAAATGTACAGACCACGAAGCAACTATTTTTCCCCCTGATGCAGGAAGTATTCTCTATAGGCCGTTAGGTCCAAAATCATAGCTCATCAAGCGTTTACATTTTTTTTTGTTTCTCCCGCAGATGCGGGCGGATTCAGTTGGGCGCTCAGTCTTCATTCCCCCACTAAAGTCATACACATGTATGTACTTAAACCTGGTGACTTCCACCTAACAAGTCAAAGAGACGAGAATAAGTAGGGGAGAATGCCTCACAGCAAGAGCCATAGATTCTCATGAGCCCCTGCAGGATGCAGGGGCTCATGAGAATCTATGTCTCTTGCACGGAAGGTTGTGCCCAAGGGGCAATATGCCTACAGACTTTCTAAATCCGTACTCCTTCTCTCTACTTACACGATGTCAACCACACCATTTACAAAATCTTGCACGCTTACGAAAAGTGTTCTTGTTTTGTAACAAACCAGACCTGCGGGGGATTCGGATTACAATTAAGGCAGGGGGAGTGGGACGGAACAACTCCAGATAAGCTTCGTTTGCAACAACAGGCTTTAAACCCCAAAGATTGCTCCGTCTGAGAGGAACTGAGCCGAATCAGGTTGATTCTTGAATAAATGCGGAGTTACAGCATGCAAGCAAGCAAAACAAATCAAAACCAAAGGGAAAAATTCAGACCTTCTCTAAATCTCATTGTCCCTTACATTTAACTCGATTTGCTCCATCAGTGGAAATATTTGCAGATACAATGAATTTGCAACGCTGTCTTGCCTCTCTCCACCCTTCTTTTCACAATCAATGTGAGTCCGTCGACAGGCTACAATAAATTATTTTCTGTTGTCCAGGAGAAGCATAGCATCAAAAATCTTTTTGAACTTCCATAGTTCAGTTAGCCCTTTCGTACAGCACTATTGTGTAACATATCCGATAATTTATTTTCTAAGAACACGACGTCGGCCCGGTGGCCTTTTGCGCATTGGGAATCTGACAGGTTCATGCGAATCTGTGTTTTCAGCAGGGAGAATGGGGGCTTGTGCACAGGAGCGACTGGATAAGCTTCATTTAGGCGCACCGCCGGTACGGAGCCTTGTGGAGGGCCTGTTGAACTTTGCTAGACACACATGTACCGAGGAGGTAAGCAAACACGCTCGCGAACGACGAACAAAAAAGGTACCCGAGATACATTTCCCTTTCCATCTGCAAGAGGCATAGATTCTCATGGATCCCTGCACGTTGCAGGGGCTCATGGCAATTTATGCATCTTCCTAAGCTAAACACATCAAGCGGAGGTTGCCGTCAAGTATTAAGTTCATGACTTGAGTGATTCAGTTATCATTTTTGGAAACCCTTCTCTGCGAGAGGACAAATTTTCTCCTATCGAGGACAGAGTCAGTAATGGTTCTTGTTTTGTGGATGTAAGTGAAAGAGCAAAACAGTTATATAATTTTTTAATACTGGATGAACCAAAATGTAAACACACACACACACACACACACACACACACACACACACACACACACACACACACACACACCACACATACAAAGAAACCACCACCATTAACAAAAACAACAACAAAAACTTGACCTATGCTTTCCTTTCGGCCGACATGCCTTATTTAACCCATTTAGCCCCAGCGCCCTGCAGCAGGAGATGGATCATGATAATTCAAGGGTAGTGCCAAATGTGCTTGGCGCCTGAAGGCGCCAAGCTCACCTGGCACTACCCTTGAATTATCATGACTGGTCCATCTCCTACAACTGCTACATAGTCGATAGATAACACCTCTAAAATTCGGGAAATGCGGCCTTGGGATTAAATGGGTTAATTGTAGAAAACAGAAAGCACGCAAAACAGAGATCGCACGGTGCACTGCGCATTGCATTGTCCTTCGAAGCTCGAGCTGCCAATGTAAAAAAATCGCAACGTTTTTGTCGCAGCTTTATGGCGCCCATACACGATCTGTAAGATAACAGATTTGTTTCTTCTTCTTGTATTTTCCTGCATTTGTGTCCTCGCCTTTAAATGACTGTAAAAATTCCGAACTTTTGTTTTAATCAAACCTCATCCGAACAAGACGCGAGCAGTTATTTCCTACGGGAAATATTAAACTGTCTGTGCCATTGTAAAGTAAAAATTCAGAAAACGACGAATTCAAAGCCAAAAATGTTGAATGTGAAACGCAGTTCACGATCGTGGACAATCGAAACATCGATCGGTTTGAGACAAAAATTACAAAACAGAAATAAATTACTTTCAACAAAACAATTTCGTCAAATCATTTTCTTTCCGGCGCCAAGTAGGTCGCACGCTACAACCGTGTGTTTTGTGTTATGCAACGCGACCAACTCGGATTTAACTTATCGATCAAGATAGGCCAAGGATAGCGCCAAGCCAATCAAGCACTATCCTTGACCTATCATGGTCGATCCTTCATCAAAAACTGGTGATGTAAGTGAAAGAGCAAAACAGTTTTAGGGGATTCGGTTCAAAAGTTCACATTCATGCTCGCTCAACTGAATTACACCAATCACGTGTTGCGTTGCACGTCAGTGTAATTCCTTAAGCACAAGAATTTTTCTTTTGCGAGAAAATCTCTAACCGTTTAGCAATCAAAGCTGAACGATTGAGTTAGTTTTTACATGTTTATATTCTCTAATATTTGTATTCAGCACTTTCTCACGCTCAATTGCCGTCGTGTGATGGCCTTAGCAATCTGCTCGACGTAAACTGTATAATACCTAACTAACCCCCTTGAATTAATGCCTGCGTCACTACAATGCTGTATTCAAAACGCGCACCAGCGCTCAGTGACCCTGGCTTAATCAGGACGTAAAGCACTTAGACCTAAAGAAGATACAGGCTCTTTTAGAACTATTGTCAATGTAAGATAACGAAGCCTGTGTGTATCTAAATTCCCTTCCACACAGCCTTCCTTCGCTGCCAGTGGACGCAAACTTTGTTTCAAAAATCTTTGTTAATTTAACGTCAAAAAGTTTTTGCCGTACCAGGAACATTGATACGAAAGTGGTGTCAGCAAGAGGCATAGATTCTCATGAGCCCCCGCATCATGAGGATCTATGTCTCTTGCAGCTGGATCATGTTCACTTTCCCTCATTCTATGGCTGTTAATAAGACCAGACTCTGCTGGCAATAGGTGTCCGCAAGACGAAGGTCTCGCTGGGACACACGCGAATCTATTCCTTGGCAGATGGACAAGTCCTGGTTAAGGGACTGCGTGTGTTCTTCTTTGATACGAGGAAGGTCCTTACTAATTGCTGGAACTGTTTCAAATAGTCCACGTGCAGCTTCCCGATGTGAGTGATAGACCACCCGAGGATTGGACATGGATATAATGGGCCAGTCAGGAAAGAGAGGTAATGGGTCTCTGTTGTCTGATGGTGGTTGTCTAATCCTCTAGCGAACACCATCAACCTGCCCCAGATCCTTCATCTGCGACTCGGTACGTATCCTCCAGCGAACGACATGCACCACTCAGCAAGAGGCATACATCCTCATGACTCTCCACATACTGCTTGGTTCATGAGGATCTTAAGCCTCACGCTGGTCCTCATCAAGTCTTGTGTTCTATACCACACGCAGGCTCGAAGTTCACCCATGTGAGATCCGGAGTTATCATCTGAAGACTTTCATACCAGCTAGATCGCCCATGACAGTTCAAGGGTGGTGCCAGAATAGCTTGGCGCCTTTAGGCCCCAAGCTATTCTGACACCACCCTTGAACTATCAAGACTGATCCAAATCGTGTTGTGATGTGACTGGGTTGAATGGGTTAAGCTGGAAAGTGTCATGTATGTGGTGGCGTGTTATGTGGTGGAAAGTGTCATGTATGTGGTGGCGTGTTATGTGGTGTTGGACAATGTCATAAGCGTATTTGGTGAAGCGTGTTATGTGGTGTTGGACAATGTCATAAGCGTATTTGGTGAAGATTAGTCTTTTTGACGTAATTTGCCACTGCCCCGCCCCCCCCCCCTCATCCGCTGATCAGTGGATGTAGTCATGACATAATGTGCACTCATGTTCGTCTTCACACAATCCTGACCGGTAAGACAGGAAACAGGATTAGTGCATGTACCATTCGTGGTCTGCTGGCAAATTCGTCATCAGCTGGTTTTGTAAGCATAGGGCAGCTATTTGTTGACTGCTGTCTGCCATGAGTTTTGTTCCGACTGCTTGGCGTAAATGTTTCTATTCAAAGCTAATATAATACTTGTAACAGTGTTTATTCCGTAAAACAGAAGTCATTTAGAAAGATGCACAAATTTGGCATAATCAGTGGATTAATAAGACAGATAAACAAGCAAACAAAAAATCCAGGAGAAATAACGAAAATTAAAGAAAACGCCTCTCTATCTCTGTCTGCGCCCTACCCCCCCCCCCCCCCTCCTTTATTCTGCTCCTTGTCTCCGCAACAACACTCACTGAGACTTCCATTTGAACAGTGTCTTTGTGGTTTTCATTCTGGGTGTAAAACAGAAGTCGTTTAAAAAATGCACAAATCTGACATAATCATTGATTAATAAGACAGGTCAACAAACACAAAAAATCCATGGGAAATAATAGAAAACGCCCCTCTCTTACCCCCCCCCCCTCTCCCCCCCATCTCTCTCTCTTCTCTTCACTCTGGTCCTTCCTTGTCTCAACAGCATTCGCTGAGACATAATAATAATAATAATAATAATAATTAAAAAAAAATAAAGATGATTTATAAGGCGTCTATATATGGTAAGATGATCTAGGCGCCGTACATAATATGAACGAGAAAAATATTACACAAAAAGTGACAAAACCAAAACCACATCCCTTTAAACATCCATCAGTACGACGGTACAAATGCTGTATATGGCGGTACAGCTTGTATGTCACAAGGAGAGAGTCATGTACATGCCCTCTCTAAAGGCCCACACTAATGTCGGGACTTAAGTTTTGCATAACCAACACAGGAACAGGCCTCGGCAGTTAGTCAGACGGGCTCGCGTACGGGACAGTTATATGTTCAGCACTCCGGCTTCAACAACCCCCTCTCCCGTCATCCGCAAAAGGCACAGATCCTCATGAGCCCCCGCAACTGCGGGTGCTCATGAGGTTCTGTGCATTTTGCCGAAGGTCCATGTATAATGTATTATATTATTCTTCCACTGCAGATGGTCTCCTCAGTTCTGTCCTTGGGACCACAGACTGCAATGGGTCAAGCCGATCTTGACGTCAGACAAATGTCCATGTCGCGTTACATCCATTATCTTACTTCTGAAAGAGCCTTGTTACAGGTGCAGCTAAATTTTCTCGGATGTCTGATAAAGGATTTATTTATGTACGCACGAGGTACTGTATTATCTATGCCTGCTTAAGCGTCGGCATGCGATCCCAGGTGCAAGAATTAGACCCCACTCGTAAGTGGCAGTGCATAATGAACTAGGCGTGTTGAGTTATGCGTTCCGACAACACTAATGTCTCACGTCTCAGACACAACGGTTATGTCCAGTCAGCGAGCTAACTGCTAATTAAAAAAAAAAAAGAAGAAGAAAATACAAGGAGCTCGGGAATTTAAGGATGTCGAAACAAGATTATAAATTATCAAAGTAAGATTTACTGGTTGTAAATTAAAGCGGCAAGAACAGTAATCTTTCTCCGCATCGTAGAGGTTAGACCTACATCGTGATCACGGAAGTCGCACGGACATCTGGAGGGATTCAAGGAATGCTCAGTGGCAACATAAAGCCATGGTCAGTTGCACGAGTGAGCTAAGTCCTGCGCCAGCCACTAAGCAAGATGCTCCGCTGTAGCGGAGCACCTTGCTTAGTGGTTGGCGCAGGATGATGATGATGATGATGGTGATGATGTCCACTTGTAATGCGCATCCACTCCATGCTAGCAGCATGCTCAGGGCGCAAAAAAACAAACAAACAAACAAACAAACAAACAAACAAACAAACAAACAAACAAACAAACAAACAAAAACCGTTTGGTGCACAGTGGTCCTAGAATTAAAAGTCAAGAAACAGGTGGGTCTTGAGGTGCCTCCGGAATGTGCCAATGCAATGTCCCTCAAGGATTGTGGTAGTCCATTCCACAGCATAGGTCCGCAGTGTGAAAATGCCCGGAAACCAAGTCGCTTCTTTGTGTGGCTTTTAACACTTGGGGTGCAGAGTTTGGACCGGACAGCAGAACGGAGCTGCCTCGGAGGGTTAAGACGTGGGACTATTTCCCGGAGGTACTCTGGTGAGGCTGGGGTAGAGAGTGAGAATCTTGTGATCAAGTTTTTGCTTGACTGGAAGCCAGTGCAACAGCTTAAGGACTGGTGTGAAATGCTCCCTTCTTTTAGTTCTTGTGACAATGCTGGCGGCAGTGTTCTGAACCAGACGTCTGATTTGTTGCTCTGGTAGACCCCAAAGACAGCTGTTACAGTAGTCCAGTCTGGATAGGACAAGGGCAACGGCGATAGCATTTACAGCCCTTGGTAGTCAGGACAGGTCGTAGTTTCCTAAGGGAGCGAAGATGGAAGTAGCATCCCCTGACAACAGCATTGATATAGTCTTCCATGGTAAGACTGACATTGACAAAGACACCAAGATCTCCGACAGTCTTGGAGAAAGGGATGAGAGACTCACCAACACGGATGGCATCAAGAGATTTCACACCCAGTTTATTCTTAGCTCAACAAAGAATTGCCTCAGTCTTACCATCATTTAATTTCAGCATGTTGGCTGCCATCCAGGACTTGATTTCTTGGCAGCACGACTCGATTTTCTGCACTGTCGGAGAAGCAGAGACACTGTCAGGATGAAATGAGTCATAGAGACCAGAGTCATCTGCAAACAACTGTCGCCCTAAACTGTACTTGTCAATCACACGTCCTATCTTAGTGGTGTAGAGAGAGAACAGAACAGGCCTTAAGACGGACCCTTGACTAGGCGGGTAACATCAGACGCCACACCATTAACACTGACGTACTGGAACCTATCCTCAAGGTACGACCGAAACCACTGTAAGACACAGTCCGTGATACCAAACTCAAGCTGAAGTTTCTGCAGCATCATCTGGTGATATATGGTATCAGATGCCGTACTGAGATCCAGCAGCACCAGGAGTGAGTGGTCACCACAATCAGCAGCACAGAGAATGTCGTTTAAGACACGCAGCACTGCGGTCTCTGTACAATGACCTGGCCTGTATGCAGACTGAAACCTATCCAGCAGCTGGTACCTAGACACATGAT
Source organism: Semisulcospira habei (assembly GCA_036245525.1). Taxonomy (NCBI): domain Eukaryota; kingdom Metazoa; phylum Mollusca; class Gastropoda; family Semisulcospiridae; genus Semisulcospira; species Semisulcospira habei. The sequence goes on along the minus strand of BTPG01000002.1, from coordinate 135,017,596 downwards.
CAGCAAGTCTATCGGCCACCACACGTTCTAAGAGCTTGGACAAATATGGAAGGTTTGATACTGGCCTATAGTTCTTAGGAGCATCAGGGTCCAAGTTTGACTTCTTCAACAGAGGATGAATCACAACAGTCTTAAAAGCTCCTGGAACAACACTGGTGAAGAGACTGCGCTTGATGATGTGAAGAATAACTGGCAGAAGAATGCCCAAATTCTCCAAGACAATTTTGGTGGGGATCGGGTCAACACTAGAGAATGTGGAATTGGATTTTGCAATGACTATCTGCAGTTGATCAGCAGAGACTGACACAAACACTAAGAAAGGATCACCAGCAAAAGAGGATGAATGTTCCTGGCTATCAGGTTTACCACTTGAATTCTCCTTTAACATTGCTCATGTCAGGAAGAATAGGTGATTTGGCCTCCTTGCCAAGCAGTCTGCTCAAAATCCTGAACATTTTCCTAGGGTAGGACTAAGCTCACTTAAGCAAACAGGCCCCAGATCCACAAAGGCATCATCCTGAGACCAGGCCCCGGGTCTTCTGGCTGGATTTTTACTAAAGAAAGAGTAGTTCGTCTCCCATGAACTACCCAGTGCGCCGCGCGAAAGGCCATCGGGCTAACGTCATCGGTAAAGGTCGCAGATGAGGCAAACGTTGACAGATACAAAATGAAAAGAAAAGGGGAGACTGCCAGTGCTAATATTTTAGGAAGGTTACAAAGTAAAGTAGATTATAGCACTGTCAGGGGAGAGAAATGTGCATGATCGACCAGTGTGTGTGTGGCCGAAGCACAAAAAAAAAAAAAAAAAAAAAAAAAAAGAGATAGGAAAGAGAGGGGGCGCTAAGAAAGTGACTAAAAGCAATGCATATGGATATGCATATCCGTTGACAGATACAATGGGTAAACTATCACACAAATGCTGGACAAACTCATAAACAATTACCCTTTCATTAACCATTTACACACTCCTCATGCTCATTGTACTGGTACTAAGTGACAACCCACCCACGACAACGGAAAGTCCATGTCACGCACTCCACGACCCAGCCATAATAACGTTACCTTATTGAGACAGCAAGAGTGTCTCTTTTCACCACCTCGTGCATGCAAGCGCCGGCACTATAAACAGTGTCGATGCCTACATGCGCAAGGGAGTTAATCGGCGAACAAGCAATGGCTTTGAATTGAGTGATGTAATCCAGAAACCCACTTAATTCCATGGCCACATTTCCCAAATGTTGGAGGTATCACCCAATGACTATGTAGCTGTTGCAGGAGATGGATCGACCATGATAATTCAAGGCTAGTGCCAGATAAGCTTGGCGCCTGATGGCGCCAAGCTAATCTGACAGTAACCTTGAATTATGGTCAATTCATCACCTGCTGTAGTGCGACGGAGATAAATGGGTTAACGCCGACGTGATCCTTGCGCGCGCGCGCGCGTGTGTGTGTGTGTGTTTTGAGGGGGGTTGGGGGGGGGGGTGGCGGGGGGCGGTTGTTGCACACATAAATTATAGTCCTTTTAGTCTTCTTTTAGTAAGCACGTTTATATTTTCTGTCCGTTTCTTCTGTCGTTCAGCGCGAAGCCACGAGTCCAACGCCAAAAAGACCAGCGCGCGGAGTACGAGCTAACTCCTTGGGCATGTACACAAAGTCTCGCAAAGGTCAAGACGGTTTTCGCTATACTTGGCCGGCCAAATTTAAATGTATTACTACGTCTGTACACTCCACGAAGTGTGTCATTTACCGCCGTGCTGGCGTAGCTCTTCATTCCTGAGACCCTTCTGGGGCTGTCCCAGAAAACATCACATTGATCCTAGTCACAACCCAGATCTCGCGAGAGAAATTTACGAGTCCTGCGCCATAACTATTTCGTCCGTAACCGCGTCAGCATATTGTGGTCTTCTGTAAATGTTCGCCCGGGGAACAATAACATTACTGATACGCAGACGGCCACTGCACTTGGTCCCCAAAGAATTAATGATTTTTCATAGAAATTTGAGATGATACAACAGGGTTGTACGGTCCCGAACACTGACAATACTCTACGGAAACATAACTGTGTGTGCTAACCTGTGAAGTTGTATTCAACGGCTCAAGACCGTAAGGTGCAAAATGACAGACCGGCACACATACTGGGCTATAGGTCGTAAGGCCCAATTGCATGGGTGAGTTTGGTTTTGCACCAACCACTAAACAAGGTGCTCCGATATAGCGGAGCACATTGCTTAGTGGCTGGCGCAGGACTTAGCTCTCATGCAAATTACACACGAATCACACACCGGCCAACATTCACGCAATTTACACACACACACACACACACACACACACACACACACACACACACACACACACACACACACACACACACACACACCGAAATGCAAAGAGATTGAAAACATAAGATTGTTTAGGAATGTGAGTCCTAGGTAGGTAAGGTGGTAGGAAATGGTAAACCCGGGTCCCGTTTTCACAGCAGGGTATTAATTTGGTCTGTAGACCTCCACCATGTATGAATATCAAAAAAGAAAAAAAAAAAAAGAAAAAAAAAAAGAGGGTCATTTACAAAACTCTACGCCGTCAATTTCAAAAGTACATACTGCACACAGTCAAGACCCTCTAATTTCCGACTGCGGGCCTCATGAGGATTTATGTCTCTTGCAGCTGGGTGGCGTTCGAATTGCCCTGGCAGTAAAGGGGTTGATTTTCGAAAATGGATGCTAGTTACATTCACAAACATTATAACAATAAAGTTCAAAGACATAATATGCACTGGTCTTCTCACTGGAGCTCGACATAACAATGCACAATTGTTTTTGTTTTCCTCTCGAACATAATATAAATGCACCGATGAACCTAGAAAAATGCTCAGCCATTTAGGATCAATCTTTCAACGTTGTGTCCCTTAGGTGCGCGAACTCGATGCGCACTTTGGCACGTCTAACTACCTTAATCGGGCCATTCACACGAACGCAGACGACAGACAGACGGACCCATGATGGAGAGAACAGACGGGTTGGAACCTGCCCTCTTCAGTGACATGGCCAACATGATGCTGCTTCCTGCAAAAGCCTCTTAATAATAGGAGGATCTACATACGCCTCATGGTGATTCGAGTGGCAGTCTGTGCCAACCCTTTCACTGCCGAGAAATAAATGAACACCACACTACTACTGCAAGATGTATAAACCCTCATAATTGCGGGGGCTCATGAGGATCTATGCCTCTTGCTGAAACCACCTTGTTGTATTCATTGTCTATAACATTTCGTCTTGTATCGACACATATTTCAGACGTACAATGTACGATTAGTGATAGTGAAGGGCCTAGGGGTTAAAATTATGGTATCGGAAGCCAAAAGCAAAAAAATACCCAGCGAAGGCTCACGGTGATCCGAGGACATTTTGCTCACCGAACATGCCTCTCTCTCTCTCTCTCTCTCTCTCTCTCTCTCTCGGGTCCGTACGCACAAGGATCTACAGACTGTTGGTAAGAGTCAGCCGAGCTCTGTGAACATGCAAGGTCATCACTGGAAGTTTCTGTCGATTTAACACGAACGCCCTGTGCCTACAAACTCCCCTTTACTACACACAGACGTTCATAGCGTGAACAAGAGGTACAGACCTCTTAGAGCACTGCAGTACACAAAGGCTCATGAGGATCTATGCCTAACGTAGATCTAGACAGATGACGTTTGCTGCTAGCCACGGTCAGACAATACGAAATGGGGTGAAGCGAAGGGACTATCTGTTCTGTTTCATGCGCAAGCTGCCCATGAAATTGTGAATAATTTACGGCCAGGAACCAGTCTTTCAGCCAGTACCCAACGTCTGCAAGAGGCATAGATTATCATGAGCCCCTGCTCCTGCAAGGGCTCATGAGAATCTATGCCTCTTGCTGAAAGTGTTTAGCACCACATGTTCTAGCACCTTCGCCTGTCACTCGCACCAACGTAAATTTGACTCCACGTTTATGCTTACACGGAGGAGGTGTACTGAGTTCGTGACAGACACGGGCAGTTCCTTGCAGTGGGGGACTGTCTCCTGAGGTTCATTAGAGAGTATCCTTGTCACATTGCTGGAGAGGCCGGGTGTAGGCGAGGTAGGTGCAATAGTAGAGTCTCAAACCATAGGGATCTGACGAGTGCGTGCTAATACAAGTATAAGCAACTGGGAGTCAGCCCTAAATGAAATTCAGATTATGATTCTTAGCGCAACTTTCACCATTCCAATTGTTTTTTTGAGAAAAGGGGGTGGTGGGAAGGAAGGGGATGGGGGAGGGGGGTCTTTGTGTCGGCTTAATTCTCGGAGCTGTGGTGACACGAATGTAAGGGCACGTTTCTACACTGATGAATCTTGATTCCACCAAAAATATAAAAAAAAACCAATAAATTAAAAAAAAAAAAAAAAGCCAGCTACATGGAGGGAAAAATTGCTAAAATCGAACATAAACTGTCTGCTGAATATAAAGGACGGTCTCCGAGTAGCTGGAAAAAAGCAAACTGACGGGAAAAGAAAACCCTGACGCTGACAGATCTTTTAAGAAGAAAAACAAAAACGGACAGAAAACGGAGAAAATTTGAGAAAAGAAAAGACAAGACAAGAAAACACAAGCAATCTGTATGTCGCAACATGGTAACGTCTCTGTAACCACTGCATATTCATCAAACAGTAATAATGATAATAATAATAACATAAATCAGCTTTTTTTCCTACTCATTCATCAAGCAAAAATGTAACTACACAGATCATCCAACTCGACAATGTCCAAGATTCTCTCTCTTTAGCCCACCTCCCTCCAACCCACCCCCTTCACGCCAGTATGCAAGAGGCATAGGTTCTCATGAGTCCCTGCAGCTGCAAGGACATGAGAATCTATGCCTCTTGCTGACGCAGCTCGGCCCCATTCATATCCTCATACTGCTACCGTCATCTCGGTTTAAGCGTACGACTCTTCTTCTTCTTCTTCTTCTTTTCATCTTTTCTTACGTGGGATGCGTGATTTTCTCGACTGTCACAGATGACAGCGCAATTTTTAAACATTAAATCTCCATAATGGGAACGACAAACTAGTAAGCAACAGATCATCAGGCCGAGGTTGGTCGGTCGGCGAGCATACAAACGATGACCTTCTGCTTCATGACAACAGCTCTTTCGGAATTCAAGCAGGAAAACCGCAGTCAGGTTCTAAGTCATCGATTTTGTCTGGTAAGGATTTTTTTCCCTGTCTTTTTCTCTCTCCGCTTATAACAGCGTCATTTGTTTTCGGTTATTTCCTGTTCTAATGCAAAAAAGAAAGAAAAAACAGAGCTGTTTGCCTTCAAGCGCCAGGTGTGTGGTGTGACTCGTCCAGTTTGACGCAGGGAATTAATGTAGACAACCATTCTGGTTTTTTCATTGCAAACACTCATGACTGCCCCAGTAGCAAAAGGTCTTAATTCCGGGTTAGCCCTTCGCTGCTGACGGAAAGTGAACACAAACCAACTGCAAGAGACACAGATCCTCATGAGCCTCCACAGTTGCGGGGCTCATGAGGATCTGTGCCTCTTGCGAACACCGCTTTGTATCCATTGTCACTTGGAAGTCTTGGACTTTTTCGCATTCAGCTGACAATGATTTTTGTTTTCAGAAACACACTCTGCGTCCACTGGCAGTGTAACAAGGTGTAACAGTGAGACTGTTATGCTGAGACGCTGTCTACAGAATAAAGATAAAATTCCATCATATGACATCTATGAAAAACAGACGAAACACAACAAAACAATAGAAAGATAAGATAGGGCAAAGGAAACAGACAAAGACAATACGCAATGGCAACAAAGATTATATCCTTCCACCAAACAAAAGACTACCCTTACTACCGCATATCAGAATAATATTTCACAGGACACCCCCAAAGAAAAAGTGATGCCATATTCAGATAAAGGCTACACAAAGACACACAGATAAAGGCTACACGTAGACACACAGATAAAGGCTACACATATATACACAGATAAAGGTTACACATAGACACACACTAAGAAATAAAACACACTTGTGCCATTGCTCTGGGAAATCCTTGTGCATACATTTTTTAAAAAAATCAGGAAAACAAAAAAAGAAGCAAAGTTTCACTGGAGACAGCAAACAAAGACAATAAATTTCCATGACAACATTCTAGAGAGAGAAACAGATAGCAAATGATATAGATAATCCAGAGACACACTTTTGAAGCAACAATACATGCAAAGCACAGATAAAAAAGGCGATTGAATACCAAGCGCGTAAAATGCATAGGGAATCCACCCCCACCCCCCATCCCAAAAAAAAAAAAAATCGCTTAGAAAGAACAAGTATAACAAAAGTGTTGTACTTGTCTTTTCTAAGCGTGTTTTTTGTTTGGTTGCGAATTTCTTAACAAAACAAGCAGGCAGCTAACTTGGAGATCCTTCAGTGTGCTACATACACACAAAACGTATGTTGGTCTCTGATGTTGGGCTTCACTGCTGTCTGCCGCAATGATAACAAGAAATCGCAGATCAGTACACACATTTTAACCCTTTGGCTGTCGGTAGCGGTTTTTGTCGCGACGATTCCTGCAGGATGTCAGGATGTTATTCCTGCAGGATGTCAGGATGTTATTCCTGCAGGATGTCAGGATGTTATTCCTGCAGGATGTCAGGATGTTATTCCTGCAGGATGTCAGGATGTTATTCCTGCAGGAAGAATCGTGACAAAAAGCGCTACCGACCCCCAAAGGGATTGAATATAAAAGCTTAAGATGCATTCTAAAAACCTTCCAACAGAGAAACGTCCGTATAGAAGCCACATTAGACGGAACGAACCATACAAAGACAATTCGCGCGTCAACAGATCAATACGTGTGCTGGGCTGTGATTTTGGACCTTACGGCTTCCGCAGTAAGGTCCAACATCACAGACCAGCACACACACACACACACACACACACACACACACACACACACACACACACACACACACACACACACACACACACACCCTTATTTCTGTATTCAGGTCTGTCCAAAGGCTTTTGATATCTCATGCATACAGTATGAAATCTGCATCACTACACCAAACAACCGAAGACCCCCCTTGGCTGAGGATTACAGCCGCACATTCAACCAGGAAGAGGAAAAGATCCTCAAGAGGTCTCGCAGCTCTCCTGGGGCTCATGAGAATCGACGCCTCTAGCTGAAAACGCTGATAGACGATGTAGAGAACAACCAGAGACGTGGGCTAAGCCAAAGATCGGCTTCTGAGTTTTAGCGAACAAGGCTGAACGAACCCTGGAAACAAAAGGCATAGATTCTCATGAGCCTCTGCCTGCGGCAGAGGCTCATGAGCATCTATGCCTCTTGCAGACGGATGTGTTCGCTGCAGGACATCTCAGGATGTAGATGCGTGCATGCATGCCGAAGGCTGCTGTCCAATTTCTCCTGGACTTGCTAATCCCGGCTAAGTCTTGGCGAAAGACAAAGAGATCCCAGAGGCTGAGCGCAGACAACCGGTAAAGCAAGGCTTGTACGATTCCAGACTCAGAGAGAAATGCAGACCTGGTTTAGGACTATCCTGAGAGGATGGTGGGCCATGACAGTTTAGTGGGTGGTCGATACATGTCTTGTTGCAGTGTGCCACGTCTGAATAAGTTACGTTTCCATGGGTGTTCTAAGAGGTGGACGATTTTTCCTGTCTGACAAGCTTTTCGTACTTACCATCTGATTTTCCGGTTATTTCCGCTACAACAACAAAGAATCATTACTTTCGAATAATGCCAACAGAGGTTACCTGCAGCTTTCAGCTTTGATTTGATTAACCCATTTAACCCCATGGCCGCATTTTCAACATGTTGAAAGTGTCACCTAACGACTGTACCATTTCCAGGAGAGAACTCGACAATGAGTATAGCAGGGGTAGTGCCAGAATAGCTTGGCGCTTAATGACGCCAAGCTAATCTGGCACTACCCTGGCATTATCACCATCGATCCATCTCCTGCTGTAGTGCGTTGGGGGTAACTGGGTTGTGTGTGTGTGTGTGTGTGTGTGTGTGTGTGTGTGTGTGAGAGAGAGAGAGAGAGAGAGAGAGAGAGAGAGAGAGAGAGAGAGAGAGAGAGAGAGAGAGAGAGAGAGAGAGAGAGAGAGAGAGTCACTGCAGACTGTGAGATCACAATAGTGTCCATATGATACTTTACCTAGTGTAGCGCCAGTGCGGAAAAGGTTCTTGGGCCTACGTCGGCCGCCGACGACCTTTTCCGCACTGGGTAGTCGCCGACGTCCAGTACGCCTGAGGGTCAAAGCACCTATGATCGAAGACGGAAAGCCTACAAACCCATATGCAAGAAACAGATGCTCATATGCCCTTGCACGCTGAAGGGGCTTCATGAGGATTTCAGTCTCCTGCTGACAAAGACAAGCACCACTGAAATCTTTCTTCTTTTCTCAGACGCTGAAGGTCAAGTGTGCAGAGCATGGAGTTGTAAGTACTCTCGGTCCCCTGCTGCCACTAATGAAGACAGAGACCTCTCTAAATGACGCCAGCGTCTTACGACTCGATAATCTCTCAACCTCAACCACCACTACTACCATCACCATTATCACTACAACCATCGCTCCCTGTCCCCTCCCTACCCCCTAACCTCCGCCCCCCCCCCCCACACACACACCCTACATCTGCATTGGCACGACCATCGCCAAATCTACAAATCAGCGTACCACAGATCTGCGTACCACACCGAAAGAACTCGTACAAAGCCGCTCCATCTAGATTAGCGAAATCGTACTTTAGCTGTGGATCATCTACAGTGTACTATTCGTCCATTCATTTCTAATTGCAAGAGACACAGATTCTCATGAGCCCCTGCTGAAGCAGGGTTTTCATGGGGATCTATGTCTCTTGCAAACAAAGCGCGGCTCCACATATTCCTCAAATTGCGGGAACTTATATCTGGGGCGAGGACATTTTTTAGCTATTCATCCCGAGCATTAGATTTGCCCAAGAGGGCAAAAATCACACAACTCCCATTTGTTTGAGACGCGCAGGTCTTCATGTTTAGCTCCTGTGCACTGAGATTGGGGGCATGAATACTTATACCACAAGCTGGCAAGTGACACACTTATTTACATCTGTGTTCCACTACGTTGGCATCCCGTTATATATGTGCGACAGCGAAGATGACAGCTGATGTAAGTGGAAAACCGCTATGCGCCATTAGTGACCATCCACTTCTACCATCTCAAACCGATCTCCTCCTATTGTGCACACTCCCATGCACTACCGAGGACCACAGTACATGCAAGATGTTCATTCCCAGCAAGCAAAGGTCATGGAGCAGATGTCGGTCGCAGTCGGCCCGCGTACGTCCGTGCGCGGGCCAACAGCGGCCGACACCGGCCCGGTGACCTTTTACGCATCTGTACACAAGTTGAAAAAAAGAAATTTTCGGATGAACACTGAACAGTGAATTTTGCGTTTTCTTTTTCATCGCACGAACAAGTTAAAATTAAATGTATGCTGGATAAGTATACTGGTAATTTTTGTCTACCGTTTAGAAAATACGGTAGATTTTGAAATAGGCCTGGTCGGAGCGCATTCCGGAGCATGCACATGACGTGTATGGCGTGCGGGGCAAAAATTCTGTCAAAGAAGTAACAAGATAAAAATGACGTCACGTCTAGCTACGCAAACCTTGCTAGAGAACGTCTTTTTGGCGCCAAAGCGCCGTGTGTGTGTGTGTGTGTGTGTGTGTGTGTGTGTGTGTGTGTGTGTGTGTGTGTGTGTGTGTGTGTGTGTGTGTGATGTGCGTGTGTGTGATGTGTGTGTGTGTGTGTGTGTGTGTGTGTGTGTGTGTGTGTGTGTGACAGCGACTAGAGCCCGCGTTTGAGAAAGGACAAGTTTGAAATTTTAGGATATTGCCCCTAAAAGAATTATCTCGATACCTTTTTTTCGATGTTTTGATTAAGATAATCATTGGCGAGAAAATGGCCGTTTCACAAAAACCAGTTGATCCACACTGGAGTCTGTATTTTTTCTTATTTTTACTAGATATTTTGCTCATAGCTAGATAAAAGGGAGATATAGGAATGAGTTCGTTAACCAGCATTGTAACTCTAGAACGTTTTGAGTGATAATTAAATATTTTTTAAAAATATATATTTTCACGTTTGGGGATTAATTTCACGAATTATATGGGTTAATCTTAAAACAATTGAATCTTTTTACGAAAAAAACAAACAAACAATCTTCTCATTAATAATCGCATGATTTTTCATATACGGTATTTATATAAGCCTACAGTGCGTCTCGGCTGTCGAGTACGATTAGGTCAATTGTGACTTGTATGCACTAGGTGTGAAAATCAGACATGCACCACTTCTTCGGAGTCATTTGTAAAACAGCTCACATAACTATCTTCTCATTAATACCCGCATGCTTTTTGATAAACAGTGTTTGCATAAGCGTGCTATTTGTCCCGGCCCTGGGGTAGGATTAGGTCAAATTGTGACCTGCAAGCTCTAGGCGTGAAAATCAGCACAAGGAAATTGCAAAGTTGATCCTCTGATACGTCAAATGTTAGTACTGCGATGAGTGACGTATAACATCGAGTCGTCACTATGAACACGGCGTCGTGGGACCAATGATGCCATGACGTGAAGCTTGAAGTGACGTCATTTCGCTGCTCGTGTTATTATTCTTCTTCAGAATACTTATGCTACGCCAGACCACAGAGCTTACGAATGGCGGGAATCGCGGTGTGTCCGTCTTTATCTCTGTGTGCCAGTGTGTGTGGATCAGAGGGTGGGTTAGAGTAGAAGGAGATGGATTCCTGTCGCTAAACGAGCCCACAGCGCCTACTAATGACGGGAAGCGCCCTGTGTCGGTCTTTATTTGTGTGCGCCGACGTGTGTGTTGATCACAGGTTGGCTTAGAGAGGAGGGAAATGGATCAGTATTATAAGCCTAAAAATATGAACAACTCTGAATGTTCTTAAAAGATAAACGCATCTGAGCTCTAAACAATACGGTAGACTTTGGGATGAAATCCTCATCTTGTTCACTTTTGCCGTGAATGAGACCAAAGAGTTTTGCAATCACAAGGCACAAAAGAATGCAACTGAGGTTGGTATTCAATATCGTAAAAGAGGACTTTGCTCTACTTTTTACTTACAGAAATGAACACAAAGAGATTTGTACAATGCGCACGCGCGCTGGAATTTCTTAATATTTTTACATCGCAATAGTAAGAGCACACAGTCACCTTCTTAGCAAGAAATTCAGAAGATCCCTTCAAGATGTTCGAGTGAGGAGGGGAGCAGATGTCGCCTCCGACCACCATCTGCTTACCTTAAGAATGAAGCTCAAGCTAAAGAAAAGCCGCACAGAGACAACAAGAAGACAGCGCTATAATGTAGGCCTCCTGAGAGAAACTGGAGTTAGAGAAGAGTTCAAACTGGTGCTGTCCAACCGGTTTCAAGCGCTACAGGAGCTAGCAAATGAAGAGGAGGCGGTCACCACAGAGCAGCAGTGGAAGGCAGTTAGAGAGGCGCTGAACTCAACCTGCAAAGACACTGTAGGGTTCAGGAAACACCACCACAAGGACTGGCTGTCGGCACAGACCTTGAAGAAGATAGAAGCGAGGAAGCAGAAGAAAGCAGCGGTCAACAACAGTCGCACGAGAGCAGCCAAAGTAAGGGCACAGGGGGAATACTCGGAAGCCAACCGCGAGGTGAAGAGGAGTATCAGGGCAGACAAGAGGGCCTACACAGAAAGCCTGGCAGCAGAGGCAGAAAAGGCAGCAGGCAGCGGCAACATGAAACAGCTCTACGACATTACCAGAAGATTGTCGGGTAAGTATGGCCATACAGAAAGACCAGTAAAAGACAAAGAAGGCAAGCCTATTGCAGACAGAGCAGACCAACTCGACAGATGGGCCGAGTATTTTGAAGAGTTACTGAACAGACCTAGCCCACCCGACCCCCCCGACATCCAGCCGGCAGAGACCGACCTACCCATCAGCTGTGACAGACCCAGCCGGGAAGAGATCAGAAAAGCAGTGGCATTTTTGAAGAATGGCAAAGCAGCAGGGCCAGATGGCATCCCAGCGGAGTCTCTGAAAGCAGACCTAGAGACAACAGTTGAGATGCTGTACCCACTGTTTGGAAAGATCTGGGAAGAGGAGGTGATGCCGGCTGACTGGAAGGAGGGGTACCTAATCAAGCTTCCCAAGAAAGGCGACCTCAGCAAGTGTTCCAACTACAGAGGAATCACCTTGCTGTCAGTACCAGGAAAGGTCTTCAACAGGATCATCCTAGAAAGAATGAAGAGCTCCGTTGACCCCCAGCTGAGAGACCAGCAAGCAGGATTCAGGAAGAACCGATCATGTACAGACCAGATCGCCACTCTCCGCATCATCGTGGAACAGTCTCTGGAGTGGAGCTCCCCGCTGTACGTCAACTTTGTGGATTATGAGAAAGCATTTGACAGCGTGGACCGAGAGACTCTGTGGAAACTCCTACGACACTACGGTGTACCCACAAAGCTTGTCCGCCTGATCAAGAGCAGCTATGATGGCATGACATGTCGCGTGATCCACGAAGGGCAGTTCACCAGAGAGCTCCAGGTCAGAACTGGTGTCAGGCAGGGGTGTCTGCTGTCTCCGTTCCTCTTCCTACTGGCCATAGACTGGGTCATGAAGATGACCACAGAGCACAGACGAAGTGGAATACAGTGGACACTGTGGACACAGCTCGACGACCTCGATTTTGCAGACGACTTGGCATTACTGTCCCACACTCATCAACAAATGCAGGACAAGACCACGAGGCTTGCTGACATCTCGTCCCAAGTGGGCCTCACCATTCACAAACAGAAAACAAAGACAATGAGGCTGAACGCAACCAGGGAAGAACCAGTCTTGCTTGCTGGCACCCCGTTGGAGGAGGTGGAGTCCTTCACCTATCTCGGGAGCATCATAGACAAAAAAGGCGGCACTGATGCAGATGTCAGAGCACGAATCGGTAAAGCCAGAGCAGCCTTTCTCCAGTTGAAAAAAGTATGGAGTTCCAGAGAGCTGTCACAACACACCAAAGTCCGGATTTTCAACTCCAATGTAAAAGCAGTTCTCCTATATGGAGCAGAGACATGGAGATTGACAAAAACCACAGTCAACAGAGTACAGACCTTCATGAACAGTTGCCTTAGAAGAATTTTGAAAATCCACTGGCCAGAGAAGATCAGCAACGTCAGACTCTGGGAGAGAACAGAGCAGATAACAGCAGAGAATGAAATTGGGCGAAGAAGATGGGGATGGATCGGTCACAGTCTGAGAAAGCCAGCTTCCAGTATCACTAGGCAGGCATTGTCATGGAACCCCCAGGGAAAGAGGAAAAGAGGTAGGCCGAGAAACTCCTGGCGTCGAGACCTCCAAGCAGACATCAAGAGACTGGGAACCACCTGGAGTAGAATCGAAGGAGAAGCACAGGACAGGAGTTGCTGGAGGTCTCTCGTCGACGGCCTATACCCGGGTAGGGGTGACAGGCGTAAGTAAGTAAGTAACAGTCACCTTCAAAAACAAAGCCCCCCCTCCCCCCCCCCCCCCCCCATCCCCCGACTCCATCCCCAACGTTGCAGGAAATCCGAAACCGCTAGTGCGCGAAGATCCCCATAAAACAGGCGCCCCAAATCCCCACACATCAGTCACAGACAATCCCGGTAGATCAGGAAAAGACAATTCTCTGTCGAACACGCATCCGATGGTTAATCGGCCTGAGACGAACTGAGCTTATAGGACAGCGCGTAGTCTATGTAGGCAGGAACGGTACGCATACACGGATGGCTGGCTGGATGGATGGATGGCTAGATGGCTGGGTGGATGACTGGCTGGCTGGCTGGCTAGATGGCTGGCTGGATGGCTGGATGGATGGCTGGCTGGATGGCTGGCTAGATGGCTGGCTGGCTTGCTGGATGGCTAGATGGCTGGGTGGATGGCTGGCTAGATGGCTGGCTGGCTGGCTGGATGGATGGGTGGATGGATGGATGGATAGCTGGATGGATGAGGTAACTTGACCCCTTCATTGCCAATGGACACAGACTGCGTTTCTAAGACGCCGGAGAGCTCGAGCCGTCCAAGGAACATGGACAAATCGGTGTAAGCAATAGGCACAGATCCACATGAGCCCCCACAATTGCGGGGGTTTATGTGGATCTATGCCTCTTGCAGGTGAATCTTGCAGTGATAGGGTTAAAAACCGCACAATCATCACTTTCAATCTGATCAAACCGAAGCGAAATACTTTGAAAATCCAACATATATATCGATTCAGTAGTTTATTTGGCAAACATACACCGATCACACGCTCACGGACATATCACAGACTGTGCCGGCAGGATAATCTGTCCAAAGGACACACTCACGTGCATTAACACCGAGAGCCTCCTCCGGCCGACTTTACAGATCTATTATGAACATGAGGCCAATTACTCTGAAGCAAGAGACACAGATTCTCATGAGCCCTTGCGACTGCAGGGGCCCATGAGAATATATGTCTCTTGCATATAGAACGAAGCTGATGATTAAGTGCGTGGGTAATGGTTCTGTCCGCCTGGCTGCTGATGAGAACGTGATCGGCGATGAATAAAAGAAGGCACGCAGTAGGCAGTGAACGTGCATGCTGAACTAATACTTTAGTCACGGGCTTAGTGGATTCAGCCACTCGAATGGGCTCAGTCCACCTGTAGAAGAGTTAGACCCTTGTCAACCTCAACCCAGCAAATGAGTCCACTTTGTTTGTGAGCGATGGGGTGAAAAGCATTCACATGCACGACGCGTGACTCCCACATGCAAAAAGAACTAACTAAACGGACGTTCGGACAACCGAAAGAGCAAACCAACTGACCAACCAGCAAAGTAACGAACGATCACAGGAGCAAACCACCAAACCAACAAACGAACAACCAACCAACCAGCCAGCCACCCGGCTAGCCAGTGAAATAACATAAGAATGAACAAACGAAGGAACGAACGAAGGAACGAATAAATGAAGGAACAAATGAACAAACAAACACAAACAAACAAACAATAAACAAACAAACAAACAAACAAACAAACAAACAAACTGGGAAGGCTGGCGAAAGAAAACCCACTGGCAATGAAGTGTTCCGTAACATCCTCTAGTGCGTGTGTTTAAGCGAGTGTGTGTCGGAGAGGGAAATTTCCACGAGTTTCTAATCTCCTGGGTACCTGATTTTTTTCTCAATCACCTAATTCCTAAAAACACAGGCTTTAAATTCCGAAAACATAAAAACATAATCGTGGACTGCACTGCATAGAGCATACCCTGCCTGCCCAAAGTAAACAGATTAAACATGCGACACGCGCTACACTCCCTGGAGTGTGTTTATAAAATGATGGGTCTCTAGAGGTCCGCACACAATATCATTAATCATTAAACACCAGATGTGACACGACCATGATAGTTCAAGGGTGGCGCCAGAATAGCTTGGCGCCTGCAGGCGCCAAGCGCTATTCTAGCACCACCCTTGAACTATACTACTCATTTTAACGCATGAACGACCATGCAGTCCTTTGACGATAGGTCACCAATTTGGATACATAAACCTGTACAGCGCTTACAGGCGCCACAAGCTGGCACCACCCCTGAACTATTGTGGTCGTTTTAGCTCATGCACGACCATGCAGTAATCCGAAAACAGCTCTCATGATTTGGAAACTGTTACCCTCGCAGGGCTCAAGGTTAACCACAGACATAAAGATATAAACCCTGGTGACTTACGCCGTCTTTGCGGCGCAGATGATATAGAACAGGTTGGAAGGATGCCACCACAAGGCACGCATTTTCATGAAAGTCTATGCCATTTGCAGACGAAGAGTCCTGGGTGAGGGACAGAATTGTTTTTGGCTGCGAGGGTCCTTAACTTAATTTGTAACGCGTGATTTAATCGTCATGATAGTGATGCCAATGCAATGTCTATCATGTCCAAATTCCCTACCCCCGCACAACCTCACACGCGCAACGATCACAGCGCTTCGCGTAAAGTTTACGAAACCCAGATGATCTGCCCTAGGAAGGCAGAAGACAATGTCCGGTTTTGTGAAAAAGCAAGATTTTCATTATATTGCAATGGAAGTATCGCCTTTCGCAGAAAACAGAGCTACTGTCTTTTGTCTTCCTAAGTAAGCGATGTTTTCAATCCTCCTAATGATGACGTCGCCTTATGCTGGCACTACCTCAGAGTTGTAAAGGTCGATCGATGCCATACAGTGTGTCAGGGTTTAGTGTCGGTGTTCCTGCAGCACAGCAGGTGACCTGGAGTTCAGCCTGCAGCGGTATCATGGGAAAGTTTGGGGTTTTGTTTAGGTGGGGGAGGCAGGCGTGCTGAACCAAAACGCTGTAGATAAAACTTGAATAAAATGACTCAAGCTTCCTACATTTAGTTCTTCAGCTAACCGACCGATAAAACAAAGGCCATCGGGCAGACGTCGGCAGCAGTTGGCCCGCGCACTGCCAATTGCGGCCGACGTCGGCCCGATGACCTTTTACGTGATAGCCCCTCAACATTGCAAGAGGAATACATTCTCGTGAAGCCGCGGTTGACGCAAGCAGCAGCTGCAGGGGCTCGTGGAAATGTACGCTCCTTGTTGGTTGCAGATGTACATGAGAATCTATGCCTGAGAAAAAAAAGTTCCCGCCTCGGACACGCTCAGGAAAATTAACTTCTGCCCCGCTTGCACCATTTACACACCTTTCTGCGCGCTGGGTTGTCTGCCCGCATGCCCGATTAGCTCCCCTTGGTGTCCCAGGAGACTCTATCGGATGAGGAGCGAGTGGCCGGAGAGCGTGAGCACTCATTTGCTTGAATTCGCCACACGAACGATCGCGGAACATGCGGCTAAACGTGCACGTTTGCGTTCTTGCATGCACGGTTTTTATCTGGATGAGGCACAGATCCGCATAAGCAACATCGCAGTTGCTGGGGCTCATGACAATCTGTGCCTCTTAATTGCTGGTGTCGTATCATGTATTCCTCAGATTAAAAGAAAAGAAAAGAACAAAACAAAAAGCTGGCGCTCAGTTTACTAATTCCGCACACGGACGATCGTCGAACACGCCATCATCAAAAGTGCATGATCAGCTTCTGCGTCGTCCTGTAATATATATGCATGAGGCATGGATTCTCACGAGCCTCTGCAGCCGCAAAAGTTTCACGAGTATCCAAGCCGCTTGCTGGTCGGGATCAACTTCACTTAAATATCCCGAGTTTAACTTCCTCCCTGCCTAGAAAAAAATGAACACCAACATAACTGCAAGAGACATAGATCCTCATGAGCCCCCGCAATTGCGGGGGCTCATGCGGGTCTATATCTCTTGCTGACACCATTTTTAATCCATGTTTTTGGGACGGCTGGGAATCTCTGACGTTGAATTTACAATGATTTCCAAAACACAATCTGCGTCCACTGCTTTCCATAGCACGCATTTGCTAATTCGGCACCCGGCCATCATACCTGACTGTCCAGGGAACAATCTGAATGTAACGACATGGGATGTCACTGGACAGCGCAGTGTTGATACGTGGACATCAGAACATGTTTCACTTAATTCGCTGCTGGGGTCATACTGACAAGGGCAACAAGCAACACAATGTCGAAGGCCAAGCCGTAATAAAATGATTTAAGGCAACGTATCCAACCAAACCGTTCGAATTTCAGTGCTGAATCGTTCGCGGTCGAAAAAAAGACAAACATGACCAAAGCCATAAACTATTCTTCAAATGCCTCACTGAAAAGGGACACATTAGTGCATGTACCCTGGCTCCTGAGGATCTATTCTTCCTAAGTCTTAGAGACGGGCGCCGTTTGGTGCACGCGTGGTGAGACAAAAGCGATCCGCGAGTGACACCCACTCCACAGCTCTCTCTTACCGCTCCTTGCAAAAGGTGCAGGGTGCTTGAAACTTGAAAGATCTTGAAAGACCACGTCGACGTAGCTTAGCCCGCAGATGCCGAGTTCTTGAAATTTGAAAGACCACGCAGTAAGGTCCCAGTAGCAAAAGACTCCTCGGGCTGACGTCGGCATGAGCTGGCTCGCGCACGGCACAGGGCCAGCTCACGCCGACGTCAGCCCCAGAAGTCTTTTATTCACTACGATAACTCTTTCGCATCTAGCGTCAACTTAGTCTGACGAATCAGCTTCACCTTTTTCGCAGACGTTGGCACTTATCTCAATGAGGTAAAAGACAGAAAATAAGGACACAGCTAAGCGCGTAAAAATACAAAGAAAGAAACTCGCTTAGAAAGGCCAATTACAACACAACTATGTTATAATGATCCTTTCTTAGCGTGTTTCTTTTGTGTTGGTATTTTCCTTGTGTAATGGCAGTATCTGGCGAGCTTGGTGCCGCACTTGACTGTGCATTTTAAAAAAAATATATCTTCTGATAATTACCTGCATCAAGTATGCAACCATCTGCCTTCTCTCACAAGTTAGCCCATTAACACATTCGAGACGTGATGCATTCAGATACGCGACTTTAGGACGCGTATCCGCATGCTGCACGTCTTGAATGAGTTAACAAGTGAGTTTACTACGGAAAGAAGACGGTGAGAGAATACTTAGAATGTCCCAGTGACTTTTCATTTTTGCTGAGTGACACCACTGGATTAATTTCTGTTTCAGTCGCGCTTCATCTGAACAAGTACTCTTCTACAACGTGAGCCACCTGTGCAGTGCGAGTCGGTCCATCTCCCACGCCCAACGTGAAAGAGCAAACAGGATACACCCAAGACGGTCATGTCCACTTGGTTAAGTGTTTGTCTTCAACTTGTGACATGGACAATCCCCGCCCCGTCGCTCTCCTTCCTTTCAGTATTCAACAGCTTCCACTCTGTTCCTCCTTTCATTTAACCCCTTCACTGCCGAGAAAACGATCAATCTGCAAGAAGCATAGACTCTCATGAGCCCCCGCGACTGCGGAGGCTCATGAGGATCTATGCCTCTTGCTGGGACCAATCCGTATCCATGTTTCTTGGACGGTTTTGGCCTTTTAGTCGTTGGAAGAAAAAGGTTTAAGAAACAAAAATGTGCGTACCGTGGCAGGGGAGGGGTTAACAGTCAACGGCTTAACGCATTCGAAACGTGCCGCATTCGGATACCGTCGACTTTTCGCCGCGCATCCGGATGCGGCGCGTCTCGAATGAGTTAAATTTCTCTTTCTTTCATTTAGCATTCAACTGCTTTCTTTGTTTTGTTTCCTTTGTTCCGTCGACCGTCGAGGCATCTCTTTGCAACGTGGACAGCCAGACGGCTAGGTGTCAATTAGACCCACTGTCGTGAGTCGTGACATGCGGGTTTGTTTTCATCCCTACGTCATACGACCAATCTCTTTAGCGCAAAACGTACCATGTGACCTCGCTACAAAAACCTTTGTAGCGACTAATGGCGGATTTTTGTAGCCCTCTTTCTGACGCGTCTTGGATGACAGTTTTGTTCTACAAAAGATCACCAAAACGTTCTAAAGTACAAAGTTACTTAGAGTTGTTTGAAGCAACAGGCACACTACCAGAGACGACAACGTCATAAAATAATTTGAATTACGTCATAAGTATAAAAGTATATTCCTCTGACGTCAGTCATGTCTGGCGTGATCCAGGTCGGAAGATTTCGTCTTGATTTATTTTAAGAAAATAACGGAGGAATGAAATCAAATACGTTATTGGTAGCAGGGGCTCGCTACACGGACCCGTGTAGGCCTTCGGAAAGGTAAAAGGAACCATTCGGCCTTCGGGGTAAAATGGTTTCTTTGACATCCCTCAGGCCTACAAGGGTCCGTGTTGCAAACCCTTGCTACCAATAACTTTTATTGTTTTCGATGTATTTCAATGCTAAGTAACTGTCTCTTTTGTTCAAGTTTTTATTGTGTGCGTCGACGTAACTTGAACAGAGTAGATACGTATTGTATATTGCAGTGTCTTGGGAACCGGTGGAAATAGCATTGTTAAAAAAATAGATTAAAAAAGAAACACTCACAAAGAAAGAAACACGCTTAGAAAGGTCAAGTACAGCACAGTTCATAAAGTTTTCTTCTTTTGTTGAGAATTTCTAAGATTTTTAGCGGATAGAGAGTATCACCGCACACTTGTTAACAAATAATAATAATAATAATAATAATAATAATAATAATAATAATAATAAAAACAAAAAATAAAAACTTGAAAAATGCTGCTTCTTCCTGGAACACTCAAGACATTGGCAAAGAAAGAGATCTGAGAGAGGGGTAAAACGAAAGAAAGAAAAAGGAACGCTCGAGTCATTGAGAAAGAAATGCATCAAGTATAGAAGTAAAAATAAAGAGCAAATGAATCGTGCAAGAAAGTGGCGATAATGAATAGTAGGACAAAAACTCCAGCAGACGGGTGCAAGCATGCGCGAGCTGAGTATCGCATGTAGTGTGTGCTCATGAAACAGTCATGAAAGTGTCAATTGCTGGGCTAATTATTTCCCTTGCTACTCTTACACGCATAAAAGTTTCATCTGCCGGGGGTTTCTTTCTTTCTTTCGATAGCTTCTGCGGAATACTGGCCTCTTCTGAGAAGAGTGCTCTCTGCAATGAAATACGTCTAGATCTGGGACTTCAATGTAAGTGAGAAGGGCACTTCCTTTATTGTGAAAAAAAATAAAAGAAGGTTTCATAATAATGATCCCCTTCACTGCCAGTTGACGCAGGTTATGTTTCTGCAGTCTTCGTTAACTTATTCGAGACGAACGGTATGCGGATGCCGTTTGTTTCGCATGAGTTAACTCAACGCCACAGCGCCCCAGCCGATCGAGGAACATGGATTCAAAGCGGCCACTGTGTTAGAAAACGAAACTCTTTGTTTCAGCTTTAGACTGAAAACCCGTTTCTTCCTCAATGAGAGAGAGAGAGAGAGAGAGAGAGAGAGAGAGAGAGAGAGAGAGAGAGAGAGAGAGAGAGAGAGAGAGAGAGAGGGGGGGGGGGGTTAAAAAAAAAAGAAGAAAAAAAAAAGAAGAAGAAGAAGAAGAAAGAAGAAACAAGATAAGGATTTCATCCCAAAGTCTACCATATTGTTTGGAGCTCACATACGCTTTTATTTCAGGAACATTCAGAGTTGTTCATATTTTTAAGCTTATCCCGGCTTCTGATTCATTTCCTGCCTCTCAAAGCCAACCTCTGATCAGCACACACGCCGGCGCACACAAATAAAGACGGACACACGGCGCTTCCCGCCATTAGTACGCTCTGTGGGCTCGTGTAGCGACAGAAATTCTGAAAAAGAAGAATAGTACGAGCAGCAAAATGACGTCACAATAAGCGGCATGGTATCGCTAGTCTCACGACGCCGTGTACGCAGTGACGAATTTGATGTTTGACATCCAAAAGGTTTTCTTTCACACAGCCTCTGACAGGGCTGACTGTTTGATTGGGGGTATGTACTGGATCCAAAACTTGCAAAAAATAAATTAAGTATTATTGAAAAAGTCGAAGAAGGTACAATGCTAGATTATGAACTCATTCAATGTCTATTTGAAAGCTAGGTATCCAAAATTCAAAGTGGATAAAGGAAAATTACGGACTCAAGGTGGGTCGATCGACTTGCTGTAAGCGGTGTTCCTAAATCAAACTGTCAGAGAAATGAAATGAAATGAAACTTTATTTCTCAACGGATAAAGTAATTAGCACGTGTGCCATTTTTCATACTTGCCGTTGCTACTCTACAAACACAGGATAATAATTGTAATACTAATAGTACCAAATTACACAAAGAAAAATTAGGAAACATTAAACATGAAGAGACATTAAACAAAATTCATTTATTCATTCGGTCATACAAAAAACAAACGAAAAATAGAAAGTACACGCAACGCGCGCGCACTGACACATACACGCTCGCGCGCACACACAAACACGCGCTAATGATAACTTGACCTTATATACGAAGCAAATCATTTGGATCATAGTGAAAATTCACTTCAGACAGCAAAAATTATTTGGATTATAATAGAAAGTTGAATTATGTAATTAGGCGATTATTATTAGTATGCACAAACCATACGGCAGCATGCACTGATTATACGATAAGCACATGTTTGATACGAATACTTGTGGTAGATTATGTATCAGCAGACAAGTACTTGAGGAGGCATTCCTTGAAAGAGGAGAGGGAGCTAGCGTGTGTTATACATGTTGGCAGTGTGTTCCAGAAAGATGCGCCTGAGAAAGATACACTGGTTTTAAAGAGATCTATCCTAGGGCGAGGTGTAATAAAGTTTCGTCTTGAAGTAGAATAACCTGAACTTGCCTTGGTAAAGAGCTTACAAAGATATTCTGGGTGAATCTCATTCCAGATTTTATACATAACCACACCCTTGTTTAAGAGGTGATGCTTGCTAAGAGGTAGCATTTTCAGTTTTTCAAGTCTTTCATCAGTTGTTAGGGCTGAATCAGGCAGGATATGTTTCGCTGCTCTCCGATGCAGGGAGTTAAGCCTCTTCAAGTGTATGTCACCGCTGCTATCCCATATCGTGGACGCATAATCGATGTGGGATTTGACATGTGCATTGTAAAATAACTTGCGAGCATCAACATCGATAAAGTACTTCAACTTTGAAAACATAAAAACATTTCTAGCAACAGTTTTACATACAGCATTTATGTGTGATTGCCACTTCATCTGGTCATCAACAATTACATCTAGTAATCGGTGTTCCGTGACCTGATTAACGATGTCATTATCGATAGTCAGGCTGAGTGTAAGTGGCTTGAGCTGGTGCTTCTGACGGGTTGCTATCGTCATGCATTCCGTTTTGGAAGGATTTAAAATCATTTCATTGTTTGCGCACCAAGTGGAAATTTCGCTCAAACCCTGCTGCAAACGGCCATTTAAAGAATCAATACTCTTGTCCGGGGTGTGAATTGTGGCGTCATCAGCGAATAAATCATATGAAATTTTGTCGCTAGTCAAATGTAGCGGCAGGTCATTTATAAAGAGGCAAAACAGAAGAAGCCCTAGGACTGAACCCTGGGGAACTCCCCGTGTTACTAATCCGCTTGAGGAGTATGATCCACTGACCATGACGCGCTGCTGTCTGTCGCTAAGATATGAGGCAAAAAGTGGAGTTGTGCCATGGTGGTAAAGAGATTTCTGGCTGTAGTTAATTGAGGAAGAAATGCATTTATTGCCAAACGAACTACCGAAGTACACATTTAGCTTGGAAAGTAGAAGTTTATGGTCCACAAGATCAAAGGCTTTTCGTAAGTCAATAAATACAGCGCCGGTAAATTCGCCCTGATTTACTGAGCGTAGCCACACATCAGTTAGACGTGCTAGGGCCGTGTGACAGCTGTGCTTTGGTCTGAATCCCGACTGAAGGGGGTGGATTAATGTATGATTTTCTAAATATTCCAAGAGATGTTTATGGATATGCCGTTCAAGTGGTTTACTAAGGATGGTCAATAGTGATATGGGGCGATAGTTATTAACATCAGTCATAACTCTTGTTTTCGGGAGGGGTATAACCTTGGCTTTTTTAAGTTCCTTTGGGAAAATATTTGTTTGAATGCACAAGTTATAAATAAAGGTTATTGTTTCAATAACATAAGGAATAGCTAATTTAAGTATTTTGGGGCTGATTTCATTTGGCCCGGACGATTTCTTATTCTTCATTGAACTAATTGTCCTACCGACTTCGTGCACTGCCAGTGGTGGAATCACGAAAGGATCAGATCCTGCAGTTCGCGTTCTACAAAAGTCAACTAGTCTGTCTGAGCAAGAGTAGGGCTGAAAACTTGCTTCTGAAGGGACAAGAGACTCGGAAACTGAGAGGAAATGGTCGTTAAACATGTCTGCAGTCAGATCAGAAGGGATTAAATGAGATTTATTACACTTGCCTCCAGTCACTACGGCCATAGCGCGCCAGAGCATGGACACGTCTTTGTCTTGTTTAATCAAGCGATCAATGAAAGATTTTTTAGCCTGTCGCACAAGAGATTTTACGCGATTGCGCTCACGCTTAAATTCAGTGAAGCACTTCTGCTGTCTCAGATCATCTCTCACCCTCATGGCTTGAATGATGTCTTGAGTAACGGCGGGAGTGATGCGTGTTTGACGCGTCTCCTCCGCAGGGGCGCATGTTTATTTAAGATCTTAAGAAAGATGGTATACCAAACAGACAGAGCGCTGTCAGGGTCAGATTTACTAAATACTTCATCAAAAGGTGCGCTGTTAAGATCAAACAGAAACTCGCTTTCATTAAAACTTTTAAAGGAGCGATAGGTGATATACGTATGGCATCCTTTCTTTGCTTTAGGGAGTTTAGTAGACCACGTACAGCGGATGGGAAAGTGGTCGCTGATACTAAGGTTACCGACAGATACATTATGAACAGACTCTGGCTTGGTTGTGTATATATGATCTATGAGTGTGGATGTTGTTTGTGTGATCCGTGAGGGTGAAGTGATTAACTGTTGCAGACCCAACAACGTTAACGTAGAGTCGGTCCCACGCATGGTGAGGCTTTAGCATGTCTATGTTAAAGTCTCCCATGAGGATGACATTGGAGTTGGGATTACAAGCTTTATCACACATACTAAGGAAATCATCATACCACTCAAAGTTCGCAGCAGGGTTGCGGTACAGAAGGCCAATAAGAAATGATGGAGATTGGGGGGCCTTCAGTTCAAGCCACATACACTCAATATCTTTGGTTTCTAAATCATGTCGTCTACGTATAAAATCTTGAATAGACGAGTGAACATAAGCAGCTAATCCTGTCTGTCCATGGGCCGTAGGATCACGTCTCATGACTGTAAATCCAGGAACTTGGATGGATATATCTGATACATTTGAATTGAGACGTGTTTCAGACAGTCCAAAAATATGAAACGGGTCTGCTCCATTTAGATAAACACATATGTCAGGCAACTTATTGCAAAGATGGTAAATATTGAGATGACCAATGCGGAGATCTTTCGTCTTGAGTTTTACGCCACTCATTTCACGCAAAGTCAATGTGTTTGTGGAAAAACAAAAAAGAAGAAAATCAACAGAATGTATCCGTAACACGTGCCAAATAGAAAATAATAATAATGATACAAATAAAAAGTATAAAATCACTAACTAAACTATTCTAAGTGCAATAAACACAATAAACAAAGACTAGAGGCGTAATCACTGTACGCAGGGGAATAGGCCTCCAGAAGGCTTACACACGTCCGTGGGGACTAAAATATCCCAGGTACTCTTCAATGTCTTACACCCCGAATCAACAAAAGATTAAAATCCGGAGAAAATTAGTTTTCAGCAATTGTCACAAGTAACAGTGAGAGTCTGTGTGGCTGCGATTCGTGCAACTAATGAATATTAACACAGACAGACAGTAGCATTGAAAACTATAGTCCACACTTTTGACGGAAATATCGTCAATGAGACTGCAGAGCTCGCTAGAGAAAGTCCTTCAAGCGACTCCGTATACAGTGTAATTACTCTTTCTGGTGAAGAACAACACTGGACGTCGTAAGCACTCGCTCTAAACACACGATGCTAGGCCTGTTGTAATGTTTGGTTGTTGTTTTTTCTCATCAACAATCATGATGAAGGTCAAGTCACTGACGTCTTTGTGTCACGAAAGAAAATGACACACAATCTTATTATTTCCTGATAGAGAATGCAAATGAGAAAAATAGCACACAACCTAAAAGAAAAGAAATGAAATGAAATGAAATGAAACTTTATTTTCCAAGGATAAAAGAATAGGTGCGCAGAGAGAGAGAGAGAGAGAGAGAGAGAGAGAGAGAGAGAGAGAGAGAGAGAGAGAGAGAGAGAGAGACAGAGACAGAGACAGAGGCAGAGAGACAGAGACAGAGAGACAGAGAGAGAGACAGAGAAACAGAGAGACAGACAGAGAGACAGAGACAGAGAGAGCTTTGTGTCAATTCATGTATAACAAAGACGTGTCTGGTGTTTTACGTCAGTTCAGCAACAATGTATAACAACAGCAGACGGGGAAGTGGCGCAGTGGTTAAGGCGTCTGCCTCCAATGCCAAAGGTGCGAGGTTCGATACCGGGTTCCGGCGTTGGATTTTTCTCCTCTGGTAAGTGTCACCGTCTGGGCAGTGGGCAGATGTTCACATCTGCACGGGACATAGACGACCCCGGCCCCCACGAGTCCCCTGCTGCCTTGAAGGCCTGACCGCTTGGCTGCGGAAAGGCTAAGGGAGGAAACCCCTGACATCAAAGCCCCCGTGTCTCCGGGGAAGGCTTTTGAGCCAGAGACTAAGACAAGGACAGTCTGATATAAAACCTACGACCCGAGGACCTCGATGCCACCGTCCCAGCTTGCTAGGCCATGGCAAACGAACCAAGGGTTTAAAGGGTGGGGCCAGTACTGCGCACACTGCACTCCACCAAAAAAGCTCCAACGCGCAGGCTTTAGGAAACGCCCACGGACTATGACACTGAACTTTCCAAGTCCTGTAGCGATGGGCAAGGGGCAAAACGGCAGGTGAAAGATGTCACTGGAAGCCGCAGTCTCAAACCTGCACGCAGGATATTGGTCGCCTGATGTTGACCTGGGGATGACAACGTCACTCGGCACACCCTGAACGACCAAGCAGCCTTCTCTAGGGACAGCACTGCTTGCTCCACACGGAGAGGGGCCTAGAAAAGGTGGCCTAACCAAAGCTCATCCCCTCGTAACCCCAGTTGGCTAGCCGCGGTCAACGGGCATCTTCTCATGCGGTCCGAAAACAAGAAAAAACAATGGATCCACTCTCATGACGACCACGACCGGACTCAACGTAGCATGCTGGAACATCCGAACCATGCTCGACACAGCAGACAGCGGACGCCCTGAACGTCGCTCCGCCCTCATTGCCCATGAATTGCGGAGGTTAAACATCGACATCGCCGCGCTCAGCGAAGTACGCCTCCCGGAGAAAGGCAGCCTCCAAGAACATGGCGCTGGCTGCACCCTCTACTGGTCAGGCAGGCCTGCATCAGAAAGACGGCTCTCAGGCGTGGGCCTCATGGTGAAGACTCCCATTGCGACCAAGTTGGAAAACCTACCAACGGGTCACTCCGACCTCATCATGTCCATGCGCCTCCCACTGAGACACCAGCAATACGTCACCCTTCTCAGTGTGTACTCCCCAACCCTCCTGGCAGAGCCTGCAGAAAAAGACAAGTTCTACTCTGACCTGCGCAGCCTCCTGCAGAGCACCCCTGCAGACGACAAAGTCATCATCCTTGGCGACTTCAACGCCAGAGTGGCCAGAACTCTGAAGCCTGGAAAGGAGTCCTCGGCAAGCATGGCATTGGGGACTGCAATGACAATGGTCGCCTATTGTTGGAGCTCTGTGCAGAGCAGCAACTTGTCATCACCAACACTACTTTCCAGCAAAAGGACAGTCGAAAGACCACCTGGATGCATCCTCGCTCCAAGCACTGGCACCTTATCGACTATGTCCTAGTGCGTCAGAGGGACCGCAGTGACGTCCTCCTCACCAGAGTGATGCCCAGCGCAGAGTGCCACACTGACCACCGCCTTGTTCGCTGCAAACTCAGGCTCCGCCTCAAGTTGAAACCCAAGAAAGGCCCCCCCCCCCCCCCCCCCAAGAAAAAGCTTGATGTTGCCAGCCTTCAGCGTGACGACAAGAAAGCTGCCCTTCAGGCCGATTTACAGCGCATGCTCAAAGACACAGTTGATCCAGCAGACTCCTCCCCTGAAACACTCTGGGAACAACTGAAAACTGCTATTGTAAAATCGTCTGTGGAAGTCTTGGGCTTTGCTAGAAAAAGGAACAAAGACTGGTTTGACGAAAACGACGTAGAGATCCAGGAACTTCTAGCAAAAAAAAAAGAGCCGCCCACCAGGCCCACCTAGCCCAGCCTTCCTGCCCTGTGAAGAAGTCTGCCTTCCGCCTCATCTGCAGCAGTCTCCAGCTCAAGCTTAGAGAGCTCCAGAACGAGTGGTGGTCCAGACTCGCACAGAGGACCCAGCTCTGCGCTGACAACGGTGACTACAGGGGCTTCTACGAAGCACTGAAAGCAGTGTATGGCCCTAGGCACCTGGTACAAAGCCCCCTGCGAAGCGCTGATGGACAGGCACTCCTCACAGATAATATCTCCATCTTGAACCGCTGGTCGGAATACTTTCAGGACCTCTTCGGCGCTGAGCGCACTGTTCAAGAAACAGTCATCCTCCAAATCCCACAACTTCCACTAAAGGTTGAATTGGACGAACCGCCCACCGCCGAAGAGACCCTCACAGCCATCCACCAGCTCAAGAGTGGCAAAGCAGCAGGCATTGACGGAATCCCGCCAGAGATCTGGAAACATGGAGGCCCAGCACTGCACAACAAGCTCCACGACCTCTTTCTCTGCTGCTGGGAAAAAGGAACACTACCAAAGGATCTCCGTGATGCAGTCATCATCACCCTGTACAAGAACAAAGGAGAGAAGTCTGCCTGCTCTAATTATCGTGGAATTACCCTGCTGTCCGTTGCCGGGAAAATTCTCGCAAGGTTGCTCCTGAATCGGCTGGTACCTGCCATCGCTGAAGACCACCTCCCAGAGGGACAGTGTGGCTTCAGAGCCAACAGGAGTACCACCGACATGGTCTTTGTGCTGAGACAGCTTCAGGAGAAGTGCCGCGAGCAGAACAAAGGGCTGTACGTAACGTTTGTCGACCTAACAAAAGCGTTTGACACTGTGAGCAGGCAAGGTATGTGGCAGATTCTGGAGCGACTAGGCTGTCCCCCAAAGTTCCTCAACATGATCGTCCAGCTCCACGAGGACCAGCAAGGCCAGGTCAGACTAAACAGTGACCTCTCAGAACCATTCCCCATTCGCAACGGCGTGAAGCAAGGCTGCGTGCTGGCACCGACCCTCTTCAGCATCTTCTTCAGCATGATGTTGAAGCAGGCCACAGTGGACCTCGACGATGATGACGCAGTGTACATCAGGTATCGTCTCGATGGCAGCCTGTTCAACCTCAGACGACTGCAGGCCCACACCAAAACCCTAGACCAACTGATTCGTGAGCTGCTCTTTGCTGATGACGCTGCCCTCGTTGCACACACAGAGAGAGCCTTGCAGCGCATTACGTCCTGCTTCGCAGATGCCGCCCAGCTCTTTGGACTTGAGGTCAGTCTGAAAAAGACAGAGGTCCTTCATCAGCCGGCACCCAAGGAAGAGCATCACCCTCCCCTCATCACCATCGGCGAGTCCGAACTGAAGTCTGTACACCAGTTTACCTACCTTGGCTGCATCATCACGTCAGACGCCAAGCTGGACAAGAAACTGGACAACAGGCTGGCAAAAGCGAACAGTGCTTTCGGGCGACTATTCAAGCGGGTGTGGCACAATCAACAGCTGAAAAAAGGCACCAAGATCAGCGTGTACAGAGCTGTCGTCCTCACCACCCTGCTGTACGGTTCCGAGTCCTGGGCCCTCTACCGCAGCCAACTACGACTCCTCGAACGCTTTCACCAGCGCTGCCTGCGTACCATCCTCAGCATTCACTGGAGTGACTATGTCACCAACGTCGAGGTCCTTGAACAGGCGGAAACTGTGAGCATCGAGGCCTTGCTGCTGCGGACACAGCTTCGCTGGGCGGGGCACGTCTCCAGGATGGAGGATCATCGCCTACCCAAGATCACTCTGTTCGGCGAGCTTGCCACTGGACACCGAGACAGAGGGGCACCAAAGAAGAGATACAAAGACGGTCTCAAGAAGTCACTTAGTGCCTGCCAAATCGACCACCGCCAGTGGTCTTCGCTTGCTGCGGACCGTGACACCTGGCGCTCCACCATTCACAAGGCAGCCGTCTCCTTTGAGGACTCTCGCAGAGCTAACCTTAAGGACAAGCGGCTCAGAAGAAAAAACAGAGTTGTCGTAACTCAGAACCCTGACCAGACCTTCCCCTGCAGCCACTGCGGTCGAACCTGCCTGTCCCGGATTGGCCTCCGCAGCCACGAAAATGCCTGCAGACGACGTGGGCAAGCCCTATAGAATCTTCGTTCGCGAAGTCAAGCCAAGAGATAACAACAGCAACAATGTATAATGCTTTTACGTCACCGTCACAGTCTGAAGTCCAGAATTTTTCGTGTCGACATTTTTTTCTGCGATGAATTATTTTTAACGAAAACATTGAATAGATACAAATCTGTTAACGAACTAATCCAATATCTTTCTTGACGCTAGCTGTATTCAAAATTTCAAATGAATATAGCACAAATTACGGACGCAAATGGGAGTCAACCGACTTTGTATAAACAGCAATTTTCTTTTTAATGAGTAATCCAAACTAAATGCTGAAAAGTACTCCGAGATACATCTTGAAGGAAGCATTCCCTAAAGTGTTAGACCTGTACGTACACAAACACAGCAGAAACTCGTGTCTACACACACACACACACACACACACACACACACACACACACACACACACACACACACACACACACACACACACGCGCGCGCGCGTGCGCGCGCGCGGCGTTTCCAGCCAAAAGTATGTTCAACAGCGCGCGGTTAGCGTAGCTTGGCATGACATAATTATTATCGTGTTACTTCACTTTCAGAATCTGATGTGTGCCCGCCTATGTTCGTCATTTGCATGCTACGGAACTGACGTGCCCCTCTCAAAGTCTACCGTATTTTCAATACGGTAGACAAAAAAAACAACAACAAAAAAACCAAAAAAAAAACACGTTTAAAAAGGACAAGCACAAACCAATTTGTTTAATTTTCGGGTTTAACCCGAAAATTAAATTGTTTTGTTAAATTGGTTTTTTAATAATTTTATTTATTTTTTTAATATTGCAGATCGTTACAAACATGTTGCAGGACCACTGCCACTAAACGCGTAAGACATTGTGCGTCCCGACCGCTGTGCAAAATTCCATCGGGCCGACGTCGGTCCGATGATCTTTTGCGCACTGGGCAGCTTTTAGCACTTCAAGTACAGGGACGTTCAAAGTTATGCGCTGATCTGTGATTTTGGACCTTACGGCCTGCTTCCGTAAGGTCCAAAATCACAGACCAGCACACGTGCAGCTGAAATGTTTGTAGCTTGAATCACGCACGACTTTGGCATGCACACGAAACTTGTTAATTCAAAAATGAATGAATTGTTAAAGATTGAAAAACTTTCGCCTGAAACACATCTCAGACGCGAGCAATGGCCACTTCAACAGGCACAGCTGCAATCGACTCAAGCCGAATGGATTCATGAGAATCAGCTGACGAATCCAGGAACAAAGACCACACAACCCCCCCCCCCCCCCACCTCAAAAAAAAAAAAAAAAAAAAAAAAAAGAAGAAGAAAAAAAAAAAAAAAAAAAAAGCAGAAAAGAACAAAAATTAGAGCGAGTACGTCTATCACTTTCATGTTCACAATGCGAGCCGCTTTGGTACTGAAATTTGTTAGCGACCTTATTTTAACTTTGAAGCTGTGATTGACAAACAAACAAACAAACAAACAAACAAACAAACAAATCAAGCAAATGAACAAACAAACAAACAAAACAAGCAAACGAACAAACAAACAAACAAAACAAACAAACAAACAATGACTTAAATAGTCGAAAGAGTGTCAAGCTATCTTCATAGTTTACATTTAATTTTTTTCCAAATATTTCCGCCTTTTAGTTTGTTAAGCTTTTTTTTTCTCTAGATCTTTTTCTCTTTCTTTTCGGTAATCAGATTTGGAATACCCGGTCAAGTTGACCTTGAAAAATGATACTCTCTTAGTGGAATGCCAGCTTTCCCACAAGCAGTCTCCCCAACCACATCACGCTTCGCTCTTTTAGTTTTGCATTTTACATTCATGTAGAACCATGATCAATATTTGTGAGCTGGCTGCCACGGCTATCGTAAGATTCACAATCACACCAGCACACAATTGGCAACCGAACATTTCCCGTTTTGCGTGAATCTACTATTCTCAGCCTGCTTCGACCTTTTATGGGCAAGAGGCATAGATTCTCATGAGCCTCTGCGACAGCAGGGGCTCATAAGAAGCTATGTCTCTTGCTGGCACGCGCTGGTCCTATTTATCCACATGTCTGACGCAGGAATTCATCAGGGGTTGAGTCTATGAGTGGCACGGATTGGGTGACAGAAAATCGGTACGTCACCCGGCGTCAAAAAAGGTTGCCGCGCTGACAGCAGGGACCGGCGTCACTCATGTGGAACTGTGTAAACATGGTCCGCTCGTGTTGAAAACCCGAAGGGTTGCAAATCGCCCAATCGTAGCCCATCGATCTTCCTCTACCACAGGAAGATAGGGACACATGATACAAGCGAAAGACATTGGCCATCATGAGCCCTTGCAGGTCCGGAGGTTCTGTTGCCTCACTTGGCGGAACTTTTGAAGATCTATGCCTCATAAAAGATTTATGCCTCATGCAGGTTGTTAGAAATGGCTGCAGGGGCGCTTGATCTGAACATCATAGATGTAAATCAAGGCTGTTCTTTTGCCAGGGAGACCTACAGACCTGCAGAGACCCGTGAGGGTATGTCTTCTGTTGACAGCTCGCGTATTTTTTCATGCGGAATATTGCGCAAACATGAAATCCCTCTGTTGAGAAAATACTTCCTTGAATCAGTGTCTGTTGCAATAGCCAAGACCTCCTAAGATTTAGAGAAGAACAGATGCGCATATAGCATCTGGGACTCTCTTGTTAATAATTGGGACTAGAGATGGCCTGTGCTACTGTGATTATAATGTGTTGATAACTAATGCCAGAAAACAATGAGCACCCTATTTTTCTGCCTAGAATGGAGTTATCACAGATACACACAACTAGTTCAGTACGCAAAAGGCCACAGGGCCGACAACGGCTGTGCGCGGACCAACAGCGGCCGACGTCGCCCAGATCACCGTTTTGCTTCGTGAGAAATCAAGTTGGGGGGGGGGGGGGGAGGGGAGGGAGGGGGGAGGCACAAAAAAAGCTGAAATTCAGTGTCATCCTCAAGCATTTCGCCGCTAAGCTGAATTTGTCGCCACAATAAAAACCCTTATCATCTTGAATACGACGATCACGTCACCAAAATCTCTTTAACACTGTTGATTGTGGCTGCTGAGGAGATGGTGCGCTTATGAGAGATTCGAACATCTGCAGGGGGCTCATGAAAATATATACCTCTTCCTGTCCTCAGTTACCTCTGTGCTTCAAAGACCAGGGTGAATCTGTGAATCCAGAAAATTGACCAAAGCCTCTCAGTGCCGTGAAGTCAGCCATACGATGCCAATATTAATTTCAGTCGAAGTACTAGGCTTTTCCTTGAGACCAGAACTGACAACACTGATATCCGATGGAATATTTATGTACAAAGCAATGAAACTTCCCGAAATCTTGCCACTTCCTCAAAGAAATCCCCTCCTCCTTGGCAAGCATCCAGTACATCAAACCTTGACCCCACGTATTAGTCATCTTTCAACAGACTACTAACACTAAAATACTCCTGTTTACATTCACATCATGTCACTCTGACTAGTGTGTGATGGTTTGTGATTTTGGACCATACAGCCTAAGGCCGTAAGGTCCAAAATCACAGACCATCACACAGGCTGAGACGGAGAGGCAAGACAGACCATCACACAGGCGGAGACGTAAAGTTTGTCGCATCTGTGCCCACTGCGCACTGGATATCTTTGGGAATCCATCCCTCCAGACAACATTTTTATCATCTCATTTTATTTTGTCAACGGTAGAAGTATTATTCCATAAAACGTCTGTGTTTATACATTGACTCATTGTAAAAACAACAAAGTTAAAAAGCGATTGTCCTTGATTAATTACCCTTACGAATGATTTTACCTCAGGTTATCTTACTTCTATTTGGAAGTCAACGAAACCTAAGATAAACTCGATTTCAAATCACTTTTGG
Source organism: Semisulcospira habei (assembly GCA_036245525.1). Classification (NCBI taxonomy): domain Eukaryota; kingdom Metazoa; phylum Mollusca; class Gastropoda; family Semisulcospiridae; genus Semisulcospira; species Semisulcospira habei. The sequence goes on along the minus strand of BTPG01000002.1, from coordinate 134,983,668 downwards.
ACACCCCTTGCCTTAGATACGGCATCACACTTAATGCTGCACACTCGCTACACTCTTCTCGCCATTATATCCGCAGAATGTAAACAATGTTGTGCGGTGTTCAAATCACCAAGTCTACATATTGAAACTAGGTCAGGTAAATTATTGATGGCCGTCTCTAGTTAGAAAGCAGCATCATGGTGCGCATGCGCAACGGGAAAAATCGCACAGTGTTGCACGCGTCTGGCGCGTGAAACACGCAATATGCGGATGTCAACTTTATTGTCATCTGTTGGGAGTCTGCCCAGTAATTTGATGGAACGAAAGTATGCTGCGCCAAACAATTCTAGCATCACCCTTGAAAACAAAATCGTCATTTTCTGATTGAGTCAAATATTTTCAGCATGATTTGTAATGGTTTGACCTTTCCAAGAGTCTGTACACATATTCCTTAAAGGCTTATATGACATTTTAGCCTGAAGTGTTTTTAAATAATATATTTACGACTGGTCTTTAAACCTTTCTTTGAGTCTAGCTGGCCAGGTTTTGACCCTACCCGCCGTGAGATGGCGTTACAGTTGCCTGCTTCGCGTTAAACCCAAATAACTAATTGAAGATTCTTGAGCTATCATGGTTGACAGAGATCTTGTTGCACTTAATTCGAGACGTGCCGCGCATCGAACGTGTTAACGCATTCGCAGCGAGCCGCTTTACGCCGCATACCCATATTCAGCTAGCCGCGAATGAGTTGATCAGATTATTTTGTTGTAATTTTTGTCACTGATATTTGCGTATTTGATGCAGTAAACCGACAACAACTGGCAATGGGCTTGTCCTTTCACCGTGTCGGAAACGCCATTCTTTCTTTCCTTAATCCCTTAACTGCCGGGGCAAGACGAACGCTACCCACCTGCAAGAGACATAAATCCTCATGAGCCCCCGCATTCGCGGGGGCTCATGAGGATGTATGTCTCTTGTTAGTCAGTCCTGCGTCTTTGCACCCACTTGTCCTCCAATGTCACTGGTGTTCTTCACGGGAATGTCGCTCAGTGTGCAGTGGTTTCAGACGCGAAATTCGCGTCCACTGGCAGTCAAGGGGTTCCATTTCTGTCGTTCTGCACTGGCTTTTTTTGTTTTCAGTCTCGGAATCCCGTTTTGCCCAATGCCAATGTCCAATGCCAAGAATCATGACAGTTATTTTGCAAAGACCTGCCAAATGAAAATGAGACATCACAATAGCAAAATCCCTTGATCATAAAATTTGTTAAACGGTGAATAGGGATTTTTTCGATTTTTCCTTCTGCGTTATTTATCTTGTGTATACGCTCCACTGCGCCGATTTTCAAACGTTTTTATTTTAAATTTCTCTGTCACAGATTTTTTATTGTTGTGACAGAATCACATTCCCAGGAAAGAAGTTTTGAAAGCTATAGAGAAGAGTGTGTTTTCCGCGACGACATTTTCTGCAAGAAAAAGGCGATCCTAAACGACAGGAGCTCTTTGAAGAAAGTGCTGCAAGGGCAAAGAGTGCCGCCTGTCATTAAAGACAGTCATTTAGGTGGATACAGCCACAGTCACAGCTACAGCCACCTACATGATGGTCTTTCATATCAGGTGAAGACAGTGATCATAAGACTGAAGCCGCTCAAAAACAGGTTCTGCGTATGCTGCGAAATGCAGTACATGTTCGGAACGTTGTTTTGTTGACGATGACGATGATGATGATAATGACGACGACGACGATAATGATGCAGCTGATTACATGCACTTGTGTGCTGGTCTCTGGTTTTAAGCCTTACGGTTCTAGGCCCTAAAGTGCAAGATTACAGACCAGCGCACACTGTGTAATTTAAAGACAAACGTTGCTCACCGCAATGGCCATACAAACTTCGGTTGTAATTTCTAGTCGTTTACAGAAGATCTACTGTTGTAACCCTCTGACTGCTGATGACGATACCGTTCAGCGGGAAAGGCGCGTGTCACGTCAGCAGCTGTCAAGGGGTTAACTCCTTATAAGTGTGCTGAGTCTGCGATTTTGGACTTCACGGCTTCAAACCGTAAAGTTTGGATTACAGATCAGCACACTTCAAACTATCCACGCAAACGAAACCTGGAAAGCATCACCTAAAAAAATGACATGCATTTTTAACTCATTCAGCCCGACGCACGTATTTCCCAAACTTTGGAGGCGTCATCTAACGACTGTGCACCAGATGCAGGAGATGGATCGACCATGAAAATTCAAGGGCAGTGCCAGATTAGCTTGGCGATTGAAGGCGCCAAGCTAATCTGGCACTACCCTTGAATTATCATGGTCGACCCATCTCCTGCTGTAGTGCGTCAGGCTGAATGGGTTAATACCGAAATCGCAAATTCTAAGGAATCGGTTTCAGAAACACGAAGAGCCGCGAAAGGTTTCGAATTTCATTTTTATAATACTCACTCCACCTTCAGCTTCCAACAACAAAACTTTAGAAATGTGTGCTGGTCTGTGAATTTAGACCCTACGGCTCCACGCGGCAAGGCCCTACACGACAGAGGCTGCACCCAAACGTACTTTTAACGCAACGACATAATCACCATAAAAATAAAATCTGCTAAAAAAAAAAATAAAAAAAAAAAAAAAATAAAAAAAAATTCTTACGATTGCAGCGATGGCTATATTTCGATTACCCTACATTCTGACTTGAGAACTAAAAAAAAAATAGTTCCTAAAAGAAATGAGGAAATATCAAACGCGTTATGGATGTCAACAAAAACAGCCATCTCATTCAAGGGGAGTTAATACTGAACAGACGATCCAGCAAAATGCAAAAACAAATTTCAACGCCAGGAACGCTAAAATCCTTCATAACAAGTTTTCAAGGGTACTGCCTGCTCCAGAACCACAGTCAAATGCTTCCACGTCACAGATTTCTGCTGGAGAAGAAGTTAGTAGATTTTAAGGACGCGTAGATTTTAAAGACGCGTAAGGACGAATAGGAGTGTACTTGTGGCATACTCCCCGAGTTGGTCTCCTCTGATTGTCTTATTTGAATAGAAGTGAACTTGTGGCGTGCTCTCCGAGTAATAGGTCTGTCTAAGCATCTCAGTTGCACAGAAGTATACTTGTGGCGTACTCCACGAGTGGGTCTGTCTGGGAAGTACACTCGCGAACGATATGGGGTTATTCGTGGTGGGGAAAGACGTTACACCATAAACGTTTAACGCTGTCTTCCAGCTGTTCCAAAACTGAGTTGGTGCTGGAAAGTGCAAGAGATATGCTCAAAGCACGATCACTCTGTCACCAAGTAAAAACAGCCATAGCAAGGGATCCCCTTCTCTCGACTTGGATATCAAATATTAGGCTAGTACCAAATGAAAACTCTACAAAAACAGGAGCATGCGGAGATCACGGAAGACGGACGCCATATTACCTCCTACACACGTGTGACACAGATAAAGATGTACAAAAAACAGAGGCATACGGAGATCATCAAAGACAGACGCCCATACTAACTACTACACATGCGTAAAACAGACGCAAATGTACAGAAACCGGAGCATCCAAAGATAATCGAAGACTGATACCAAAAGACCTCCTACGCTTGAGTAACACAAATTCAGATTAAAATTTAGTCCAGAAAGGGGCACTGATATTGGTTCATGAAAAGGAATAGATGTTCGTGCGCCCACGCCCAAAACAGATATAGATAAACAATTAGCCCTTTGCGTGCCTTCCTTCAGGAATCATCTCGACTAAAACCGCTACCGACACCCAAAGGGTTAGTTCAGCTAGGGGCATCGGTGTTCGTTCAGTAGGTGGCAGATATCATCAGAGGCAACCTTGGCGGGCTTTGATTGCTAAAACTCGCCGATACAACGGGTTGTCAATGTTGTCTTGCACACGCCTATAACTTTTCTACCCTTTGTTTCACAATCAGTGTGAGTAGGCAAACACGTAACGTGCTTTTTCCTGCCCCTGGTGCAAGTCAGTGGAACTCTCCTATGTACAAAGACACGAGAAAGAGCAGAAAGTTTCACTTTACGTCATGCAAACTTCAACAGTTAAGTTAGTACTTTTGTCTTGAATTATTGAAAGACATACAAAAACAAACAAACAAAAAAAATTCATAAAGGATATCTTGCGAATCCTTTAATGCCTGACGCAAGTCGCCCTAACATGCGATAGGACTGAAAAAAAGAAAAAAAAAAAAAAAAAAAAAGAAGAGGATCCAGAGCAACGTAGTTCAGTTCAGTTCAGTTCGGTCAAGATTGGATCTCTGCGCTCGGAAAGGCTCATACGTCCCCACCCCACCCATCAGAAGTCTTTCAAGAATTCCTTTCGATATCGTACCAATATTGGTCGGGCTTACCAACAACCTCTCACGTCCTTTCAAGTCTACCCCTTGCCCTCTGCCTTTCTAGACACCTCTGTTCCAGAACAACGTAGAGCAACGTCTAACTCCAATTATTTCAAGCATAAGATTAACCCATGAAGCCCTGAAAGACTACCACAAGATGTGGATCGACCATGATATTTCAAGGTTGGTGTCAGAATAGCTTGGCGCCTCTAAGCGCCAAGCTATTCTGACACCAACCTTGAAATATAGTTGACCTGTCTCTAGAACTGTGATATAGACCTCGGAGGACATCTACAAAAATTTGATAATTTCGTCCTTAAGGCGTAAGGAGTTAAAGTCGTGTGTGCAGGTCTATGATTTTGCCTCAGGTCTCAAACCTCAGGCCGTAAGGTCTAAAATCAGAGACCAGCACACATCTTTATGTCCAGCAAGAGGCATACACAAAGGTCCAGCAAAAGCAGCATATTTTGTTGCAGATGGAGGGAGTCTGATGTCGGGGTATGGGTCGCGAACAACACGTGGTCGTCCAATGCCCTGGAGAAGAAAGAACCACTGAAAAAGAGAGAGAGGGGGGTGGGGGTGGGGGAGCGATATCTGAGCACTATCGCGGGCGCTGGAAAGACGAGGATGGTATTGACGATTTCAAGAAGAAAGTCAAACTCACACCTGCCTCGACGAAAACAGTGGATTAATTAAAAAGCCCGCGCAAAGACGCGAAATCGCAGGTTTGTCCGGGTTTTTAATCCAGTGATTGCGTCTTTCACGCGCAAAGTTGACGTACTTTTGCTTTTAAAACGCCCTCTATGGACTGGTCGCTCTGCTCTCCCTATCGCGATAGACACCGCCAAACTTAGTGATCAGAAACTTTTTGTGTCATTACCCGCATCCGATCCGGATTTCAGATGGTCCTGTCCGCCCCTGGGGCTCGCCTTGACTGGCCAGTAGAATGGGGTTCGACAAGACTGCACTCTCTCTCCGACGCAGACAAGAAATACTCCCGATGTCCAACTGACCAAATCTTCGCTCTTAAATCGACCATTGATAGCTCAAGGGTAGTGCCAGAGTAGCTTGGCGCCTTGGCAGGCGTCAAGCTACTCTAGCACTACCCTTGGACTATCATGGTTGATCTATTTTCTTAATGACGACGTCTTTGAACTTTGGGAATTACGCCTCAGGTCGAACTAGCCCATAACAATCGGATTCTTCAGAAATAATCAAAACTAATCAGAGTGTACGTTGCAAAGAAATTCGCTAAAGGACTCGTACCACTGCGATGATTTTGGGGTTAATGTAATAATAATAATAATAATAATAATAATAATAATAATAATAATAATAATAATAATAATAACAACAAATACTGCACTGTATTAATCATAGCCACAAACTTTTCAAGGACAGGGCAGAAAAGAAATGTATGTGGTCTGTGAATTTTAGATCCTACTCTGCACCCGTACGGTCCAAAATCGCAGACCACGCACAGACAGCCTACATCGGAATCTCTTTGACAGGAAGTACTACCGTCGGACACTGTTGTAGTGGGGAAAGATGAAGGCACAAACTGACTTCATGGAACACAGGAAACCAGGCTGGTCACCTCCGAAAGAACAACCTAAGCGCAAATGGTTCCCGCAAGAGGCGTAGTTCGTCATGAGCCCCCGCAGATGCGGGGGCCCATGAGGATCTATACCTATGGCAGTTGGGACAGCGCTGGCAGAAGGCACGGGACCTGAGATAATGCAAAATCTCATCAGGCTTGAGCCCCTCTAGGCCGTCTTGAGAAAGCTCTCGAGGCGAAGTGACTCACAGAAGCCACCGAACATAGGCCAGTGTCTGCATTCTCCAAAAAGGCATAGACTTTCATGATCCCATGCAGCCGCAGGGGCTCATGAAAATCTTCGCCTCTTGCTGACATCGCTTTAATCTACTTGAATCTCCATTAACGAGAAAGAGGGTGTGTGTGTGTGTGTGTGTGTGTGGGGGGGGGGGGGGGGTGTCTTACAAGCGTGCGACTCTGAGAGACAGGGACACTGCGTGCCCACAATCTGACAACGGGACCGAGAGGACATGCCAATGGTTTTCTTTTAGTGTTATGGCAACATCTCCATTATTCCTAGCGAAAAAAGCAGTAACATTTCACCCCTTGACTGCTGCTGACGATGCAGAACGAGGTGTAACTGCGCGTCGTTCCCGCCGAACGGTATCGTCAGTAGCAGTCACGGGGTTAACAACACATTTCTGTTGCGGAATGATTTCACGCTAGTCCGGATATCTGTGAGATTTCAGTCGCTGTTAACAAATTTCTTTTTAGTTAACTTATTCAAGGAGCCCGCATCAATAGTTATGCACCATTTTCGCAGCTATTGATGCGGGGCGTCTTGAATGAGTTAAAGCACCGAGCCTTGAGTTCGCAACGCCAGAATTTGCGAGTTAACAGCTGAAGACTGTTCTGCCTAGGGTCAAACATGAATAAAGCGACAACCACCAAAAGGGACTGTTGAAAAAAGTGGCCACTTAGACAAGAGGTCGTCTCACAAAATGTCATGCAAGGCGCAGTAAGGAGTCCGTGTGGACAAACATGGGTGGTCCCCTTATACAGATGCAGGTCCGACAGTTTAGGAGATTGGAACGAGCATACTGCTGTTGTCGCTAAACTATCGACGAGACCATGAATCATTTCTTGTGACTTGAAGACTTTTAGTCCAGCATTACAAGATAGTGAGAAAGACCAAACGGTCCTGCAGCACCAAATTCGAAGACCAACGCGAACCCAAACCGAGAATACGGGGGAACGAAGAAAAGAATGTCCATTTTCGTGAAAAGCAAGATTTTCATTGTAATACAATGTAAATCTCGTTTTTTACAAAAAATGTACTTGTTGTCTTTTGCCTTGACACGACTGCCCTAAAAAAAAAGGCTTTTAAAAAGACAGCAGATCCATTTTGAGATGTTCATTGTAATAGAACCTAAGTTCCGCTTTTCACAAAAATGGATTTACCTCTTAGGGCAGGGTAGATCACCATTGCTGAAACCTGTCTGATCTACGAAATGCACAGATCCTCAAGAGTTCATGCATCATGCGGAGACAACCTAGGGTATACGCACACAACGTTACACTCTTTGCCTGAAGAAGCCATAGAGATTTCAGCTCCTAATACTGTCATTACAGTAGTCGGGCTTCATTGCAATCAGATGGGCTTCTATGGGCTTCGCGGATCAGAGGCTAGCTTAGCAATGTGTCGCTTTCATATGCTTGTTGAGTACTAACCCCGGAGGAGGAGTCAGTTGCATACGTGAGCTAAAGTCCTGCGCCAGCCACCAAGCAAGGTGCTCCGCTATAGCGGAACACCTTGCTTAGTAGCTGGCGCCAACGACGCTCGCTAATGCAACTGGCTCCAGGCCTCTACTCTACTACGTCGTGTATTTATTTTTTTATTTATTTGTTTATTTTTGAGAAGGGGGCGGGGGGGGGGGGGGGAGTAGGGCTCTAGACTGGGGCGCCTATTTTTTATACAAGCAAGTTGAGTCCATACTCTCCAAGTTAATCTCTTTTAACCTCTTCTCTGTCGTTTGATGCAAGACTGTGTTTTTGAAATCATTCATTAAATATCAGAGAGCCCCAGCAGGCGTCCAGTGAAGTTGGATTCAAAGTGGTGTCAGCATGAGGCATAGATCCTCACGAGTCCCCGCAACTGCGGTGGCTGATGAGGCTCTATGTTGCTTGCGGCTGGGTCGTGCTGACTTTCTTCTATGCAGTTAAGGGGTTAGCTCTTTCAACACATTCTGCTCTGAAAAATCGCTGGACCGACGGTGACAGTTCAAGGGTGGTGCCAGAACAGCTTGGCGCCTGAAGGCGCCCAGCTATTCTGGCACCACCCTTGAAATGTCACCGTCGACCCGTCTCCTGGAACGCTAGGCTAATGTAACCTTATAAGGACAATTCTACAACTGCATGGGCAATTCGATTCCTGCACTGAATTTGTTTCATCTCAACAAAGCAACATCGGGGCCTAACACCACTGCATGAACATTGCAAGGTCGACTCCACAGATGACTCGCCTGTGATAATCATCAATCCTCTCATCAATCTGCTGGCCAAAATATCTCAGCCCATTTCCTTTTGAGGAACACAGATCTACATTTGTGTTTTACAAGAGAGCAAGAGACGCACATATCTTTGCATCTGTACAAGGCTTACTCTCATGAACCTTTCCCACTTCTTTTGGACTACACATTAATGCCCCGAAAGTGTACAAGATGCGATTATCTCCACATTATGTGATTTGGTTTGACCAATAGCAAGAGGCATAAATCCTCATGAGCCCCTGCACCTGCTGGGGTTCATGAGGATCTATGTCTCTTGCAGATGGCATGATCTTGACGAGATGGGGAAGGTATGCCTGCGGGCCGAAGCCGAACTCGTAATTGAAATCCAGATCAGTTTTGTTGCCGTTCAGTCGCAAAGCCAATCATCCCTCAATTTGAAGTTGTAAATAAAGCTACTCTCTGCCACCAGGAGGCACAGATTCTCATGGGCGCCTGCAAGTTGCAGGGGCCCATCAGAATCTGTGCCTCTCGCTGCAGGCGGATGGGACTGGATGCGCGCTATTCTGCCGCTGTGGAGTTGAAATATTCATGTTTTGGGGACCGCTCAGCTGGCGGCTACGCCTTGTTTATTATTATTTTTTTTTGTGGTTAAAAAAATTATTCCAGCGGTGATCAGACTGAAAGCGAACAACTTTCGTCTGTAACAGGCGTGTGTAATTGGAACCGCCCATACTGCAAGAGAAAAGGGCATTTCCAGCGCGTGTCAAGTCAAACAAAATGAATATAGTTGGCCTTGTAATCATGGTAAACTTCGATGCAACAATGAAACAATTTTGGCCCACTTGCATTCCGTTAAAAAAGTTCCTCACCTGTTAGAAAATGGAGGTGGGGGAGGGGACTCAATATTGTAGCCAGGTCGGAATAGGGTCAATCCCCTACATGTCGGATAGTATGAATTTAATAAACGAAAAGTAAATTCATTTACTTTTTTTTTTTTAAGTGTATAAGGTACCTAAAAAAGACCTTGTTGTAACCGAGTTCTGTCGGTCGTTCAGACAGTGTCAAACCGAAGTGGGCAGACTGAAGCAGGAACAGACTAACGGACAGTCACTGCAAGACGACCAAACCACCAGCATCTCTCAAGCCGTTCATAAAAGACATCAACCGATGGGTACGTTTCCACACACACACACACACAAAACCTCGACTGTCGAGAAAAAGTGAACACGGTCCAACTGCAAGAGACACAGATACTCATCAGCCCCCGCAGTTGCGGGGGCTCATGAGGATCTATGCTTCTTGCCAACACCACTTTAACTCCATCCTCGTAGGACGGCTGGGCCTCTTTGGCGCTGAAAAAAGACATTTCAGAAACACATCCTTCTGTCAACTGGCAGACCCCGTAACGGGGTTAACCAGAGACAGGCTTTGAGACGACCTTCTGTCAGCCAGATTCATAGATTCTCAGGGCCCACTGCGCGCCCTGCCCATGAGAATCTATGTCTCAAGCAGATGTCATGAGATGAAAAAGACACTCACTCTACAAAGGCGCTGAATGCATACTACTTCGATTCACTGTGTTAGCTAGCTCTCGAGCGGTGCACTTTTAGACAAGGCATAGATTATCATGTGCTCCTGCCCCTTCATGGCGCAGGGGCACATGATAATCTATGTCTCTAGCATAAAAGACGGGAGAGGAGCTCTATAAACGCAGCTGACTGCATACCATCACTTCGATTCAGTGAGCTCTCGGGCGGTTAAATTTTATTTTAGTCGCGGGGCTCCAAATGAAATGGACAAACAGCCTAATCGCGAGCCCCCACAAGGGAAAAGCTAACCGACGCCCTAATCAAAGAAAGGATTCCGGAGGAGATGTCAGGCTCTGTTGCTGGTCGTAGAGCATCAGATTCAATATTGGGACGACACCCCGCCTCTCCGTCCATCACCACAAATCCCCTCCGTCTCTACCCCCTCCCCCCTCTCCTCCATCATTTCACCCCACCACCACCACCACCACCATTTCTTGATTCCATCATGAACCCCCACAACCCCACCCTACAGTAAAAATAATCCCTCCCATCAGCACCAAAGAAATGACATGACTTAGAAAAAAAAAATAGATTCAGTGTTGAATACCTCCCTCTCTCTCTCTCTCTCTAAAATCTTCGTATGGGTACCTGTGTGTTTTGTTAAATAATTGTTGTTGTTTGTAGTGTTGCTGTAATTCGCATTACTTTCGATGTTGTTTGTGAGTGTAATGTAGCTTTGCCTGTTATTATATGTCAGTAGATGTAGCAAGGACAGATTGGAAGAAAGGCCTGTGCGCCTAATATCTCAATCCTTGATAAATAAAGTTTCAGTCAGTCAGTCAGTCAGTCAGTCAGTCAGTCTCTCTCTCTCTCTCTCTTATCCAGATGTTTCTATACTGTTCTCATAAGCCCAGTGTTAGAGACAGGCAAAATATTTTAAGTTAACCATTGGATTCTAAGTCAGAAATGTCATTTTTTAAAATCATGTTCCATTTGGAATCCAAAAGTCTACATTACCATAATCTTGTTCATGTGTGTCTAAGACATGGTATCAGGATATGTATATGTACACGTGTGCATGTTGAAACTCGTGGCGGTCATAGGTTGACATATCTTCTGACCTGTAACAGGATCTCAAGTACTCTTCTGGATTTCGCAAGCCCCGTAGACTGAGTTGACCCTGCCTGGATTCGAGCAGCGGACTTGAGATCCTCTGACCAGTCATTCTGCATGGCTTGCGAAGCACTTGAGATCCTCTGACCAGTCATTCTACATGGCTTGCGAAGCACTTGAGATCCTCTGACCAGTCATTCTACATGGCTTGCGAAGCACTTGAGATCCTCTGACCAGTCAGTCTATATGGCTTGCGAAGCCTGACTGGTCAGAGGATCTCAAGTCCGCTGTTGAAATCCAGGGTCTACATTATGACCATAAGAGTCAAAAGCAAGCTGCGTATTTTATAATGGACACAGCTACATTATCGATTTTATATCCCACCCCCCTCCCCTTTTTTTTTTTCCTTCGCCATATTAGCTCAACAGATCCTCGGGCGTCGGATGAATCAAAGCCCACTCTCTCCCTCCCCCCATCCCCACCCTCCCAAAGTCATTTGCCCCCTCACCAGTTTGCCTGCCGGTACCGTTCTCACACAATAAAAACAATGAGTCGCACGCCCAGTTGAAAATTAGCGCCTTGGAGACTCGTCAAGAACCTTCAACAGTCATAGTCTAAAACTCTGATGACTTATTTGGTCTGAGGATAACAGATATAAATCAAACAAGCCCAATGCCCATCTGCAAG
>BTPG01000002.1:134879470-134966970 GCA_036245525.1 Semisulcospira habei | reverse complement strand
CTATGGAGTAACGGCATACTGAGTCTCTCTCTTGGCTTGACTTCGCGAACGAAGATTCTACAGGGGTTGCCCACGACGTCTGCAGGCATGTTTGTGGCTGCGGAGGCCAATCCGGGACAGGCAGGTTTGACCGCAGTGGCTGCAGGGGAAGGTTTGGTCAGGGTTCTGAGTTTCGACATCTCTGTTTTTTTCTCCTGTGCCGCTTGTCCTTAAGGCTAGCTCTGCGAGAGTCCTCAAAAGAGACGGCTGCCTTGTAAATGGTGGAGCGCCAAGTGTCGCGGTCCGCAGCAAACGAAGACCACTGGGGGTGGTCGATTTGGCAGGCACTAAGTGACTTCTTGAGACCGTCTTTGTATCTCTTCTTTGGTGCCCCTCTGTCTCGGTGTCCAGTGGCAAGCTCGCCGAACAGGGTGATCTTGGGTAGGCGATGATCCTCCATCCTGGAGACGTGCCCCGCCCAGCGAAGTTTTTCCGCAGCAGCACATCCTCGATGCTCACAGTTTCCGCCTGTTCAAGGACCTCGATGTTGGTGACATAGTCACTCCAGTGAATGTCGAGGATGGCACGCAGGCAGCGCTTGTGGAAGCGTTCGAAGAGGCGTAGTTGGCTGCGGTAGAGGGCCCAGGACTCGGAACCAGGAACCAATACTGACGTATTGTTCCGTTGAACCCCTTCCTGGCCACTGGTGGCAGACTGAATTTCTGAAATCTTCCTTACTTCAGCTCCAGCCGTCAAAGGAAAACATATGCCAAGAGGTGTCCGCAAGAGACATAAATCCTCATGAGTCCCCGCAGTTGCGGGGGCTCATGATTGATTGATTGATTGATTGTACATTGCTTAACGTCCCGACAGCAACAAGGCTTTCTCAGGACGTGCCTGCACTGCTTGTGGAAAAAAAAACAACTAAACAGAACATTGAATGTATGTCGCAAGCCGGTCAAATACATTAAATAAACCTAACACATGGGGCCTAAATAAAGCTAAGACCATTTAGCAACACACATCCAATATCAAGAGCTACAGGCAGTGCAGACAGTAGGGAGAGTGTTAAAAAGGCAAATACAGGTGAATGGACAAAGGGTAGACAGAAACACATGCCCCAGAATAGAGAGAAAAACCCACCCTGTGGGGCTGACCAGGGTGACCCTGGGAACTAAAAAGTACCTAACCCCACCCAAGTCCCCCAGGGCAGACCCGGGTGGGGGTGCGGGGGCTCATGAGGATCCATAGCTCTTGCAGTTGAATGGAGTTCAGGTTTCAGTTCTCGCTAGTTAAAGGGTTACAATCTTGGCTATAATTATAAAGTAGGTTATGTTACTTTCTGTCATAGCAAACAAATGAAGAGATTTCTGTGTTCCTCAAATTAACACATTAACTCTTTCGAGACGTGTCGCATCCGAATTCGCGGCCTAAGGCCGCGAGTCCGGATGCGACACGTCTCAAAAGAGTTAACGACTAGTAACGCTTACTGCTGACGTTAACGAGACTCTGAAGGTCTAACTGAACCTCCGACCGTGTATGCCAGCGGGAATGAACCAATGGACATTTTTTTTCCTGCCACACACATTCTTGTACGCCCTGCACAACGGGCACTCAAAGCTCTGTCAGTTCTGACGATGGAACACAGATGCTAATAAACACAGAATGGACTATCATCTGCATGAGCCCTACAAGTCTAGTGCAGTCATATCAAGTGTTCACCTCAGATTGCTTGCTTTTTTTGCGGATGGAAAGAAAAGTGAAATTTATTTCAAAGCCGGATTAACTCATTCAGCCCAAATTTTGGAGGCGTCATCTAATGACTATGCACCAGTTGCAGGAGAAGGCGCCGAGCTAATCTGGCACTACCCTTGAATTATCATGGTCGACCCATCTCCTGCTGTAGTGCGTTAGGGCTGAATGGGTTAAGAACTCTCAGCGTTATATACATTTCACGTGTATTTCCCCCTTGTCCTATTTTCCCATAATTTCTCCGTTCTACCTTTTTTCCTTCATTCGGACCTGCCTTACGCCATCCAAAGACAACCCCCCCCCCCCCCCCGCACCAAAAAAACAAACAAACAACAACTACTTAGCACGAACAAGACAGAAAGAAAACGAAAATCTTGTTGAAGTGTAACACCTCCCCATTGCGCAAAAAGTTGCCGGGCCGACATCGGCCGCTTGTTGTCCCGCGGGTCCAACGTCGCACGACGGCATGTTGCGCATTGGAAGCACTAAGTGCAGGGCATTGCTAGTATAAAAACATCGATTACACACACTTTTCCATCTTTCTCTTTCCAGAAACACCAATTTTCGATACGTGAATTTTCTGCAGGCAGAAACCGCATATACTTTCTCTCTACCCCCCTTCTGCTCTACTCCAAATCCGCCTGAGAAACAGTGATAAATTGACGTTAACAAAAGCATAGATCCTCATGAGCCCCCGCGAACGCGGTGGCTTATGAGCATCTATGTCTCTTGCAGATCCTGCGAAACAGTCGACGATCTACCGTCGAAGTAATCAGCGCTAGAAGGTCGAAGCACAACAAAAGGAAGATAAATTTACCGCACAACACCGCAACAAAAAGAAGATAAATTTACCGCACAACACCGCAACAAAAGGAAGATAAATTCGCCGCAACGCGCTGCAATAACACAGCTTTCAGCAGTCCCATTAGGCGAACCCTGCTGCCCTTTGGGACCAGCGTTGTCCGCGTGGTTCCAAGCAATTTCATCTCGGAATACTTACACGCGGCTAAAGGTTTTGAGTGTACGTGCGCCCAGTCCTGTGATTTTGGACCTCACGGGTCCGTAAGGTCCAAAATGACAGACCAGCACGCTTTTTTTTTTTTTTTTTTTTTGTCAACGTGGTTTCATGCTCATTGGTAAGTCGTGAAACACATGTGACGTTGCAACGTGGAATGTGTACCAGAAGCTGAGCAGCACATCATTTTCACAATGGGCCCGATGGCGGTTTTGCCATGAACATTACTTGAACATGAACATGGTATCAAGCAGAAATCCAGACCAAAAAGGTGACCGCCAAGCGTGTAAAATGCAGAAAAGAACCCAACGGAAAATTAAACACGCTTAGAAATGGAAGTTACAACACACTTAATTAATATTAATCCATATCATACTGACGCTAAAAGCTTCAAATTTGTACACTGCCATATGCAGGTTATATTATAGTACTTAAACATAAGGTTATAGACCAATGGCCTTAGTTCAAGGGTGGTGCCAGAATAGCTTGGCGCCTAGAGGCGCCAAGCTATTCTGGCACACCCTTGAACTATTTTAGTCAAACTTATTTCATGCACTGGTGTATTCCGAAGGATAAGTGTTAATATACCTTTTGTTTCAAAATTGACAAACAAACAAGTATATAATTCAGTAGCTATTTGTTTGTTTGTTAATTCTGAAAAAAGGGCTTCATCCGAAATATTAATATATTGTGTTGTAACTGTTATTTCTAAGCGCGTTTCGTTCTCCGTTGGGTTCTTCTCCAGCAAGTTCGAAAAATGGTTGTTTCAGTCAAAACTGTCATTGCCTTTTCTTGGTTTAAATCAAATTTGGAGTATAGCACAACGACAAGAAATAACAGGTTCACATAGCATTTTGATATATCCAAAGGCTCCTCAGTGTAAATGTACACGGTTAGTTAGTTGGTTATTAGGGTTCAAAGCCGAGCAGGCGACTAAAGCCATCGTCACGGCGGTAAAAGGGTTCAGGCCGACAAGAATTACTGTATGAGCTGTTGGTGTGAGATTCCGCAGCTTTGGCCATCTCACAAGCCTTGTGTTTCACAGTTTATAAACTAAAGACAAGCCAACGCATTACTCCTAGCGGAACACTGAAGACGAGTAGACGTCTTTCACAGGGAGAGTCCAGAAATAGCTTAAAGAAAAAATAACGCACGCATTCACCCTGTAGTATCTACAACGTCAGACGGATCAGCTTTGATAGACCACGGGTAGTGCCAGATTAGTTTGACGCCTGCCAAGACGCCAAGCTAATCTGGCACTATCCGTGAACTAGATCCGTCTCCCGCGCTTAGCGCTGACAGTGTAATGATTACCTAGACGCCAACCAGACGCCAGATATCAAACAGAATAAAGCCTGTTTAACGCAGAGAGAAATTGACTAGATCCGTCACTAGATCAACATCGCTGCGTCAACAGGTTACAAGCAATGGAGATTTAGACCTGTGTTCGGCTGTTGTAAAATCTAATCAATGTCAGACTGGTCCCTTAATTTCCCCACGAAACCAGTTTCCATATTAGCAGTCAGCGAGGAACACCTTGAGACTTCCTCCATCTGGGCTGAACAGACGGGTGAAAGTATACATGGTGATGATTTATTACGCCGCAAGAGGCATAGATCCTCATGAGCCCCGCAGCCACGGGGGCTCATGAGAGTCTATGCCTCTTGCAGCTGGATGGGTTTGGCAAGACAGACCTAAAGAGTTGACGCCTACTGCGGTTAAACCAAAATAGACGATGTGCCGTGATCATGCGAGGCTACGTGTAGGGTCAGTGACAGAGTTTCTTTTCGATGGATTGTTCAAACATTGTATGCTCTAAAAGACAAAAATATATGTTGAACATGTTATGTGTGTACTTAAAAAAATAATTATATTCGTGGTGTCCAAAAAAGACATCCAGTCGAAAACGTTTTAACGCTCCACAAATAAAATGACGTCAGACTAGGCACGGTGGTAGCTTAGGGCTAACTGAATTGACTGGCGTGACGCAGCGAATTAAGAAACGCGTGACAAAAGAAATGAATATGACTTGTGAATCAGCGAAGTCTTCTGAACAGTTCTTCATCTGTGTCTAAGTTTATCAATTAAAACAGTCTCGTTATCCCATAGTTCCTTGTGCCTGTGCATCTATCTCTTGCTATAGTGCGTCGGGGCTAAATGGATTCATCAAGTCTGCCCGAAGAAAGAATGCATTTCTCAGTGGGTGGGTCGAAGGCACAAAGTCTCGGCTAGACTAGTCACTGCGCTGGTAACTTCCCGTCTCGACTATTATAATCTGGCACTACCCTTGAATTATCATGGTCGACCCATCTCCTGCTGTAGTGCGTCATGGCTGAATGGGTTACGTACAGCAGCAACACTAGCCCATCTTGTAGGACGCCGGCCACAAGGGCTCTATGGGTTTATGTCTCTTGCTGGCCAGTAAGGGGCGGTCCGTGGCGCAGTGGTTAAGGCGCCTGCCACCAATGCCAAAGGTGCGCGGTTCGATACCGGGTTCCGGCGTTGGACTTTTCTCCTCTGGTAAGTGTCACCGTTAATTCGGGCGGACCGTCGGGGGTTCTTTCTCCGGGTACTCCGGTTCTTCCACCCCCCACACTTTGGTACCGGTCTCAGGCCACTTTACAAAATTTTTCAAATACAAGCGATCAAAAATCTCTGTAACTTAAGTAGCTGACTGGCCCTTCGTTTGTCTTAAATGGCGTAAATCCGTGTCTGTTTCGTGAGTGTGTGTGTTGGGTTTCAGGCGCGGCGCTTTGAGTCGATTTCCCCCCAAAATTGAGAAAAAGCGCCTATATAATAACGGTATTATTATTATTATTAGTAATGATAAGAAAGACAATCATCATTTCTCAGACACAGAGCAGGTCAAACGAGGAAAATCACACAGAAGCTAAAACAAAAAGAAGAAGACAAAGACATAACTAAACCGTTTGATGTAGTAATTCATCAGACAAGATAAACTGTCTTACTGAGTGAATATGCAACAGATGTTTTCAACCGACAAATCATGTCAAGACAGCCTAACGCTGAGGTCCTACAACCTCCTTCGTCTACACAACACAGACGCCACGAGGATGTAGTAGTATTGCAACGAAAAAAGGAAAAATTGAGATAACCCCACATCCCAAAATCAAACCACATGTGTTACTGAGGATCAAGGTCTCACGAAAATTGACGTGATTCAGAATGTATGGGGAGTATAGGAAGTAAATGCAATATTTTTCATGCTGAAGATAAACTATGTGTGTGCGGGTCTGTAATTTTGGACCTTAAGGCTTCAAGTCGTAAGTTCCAAAATTACAGACCCGCACACTCAAAATAAACCAAGAGATCACGTGACAAACGCGATGAGGGCCCGCGTGCTTACGAAACAATGGCGTAAAAAGTAAACAACACTTATCATGCATCGTAAACAACCGTAATCGTTTCATTTCCTGGGCGAAAAGGCTCGCGTTACAATCCAATTTAAATCAAATTTCCATTCAACCCTTTCACTCTCGAGAAATGGTGAACGTGATCTAACTGCAAGAGGCATAGATCCTCATGGGCCCCCGCGACTGCGGGGGCTCATGAGGATCTATGCCTCTTGCCGAGACCAGTTTGTATCCATGTTCCTTGGACGGTTGTGGCTTTTGGTCGTTCAGTGAACACAGATTTCAGAAACAAAATCAGTGTACGTCCGTTGGCAGGAAAAGTGCTAAACCCCTTGACTGCAACGGACGATACCGTTCGGCGGCAGAAGAAAAAAACAAAAAACAAAAACAAAAAAAAAAACAACCTCGTATCTATGCGTCTTTAGCGCCGAGGGGTATCGCCCGTTGCAAGCCAAGCGGTTACGGGGTGGTGTGGCGGTGACTCCATTGCAGGAGTCTGCTAGACACAGACACTGCCCTGCAGGCATAGACAAGGTATGATGTGCATAAATGCAAAGTGTTCATAGTATCCCCTGTTCAATATTCACGTGAGCGAGCGTGTTGGGTTCAGTTCGCGGCGCCTTTATCCGATTCATAATAAGATGGGATGAACCATAACCCACAAAGTCCCTTCTATTTGAGAGCTGTCTTCGCTGTCGTCTCTACCTTTTGTCTTTGACTTGATTCTGATGTTGAAATATCTCCTTTTGAATAAGCCTCCTCGCAGATGTGCGAATACGTCATAGTGAACTCTATTATTTGTGTTTCGCTTTCGCTTCAAGACTTGCGAAAATGGTGACCATATTAGACTTTCACGGTACAAATTCAGTCTTGCTATAATTATTTTGTGTGAAATCAGGTTGACTTTATCTAGCTAGGCCCCTACATGCTATACTAAGTACACCTGCATGCTCTTCTGAAAGCGCGACGATGAGAGTGCATGCGTGTGCGTGCGTGCGTGCATGCGCGCGCTCCAAACATCCTCAAGAGGCAAAGATGTTCATTCGCCCTCCGGGCATATGAGGATCTATGCCTCTTGGAGATGCGCGCATGTGTGGGAGAGAGCGAGCGAGCGAGAGAGAAAATTACGTCATATTTAGAGTATGTTGACAGAGTTGCTTCTTTTACGTCACCGTCACTGTCTGACTTTCTCCATATGTCAAGTTTTTTTTTTACTGTTTTAATTTTTTTCTGAAAAGAATTAAATTTTGAAGGTTGGCTAACGAACTCGCCCAATGTCTTTCTCCAAACTAGCTATATCGGATCACCTGCATGCTCTTCTGAACTTAAAGCCCGACGTGTGTGTGTGAGTATGTGTGTGTGTGTGTGTGTGTGTGTGTGTGTGTGTGTGTGTGTGTGTGTGTGTGTGTGTGTGTGTGTGTGTGCGTGCGTGCGTACGTGCAAGCGTGCGTGCGTGCGTGCGTGTGTGTGTGTGTGTGTGTATGTGCGCGCGCTCCAAACATCTCCAAGAGACATAGGTCCTCATGCGCTCTCCGGGCGCATGAGAATCTATGCCTCTTGGAGATGCGCGCATGTCTGTGCGAGAGAGAGAGAGAGAGAGAGAGAGAGAGAGAGAGAGAGAGAGAGAGAGAGAGAGAGAGAGAGAGAGAGAGAGAGAGATGATGATGATGATGAATCTTTATTTATTCAGGATAAAGCTATTAGGCAACTCAATGCCTGTCTTACAAGCTGTCCTGTAAACTACAAACAACATAACAGGAAAATAAACAGAGCATGCAAATAATAACAATAATAATAATAATAAAATAAACAGAGCATGCAAATAATAACAATAATAATAAGAAGAAGAAGAAGAAGAGGAGGAAGAAAAACTACGGGGGAAAAAACACCCACAATAGGTGAATTAATGCCGGAAAGGAAAAAAAAATTGTATTGGAGAAATAGTAACTGCCACCAACACAAAAAGCAAGGGAAATAAATGAGTGCATAGCATTAATATTATACTCAGCTAAGACAGTGTCAACGAATCAGCAGCATCAAGAGCATATAGCGACACCGACAAGACAAAGGATTATCAGTTTACGAATGTAAGGAGAAACTTGACGTTCACGTGGTATCAGCAGTAATACTCTGATATGGCAAACTGTGAAGTCAGGCTGAATGGAAGTGCGTGTGCAAAGCACGTTTAAAATGGGTTTTACTGGAACATGATTTAATGTTCAAAGGCAATGAGTTCTAGACAAAACTACCCGAAAATAGAAGGCTTGACTTGTAGAGATCTATCCTGGGTCGGGGTAAATGAAGCAAGCCATGTCTCGTGTGTAGCTGATGCCTAGGGCTGAAGTTAAATAGCGTGCACAGATATTCGGGGACTTGATAATGAAATATTTTGTGCATGAGGACGCATTTGTTAAATTTGAGTTGATCCGTCAGTGGAAGCAGGCCAAGAGCTTTTATTTTTTCGTCTGTGGAAGTAGGGTTTGGAATAATTATTTTAACTGAACGACGATATAGCGAGTTATATATATATATATATATATATATATATATATATATATATATATATATATATATAATATATATATATATATATATATATATATATATATATATATATATATATATATAGAGAGAGAGAGAGAGAGAGAGAGAGAGAGAGAGAGACTTCGGCGCGCGCTAGAGAGAATTACGTCATATTTAGAGTATTATGTCAGTATCTGCGTGGTGACGGAGTTGCCTCTTTTACGTCACCGCCACTGTCTGACTTCCTCTAGAAGTCAAGTTATTTTTTAGTGCATTAATTCTTTTATGAAAAGAATTAATTTTTACTAAAGAAATTGAAAGGATACAAAGCTGGCTAACGAACTCATCTGTCTTTATCCAAACTAGCTATATCCAAAATTTCACGTAAATATAACAAACATTACGGACTTTAATCTGGGTCAAAAGACTTCCTATAAACAGTTGTTTATGTCTTAAATGAGACATTCGATTACAATATGCTCGGAGGCTCTTTTAGCCACCCCTTTAAGAAAGTATTTCGCCAAGTTTCAGGCTTGTGTTTACAGAAATATCGGAGATTCTCTTGTTTACATACACACACACACACACACATACATACATACACACACACACACACACACACACACACACACACACACACACACATATACATACATACATACATACATACATACATGCATACGCACATACGGAGCTTCGCACCAAATGTACGTTCAGCAGTGTTGTTAGCGTAACTAGACATGACGTAATTTTTAACTTGTTACTTCAATTGTGAGAGGTATATAAGTTGTAAACCATGCTTTGTCATTAACTTACCCAATAGGCAAAGGTCATCGGCCCCAAAGGCCGCAGTGGGCCCGCGCACGGCTGTGCGCGGGCCCACTGCGGCAGTCATGGGCCCGAAGACCTTTTGCTACTGGGGTATGAAGGGTTAGCTTACGAGAGTCGTCCATTGACAACAACTGAAAAGCCCCTCGGCATTTTTTATTAATCCGAAATCCGAAACTCAATGTATCTACCAAAGTAGTTGTGCGAACAAATGGAACTAAGCAAATACAGATGAGAAGGGCTTTATACGTAAAAATGTAATACCGATGTTATTTCAAACATTCACTCAATTTTAGAGGAATTACAAGCTCTGCTCCGAACAAAAGCAGATACGCAAAACCACGGAAGGTAATGGACTGTGTTTGTCCTTTGAAATTACACCAGAATCCTTTGACAAAAGAAACGCATTAGGAATTCTACCAGTTGCAAGTATTTCCCCTCAGGAAACGCAACCGGCACTTATTATGAACAAAGGTCGACAAGAAACATACGACTATCGGCTGGTGCAAACAGAACACGTTACTCTCGGTCACTTCCTGCCTGTTTAGAGTAATTATCTCCCTTTATGACGTAGTTCTAATGGGTTGGCGCAAACAGGACAAGTTACTCTCAGTCACTTCCCGTACGTTTAGTTATGTACCTTTTTGCTCCAGAGATTAATGAAGTTACGTTTACGCCGAACGACTTCCAACAGCGATCGAGAGCGAAGACACGGCGAACAACAAGTTTCCGAATAAGCATAGAGACATAAATCCTCCTGCAAGAGATATAAATCCTCATGAGCCCCCGCAGTCGCGGGGGCTCATGAGGATATATGTCTCTTGTCAGCACTATGTTCTTATATCTTTTTATCTCATTTACATCTGTGTTCTTCAATCGAAATAGTCGGCCAGTCTGCAGTCGTTTCAGACGCGAAATTCGTGACCGCTGGCAGCGAAGGTATTAAACGCGTTTTGTCCCAGCAACTATAGCAGATGTGTCGCATGTGATATGACTTTCAGCTCCAGCCCCGTTTGCACCTAATACCTAGCAATGTTACTGAACTATGACCAGCTTGGCCTTGGTGTTGAATGAGCTGCAGCAGTAGACGTATCGCAGGTGACCCAAGCCTCGACGCAGGACACAAAAACCCTCTCTGGCACCACGCAAGCGTTCCCGCCAGATACCCCAACGAAAAGCAATATCGACACGGTGATTAGCACGCTCTTCCTTCGTCTATGTGGCACGGACGTAAATGAGGCTTATTCAGCCTGCGAAATGACTGACGAGGGAGGATTTATTTCTTCCGCAGAGGAAGGGTTTCGCTCCTAAAAAAAACTAAAGTACCGAACGACATGGAATTCGTACGACTTCATCCGTCCGAACGTACAGCAGATAAACTCAATGACTGGGAAAGAAGACACAGAAGTTTGTGAACCCCCTTCCCAGTGCGCAAAGATCCTTGGGCCGACATCGGCCGCAGTGGGCCCGCGCACGGCCGTGCGCGGACCAACTGCGACCGACTCTCCCCTTGTTTATCGTGAGACGAGTATGGTTGGTTGGTTAGTTCGGGTTAAACGTCCACAGCACCGAGGTGATCATAGACGGCTCTGTCGTGCGAGTTATGGGGGACAGGGAAATCTATTGCCTATGGAGTACGACCTGAACACTGATCAACTCAGGCGCACTCCATCTGTGCCACTTTGATTTACCAGGTGCTTTCAACGGACATGCTATTGAACAAATCCGTTTTTCCCCCCTGGATATATGGTAGAGGGAGCCATACTCGTCTATATAGACGAGTATGGCTCCCTCTACTCCCTTTACTTTAATATTTGCCTCCCGCTGATGGGAGAGGACAGGGGGCTGCTGTATCTGGCGTCCGAACGACACGAGCCCGCTATTTGTCTCTGGCTAGCATCACCACGGCAGATGAGGAGGATAGACCCCGAGAATAGAGTGAGCGATTAACTGTGCGGCGAAAATCCATTAGTCCAGTCGCCAAGGCGGCTCGAGTCACTCTGCAAAAGGAATAGATGCTCATGAGCCCTTGCAGTGCAGGCGCTCATGAGAATCTATGCCTCTTGCGAAATGAGCTGAGTAAAGATGCGCCCTCTGAGAAAGGAGGTGACCAGGCATCAGGTTCAGAAATTAGTCGTGGCACAAGCGGATCGTTTCTGTCACCTTGAGTGGACACACGATGACTGTTTGTCGTCGATGGCTTAGAACTTTATCTGCGACGCGGAGTGCACGATGTTATGAAGCTCTTAACGCATTTGAATGATTCTATATTAAAAAAAAAAAAACACACACAACCTTTCGCATTTTCCTCTAGCCTATAATACGGGAAAGCGAGACCAAAACGTTGACAAACTGAATTGTAACTCCTTCAATGTCGAGAAAAACTGAACGCCATCCAACTGCAAGAGACATATGTCCTTGTGGACTCACGCAACTGAGGGAGTCTCATGAGGATTTGGGCCTCTTGCTGAGACCATTTTGTATGCATGTTCCTGGGACGGTTATGCCTCTTGGTCGCTCATGAGGTTCTATTCTTCTGACCCCGAAAAGCGTGAAGCCATGTTCCTGGGACGGTTATGGCTCTTGGTCGCCTAATGAGGTTCTATTCTTCTGACCCCGAAAAGCGTGAAGCCATGTTCCTGGGACGGTTGAGGCTCTTGGTCGCTCATGAGGTTCTATTCTACTGACCCCGAAAAGCTTGTAGCTATGTTCCTGGGACGGTTGTGGCTCTTGGTCGCTCATGAGGTTCTGTTCTACTGACCCCGAAAAGCGTGAAGCCATGTTCCTGGGACGGTTGTGGCTCTTGGTCGCTCATGAGGTTCTATTCTTCTGACCCCGAAAAGCGTGAAGCCATGTTCCTGGGACGGTTATGGCTCTTGGTCGCTCATGAGGTTCTATTCTACTGACTTCGAAAAGCGTGAAGCCATGTTCCTGGGACGGTTATGGCTCTTGGTCGCTCATGAGGTTCTATTCTACTGACCCCGAAAAGCGTGAAGCCATGTTCCTGTGACGGTTGTGGCTCTTGGTCGCTCATGAGGTTCTATTCTACTGACCCCGAAAAGCGTGAAGCCATGTTCCTGGGACGGTTGTGGCTCTTGGTCGCTCATGAGGTTCTATTCTACTGACCCCGAAAAGCGTGAAGCCATGTTCCTGGGACGGTTGTGGCTCTTGGTCGCTCATGAGGTTCTATTCTACTGACCCCGAAAAGCGTGAAGCCATGTTCCTGGGACGGTTATGGCTCTTGGTCGCTCATGAGGTTCTATTCTACTGACCCCGAAAAGCTTGTAGCCATGTTCCTGGGACGGTTATGGCTCTTGGTCGCTCATGAGGTTCTATTCTACTGACCCCGAAAAGCGTGAAGCCATGTTCCTGGGACGGTTATGGCTCTTGGTCGCTCATGAGGTTCTATTCTACTGACCCCGAAAAGCGTGAAGCCATGTTCCTGGGACGGTTATGCCTCTTGGTCGCTCATGAGGTTCTATTCTACTGACCCCGAAAAGCGTGAAGCCATGTTCCTGGGACGGTTATGGCTCTTGGTCGCTCATGAGGTTCTATTCTACTGACCCCGAAAAGCTTGTAGCCATGTTCCTGGGACGGTTATGGCTCTTGGTCGCTCATGAGGTTCTATTCTACTGACCCCGAAAAGCGTGAACCCATGTTCCTGGGACGGTTATGGCTCTTGGTCGCTCATGAGGTTCTATTCTTCTGACCCCGAAAAGCTTGTAGCCATGTTCCTGGGACGGCTGTGGCTCTTGGTCGCTCATGAGGTTCTATTCTACTGACCCCGAAAAGCGTGAAGCCATGTTCCTGGGACGGTTATGGCTCTTGGTCGCTCATGAGGTTCTATTCTTCTGACCCCGAAAAGCTTGTAGCCATGTTCCTGGGACGGTTGTGGCTCTTGGTCGCTCATGAGGTTCTATTCTTCTGACCCCGAAAAGCGTGAAGCCATGTTCCTGGGACGGTTGTGGCTTTTGACCTTCTAATGAACAAAGATTCAGAAACAAAATATGCGTAATTTGGCAGTGAAGGGGTCAACACGTTTAGTGCCGAGAAAATGTAATCCCAACCAAACTGCAAGAGGCATCGGGGGCTCATGAGGATCTATGCCTGACAACACTTTTAATCCATGTTCCTTGGACATCTACGCTTTTTTTGGTCTTGAATTAACGAAGACTGCAGAAACACAACATGCGTCATCTAGCACTGAACGGGTTCAATTTTCTAGTGTTACCATCAGTGGGAGCCAGGCTACGCGAAAATCATTGTCATTGCTGACAGCGGTCATCTACACAGCAGCGTAAACAAAGAGTGACAGAGTTGGGGCAGGGACAGAGAGAAAGAGGCACAGAGTTAATGTTGAATGCAGTGGCGTCCGGCATTATTAGTTTTGTCACCACACACATCACTCTCGCTTTCTGTCCCACGCCCGATCAGTCACGCCCCGTGAGACAAAATCAGTTTCCATGTTTTATGTTGGTGTTAGCACTAAACGTCCACGCATGGAACGCGGAAACTATCGTGAAGAACCCAACAGAGCTTTGAAAGGTTTAATTTAACCCTTTTCCTGCACGTGGACGCAGAGTGCTTTGAAATGTAGTTTAATTCAATGTTACAAATCCCCAGCTGTCAAAACGAACATGGACATAGAGTAGTTCAGCAAGAGGCATGAATCCTCATGAGCCCCCGCAACTGCGGGGGCTCATGAGGATCCATGCCGCTTGCAGTTGGATGGTGTTCAACTTTTCTCGGCATTCAACGGGTTAAAAGAGCGTTTAATTTCGAAGTCATACTTCGTTTCTGCGACACACTGTGCAAATGAACATCCATCAAATGGACCGCTCAAAGAGATTCCAAACTGTCATCATAGGACCTTGTTTGGTGTGTCTGAAGGCTCTAGCTCTAAATATAATCTCTTATCCGCCCCTTTAACACTGTTCTCGCTGTAGTGCCTCAGCAGAGCCATTCCATCAGCAAGTGAAAAAGATCTTCACGAGCCCCTGCAGCTGCAGAGGCTCATGAGAATCTATGCCCGCTATTGGCAGAATATGGGCTCCATTTCAGTCTTCGGCCTGAGGCGTAATTTCGGGTTTCCACGTTATTTGTTTCTTTAGGAATGGTGGTGGCTTACTAACTGCTGGGTTGAGTTTCCTTTGCAGTCACTACACGACTACACCTACAAGAGCTATAGATTCTCATGAGCCCCTGCGTCCGCAGGGGCTCATGAGAATCCATGACTCTTGTAGACAGAGGTCGGTTCCATTTGCATCCTAAGACCGTGGCAATTGTCCAATATACAGGATTAGGGGTTAGTGGCTGAAGTCTGTTGCAAGCCGTCTAAAGAATTCCGAGTTGTCATCACAGTAATTTCCCAAACTAGAGTGCAGTTTGTCTTCGGACTCCTCGCCAGTCATGCCTGCAGCATCTGTGAACGCAAATATAGTGATTTATATGTGTAGCCAATGATGCTTATTTTTTAGTTTCGTTTACGTCAAAACAGAGATTTTGTAGGTCTTTTTATAGTCTAATAACAGATATATTTCCGCGATACTGGTAACTTCATAAGAGCGATGTTTCACTTAAATTCGAGCAAGCTGATGGAGTTAGTTTCTGAAGTTATAACTTCCATGCTGTCATCAAAGCACTTTCGCGAGTGAAAAATTTCGTGACTTCAAAGAACATTTAGCCTCACCTGAGTTCTAGCCTTTCACCAAGACACTTTTGCTAACGACCTGAAATTATTTAGCTCCGTCAGCTAACTCAGATTCGTTTGCTAGAGGCACAGATCTTCATAAGCACCTGCAGCTGCAGTCGGTGGCGCAAGAGAATCTGTGCTTAATGCTGATACGTGTAATACCTTTGAATATAGCATTTCCAATATAACATTAACTCATTCTACCCCAACACCGAAATCCCCAAATTTTGCCGTTGTCCTCTGAAGACTGCACTCTAGTGCAGGACACAGATCGACCATGATAGTTCAAGGGTGATGACAGAATAGCTTGGCGCCCATAGGCGCCAAGCTATTCTGGCATCATCCTTGAACTATCATGGTCGATCCTTATCTTGCTGTGGTGTGTCTGGGGTAGAAAGAGTTAAGGCAGGACCATAACACAGAGCATTATTACCGATCCATCTACTATCATCGTCGTTTAGTTTGATGAAACCATCGTGAAAATGTAAAGCATACACTGATATTTGCCTATGCTGACGAGGCAAGTGAAGACTGTCGCACACTTTATCCTTGCTGTGGTTGCTTCATCACAATCCCGATCGCACGCACTCTTGCCATTTAGTTCTCCATTGTTCGACTCAATCCTGATGGATTTGTTTCGTGTTAGCCCCTGTTAATTGAGCGAACTGTGTAATTAAAACACTGAACCACTAAGTCAAACTCCAGAAATCTGGGAGATGTCCACTAAAGGCTACATTACAGTTCACTGGGCGACACATCGAGCATGACTGTTCAAGGGTGATGCCATAATAGCTTGGCGCAACCCTTGAACTGTCTTGATCGACACATTTCCTGTAGTGTCTTAGGGCTGGATGAGTTTAGACGGATAAAGGTTGCAACAAGACCGCCACTCAGCCAGTTATTAGTGACCACTCGAGGTTGCGCGAGCTTGCACTGGTTGCTTGATCGCGGCGCAACCCTGGTCGCACGCATTGTTCTCCCGCGCCCGACTGAATTCTGACCTCAGGAGAACTAAGAAGATGGTGGAGCTGATGAGGAGAAAAGGTGCAACAATCTCTTCTCTCAGCAAGTAATTAGTGCACTCCTGAGCTTCTTCGAGCTCGCGAAATTCTAACCGGTCCTTCACCTTATCTAGACATTGCTGTCTTACTGTTGGAGCTCAAAGACAAGAGAGTAAGTTTGTTGCTTTAAACCTCAATGGTCTCCTCGATGGTATATTTAAGGAACGCACGTATATGTGCGCTGGTTTACGATTCTGGACCTTGCGGCCTACAATAGTAGGTCCAGACTCAAAGACAAACAAACCAGTGAACGGTCAACAGTAGTATGTGGTACAATACAGGCGGCAGAAAGCATAATATAGTCTATGGACTACCATCCTCAAGCGTAGCTTAACTCATTCTACCCCAGACACATCACAGCAAGATAAGGATCGACCATGATAGTTCAAGGGTGATGCCAGAATAGCTTGGCGCCTATGGGCGCCAAGCTATTCTGGCATCACCCTTGAACTATCATGGTCGATCTGTGTCCTGCACTAGATTGCAGTCTTCAGAGGACAACGGCAACATTTGGGGATTTCGGTGTTGGGGTAGAATGAGTTAAGCTTTCTGATACAGGTCAACGCAACAGATTGACTAACCTTTTGGCCGCTTGTCGGTGGCACTTATTGTCGAGGTGGTTCCTGAAAGAAAGCACTCCCGACAGCCAAAGGGTTAACAAGAAACGTGTGCAGGTCTGTGATTTTGGACCTTACGGCCTTACGGCCGTAAGGTCCTAAATCACAGACCTGCACACACCCATACGAACGCAAAGACGCAAGGACACGCCACGCCGCGAGCAGCTGGGCCGTGGACTGGCAAAGAGAGAGGTAGGTTAGATTAGAGGATAGATAATCTGGGACTAGATCAGTGTTGCTGATGCCCCCTTTTCGGAGTTCACTACCTCCCTCTTCATGTGACTCCGAAACCTTGCAGCATTCATTTACCGCTTGTCTATCCGTTGTCGCCTCAGTTATTCTGTCGGTCTGGCTGTCAGTGTGTTCCTTTCATTTCCGTCAGTCAGTTCGAGAGAAACAATGAAGGGGGAAAAATAGAGAGAAAGCAAATAACAAACGCAACAATGAAAAATATGAACGACAAAAAAAAAAAAATCTACACAAAAGAAAGACACGAAAAAGCAATTAATAACAAAAAAGGAAAAAAGAAAATGAAAACTTGGATCATGGCACACACAAGAACAAACAAAAACAAACAAGAACAAACTAGAAGAAACAAGAACAATCAAAAAGAAAGCCACAAAAAAGAAAGAAACAAAACAAAATCAGGAAAACGGAAAACAAACAAACAAACACACAAACGAAAGAACGAACGAACAAACGACGTGACAGACGGAGAAACAAACGACAGAGAAACGAACGACAGACAGGCAAACAAAATACACATACACAAACAAATCCGACAGCCTATTGCACCCCATCCCGTACCGCAGAACCAGCGCCGTGCCATAAAACTTCTTGTTACCGAGTTACAAATCATGTCACTCGGCGTATCACCGCTATCATCAACTCCAAGCCTCCCTGTTTTGATGTTGACGAAAACACGCGTGCGTTCCCTTTTACTCCGTCCTCGTTACTCTAGTGCATGCGGGTCTCTGACTTTGAGCTTTACGACTCGTGCTGGTCTGTGATTTTGCACCTTACGCATTCCAGCCGTAAGGTCCAAAATCACAGACCAGCACGCGATTTTTCTGATGCTTGGCCGGTAACCGTTTCTCCTCACGGCCTAAAACCCCTTAGTGCCAGACTGGAGCTCGAGAGATCGTACAGATAATGTCGTGTTTTGACTTGTGAACTGTCTGCAGGAGTTATCGCTCTTACAGACCCGACCTAGCTTACCTGAGAGACAAAATACCTTTAGATGCATGGTCTAGCAGGTTGTGGCTCTGGGCCTTACGAACTGTACGCCGTTAGGTCCACAATCACAGACCAGCCGCTCTAAGCCGCTCTAGGCCGGTCCAAAACACAGGCATGGGGTGACCGCTGCGTAGTTGGTCGCTTCTTAACACGGGTTGTAGTAAATACAAGTGCCGTATATTAAGATGTATGTTATCAACAATCATCCCACGCCTGTGGTCCAAAGAATCACAGAGGGGGACAATCACGGACAGACAAAAATTACCGGTCTGGCGGAAAAGAGACAGCAAAAGTAATGCCGATGAATCATGACCAGCAAAGGGCAAGTATTCTCAAGTCATGAGCCCAAGTAACGACAAGGGCTCAGGATCATAATTTATGTGATGGCCTGTCATGTAATTTTACCTTCAATTAAGATCACACTCAATCTGCGCATGTAAATGAGTTTCACCTCTCTACGAGTAAAGGGCATCGATTCTCATGAGACTGCAGTGGTTCATGCGACTCTATGCCTCTTTTGCAACTTTTGCAAACGGAAGTGTCTGGTTGGAAACGAGTCGAGTGAAACAAAAAAATCTTGACAACAAAACTACAGCTAATTTTCTCCCTCTATTCTTGTAATGAGCTTTTGTAAAGCAGTGAGTGGTCCGTTAAGCAATAGGTCCTCGGGCCGACCCGTCGGCCGCCGGTGGCCCGCATGCGGGCCAACGGCGGCCGACGGGTCGGCCCGAGTACATTTTGCGAAGCAGCCTGCAAAGTAAATTGTTTGGCACCTTGTTCGAGGTTTGTTTTGTTGAACGGGGTAACACTGACATCTACTTGCTGTTTTCGCTGTGTTAAAACACTTGATGTGAAGTTTACTGGAAACAGGAGAAAAAACTGGTTTAGAGGGTTAGGGGAGTGTGGGTGGGTTGTATGGGGAGTGGGGTGGAGAGGAACTGGGGTGAGTTGGGGGGGGGGAGGGGGGTGAGTGTGAAAATGATTACAAGCAAAGAGTTCAGAGGCGAAAACGCACACAACACGCAAAGACATAAAACAAATGCGCAATAAACACACAGGGACAAACAACGAAACACATATCTTTCAGAAACCTAGAGAAGTGTCGAAATAAACTTTCACACAATATACACAAGCCGAATCACACAGGCACACACGCAAGCGCGCACGTACGAATGCACGCACACACACTTACATACATACACACAAAAGACACACAGAGAGACACACAAAAGACATACAGAGGAGACACACAAAAAACATACAGAGAGACACACAAAAGACACACAGAGAGACACACAAAAGACATACAGAGAGAATGTCAAGGACACAATCTGTCCATTGAAGGCACAAGACCTAAGTCCATTTTTTTGTGAAAAGAGAGAGGTTTGCATAGTATTACAATGAAAATCTCGTAGTGTCTTTTGCCTTTACAACGCAGCACTCACATCGCCCTCTCTCGCACACTCACCTTCGCGGCATCTGGAGCGCCCCTCTGCGGCCTCGTCAGAAAAATCGCCGCAGTTATCCACACCGTCACACACGAGTGTTTCCTCTATACACTTCTCGTTGTCGCACTGGAAACTGGAGCCGCACGTCCCGTAATTTTTAAAATCTGAAAGGAACAAGAAAGAAAAAATCGTTCGTGAAAAGGTACGTGAAAAATACGAATATTTTTATGATTTAGTCGGTCAATCAATCCATTCATCCACCCGTCCGTCCATCCATCCACCCATCCATCCATCCAACCAGCCAGCCATCCAAACATTCATCTTAAGTGACACGCATCGCAGGATGTAACATACTTTAGGTTCATGACGAAATGTTTGACAAAAGAAATCATTGAAAAAAAAAAAAAAAATGAACAAAGAAAACGGACTTGACAAACATAGCAGCAAGTAACACAATAACTACAAATTAAACAGATGACATTTCAACACACATGTTCGTGGGACCAATGCTGCGAACGTAAAATCTGAAGAAAAACTTTCGTGCGACAAACGCTGAACAGTCCAACAGTATTATCGAGGATTTCCAGTCGTGAGTCAGTTGCCTCTGAAAGTGGAAAAACTACAGGAAAGCGCAATCAGAGTTTCAGCCACTCAAAAACGGACACACTACACAAAGATATGGGTGAACAATAATAGTTCTAGGGTAGTGGCAGAATAGCTTGGCGCCTAGAGTCGCCAAGCTATTCTGGCACCACCCTTGAACTATCGTGGTCAATCGGTTTCCTGAAACGGTAAGTGGTATTCAGAGGACAATTGCGAAACTGAGGAATCGTCTATGCGCCAGTCTATTCTGACACCACCCTTGAACTATCATGGTCGTTTTGTCTCCTGAACCGGTAAGCAATCTTCAGAGGATAAAAAAGTGGAATTTCAACCCCAGAGATAATCGTGTTCGGAGCACTGGACAGAAAGCACGACAACCGGAAGCCATTTTGGGGACCGTCATCCGATCATTCCGACCGCTGAAACGTTCCGCAAATCTGCTACACATTTACACAAGCACGATTCTGGAAATCTGCAGTCAGCAGACACGAAGCGAGGTCAACCAGTGTGGTTCCTGTTGCTGGTTGCCTTCCTGTGCTGAACACTGCTAAAATCATCCAGTGGGGCGCAAAGATTGCGTGTGTGGCTGCTTTTCATTACCTCACATTGTATGACACACAATGTGTGGCCAAACTCCGACTTCAGAGGCCAACAGCGTAGCGAAAGCTTAAGCCGTGTGCGACACGTTGCAACCCCTTCATAAGTAGTGCATTGGATTCTTGATTGTACTCATGTCCATTTTGAGAAAAAAAAATCGTTAATTTTATGAATTGTGTGCAGCTGTCCTTTCTCCGCATAATTTTTTGTTTGTTGGGATTTTTGGTAACCCCTTTACTGCCAGGAAAAGACAAACACAATCCGGGTGCAAGAGGTAAAGAACCTCAAGTCCCCGCGTTAGCGGGGTTCATGATGCATTTTGCCTGTTGCTGACCGCATTTTTATTTGTGTTCCGAAGACAGTTGAAACTAACCCTTTAGCCCCAGCGCACAGGCTACAGCAGGAGATGGATCGACCATGATAATTAAGGGTAGTGCCAGATAAGCTTGGCGCCATCAGGCGCCAAGCTTATCTGGCACTACCCTTGACTGATCAAGGTTGATACATCTCCTGCAACGGGTACACAGTCGTTAGGTGACACCTTCAACATTTGGGAAATGTGGCAGTGGTGCTACCTGGGTTCATTGGCCTTGAGTTTGCCGTTGCTTTCAAGTGCGATTTTGTGTCCACTAACATTGGAAAAGTTAGTGGGGAGAATAAATTTTCGTTGTGTCCGTCAGAATAAAGTGTGAAAAGCATAATACTTTGATAGCTCTAAGACTCGTATCAGATTCGGAAACTGTAATGTCCTATGCCAAGTAGACTGGCGAAATGTTTCTTCTACTGATCCGACATACATACACCAAAGGGATTACTCGACGTTCAATACGCAGTTGCACCCTTCCCCATGTAGTCACACACTCAGTTCCCACCCTGACGCAGATTCAACCTGTCGGCCACACCGGTTGTCTCCCTCGATTCGCTGCGCTGATCAGCGCAGCGAATCGAGGGAGACAACCAGTGTGCCTGTGTGCAAAATGGGGGGAGACGAAACATTCACAGCATTCACTCTCCCGCTCTCGCCTTCAAACCCCCCCCCCCTCCTCCTTTTCCCCAAATACAAACACACACGATCAAATTACCCACAAACGTGGAAACTGGCCAGCTACAGCTGATAACACGAACAACATGGTTTTGTTGCTAATGCTAAAACTGACGAGGGCGAAAAGCTAAAATGATCATGCTAGCACCCTCAATAGGCAACAGAGGAATGAGGTTACAGCAAAACATTCAAAGCCTGAAAATCTCCTCCGGAGGAGCAGTGACAAGCGGATCAAACCGATCACTAGCGAAAGGTATCGATTCATATGACCCCATGTGACTGCACGGGCTCATGAGAATCTAGGACTCTTGCGGAAGGTAAACTCTGGGTGGGAAAACATCGTGGTGGACGATGAAGCGAATTTGCACAACACTCCATTGACCGATAGACATGTTGAATGTTGAAATGATATGGGATTTGTTTCCGTTTTCAGCGGGACAAGATTCTGACAGCGAGACTGAGAGGTGCAAAACGGAGCAGATGTGTGAGTATGGGGTGGAGAGGCGTGGCGGGTGGTGTGGGGTAGAGAGAAAGAACACAACTGAATGAGAACCTTTGTTACAATCTGTCCAAAGACGGTAGTTGCATAGCAGAGATCCGTATCAGGATAGGTACAGCAACATCCGCAATGGCCAGGCTGGACAGGATCTGGCGAAGTAATTCCATCAGCTTTACCATCAAGTACAGGCTTTACAAGTCCCTCGTAGTGTCTATTCTACTCTACGGCTATGAGACTTGGACACTGCTTACAGACTCAGAAAAGAAAATCCAGGCCTTTGAGAACAAGTGCCTGAGGAAGTTGCTCCGCATCTCGTACCGCGAGCACAAGACCAACGAATATGTACGGAGCATCGTCACTTCCCTGTTGGGCCCACATGAACAATAATAATAATAATAATAATACCGTTATGAACCCCTTTTGGCAACCGTGAAACGGCGCAAGCTTGCTTGGTTTGGCCATGCGACCCGACACAACACCCTGTTCAAGACTATCCTCCAAGGCACTCTCGAAGGAAGCCGCCGGCGAGGTCGCAAACATAAAAGATTGGACCGAACTCGAGATGCCAGACTTGCTGGCCACCGCCCAAAACAGAACACAGTGGAGAGCACTGTCTGTTGCTGCTGCCTTTCAGTCCCCCCAACGCCCAGATCGGGCAAGGGACTGATGATGATGTTGATGATGATGTTACAATCTGACATGGTAATAAATAAAACAATAATACAAACAATACGACAAGAAATAGCATTAATAAGTTACACACACACACACACACACACACACACACACACACACATACACACGACAGAGAGAGAGAGAGAGAGAGAGAGAGAGAGAGAGAGAGAGAGAGAGAGAGAGAGAGAGAGAGAGAGAGAGAGAGAGAGAGAGAGAGAGAGAGAGAGAGAGAGAGAGAGAGAGAGAGAGAGCTCTTCGTAATATCCACGATGCGTCGTCATGTCCTTGATACACTACAAAGTGATTGTCTAATGGAGCTGGGATCAGTTTAGCGTACGCAAGTCAGATGGACCCGGGTTTACGCCAAACTTGGAGTCATTTTGGCGTGCTACTCCCTTTTATATGCACGAATCACACAGGATCGGTCTGGCGTATGTTAAATTGACCCCCTCACCCTAATAACCCTTCCACGCCCACCTTACAGCCCCGCGCCACGAACAAACAGTCATCGCTGGTACTGAGTGGTGACAAAAATACGCCTACACATTTGCTCTGTGGAGGCAAAAGACAGCAAGTTCATTTTGTGAAAAGCAAAATTTTCATTGTATTACAATGAAAATATCGCTTTTCACAAAAATGGACTTGCTGTCGTTTGCTTTCACAGGGCACGCATATCAAAGCCATGTGTCTCTATCCAAGCGCAGCTTTGCAACAATTACAGGGGAAATGTCAGCTAATGCATCTAACGTGTAATCATTTTCGCCTCAACACACACACCCTGCTTATTGTCGGAAGACAGATTGTGGCAAGGTTCACTCGACTCAACTTCCATACTGACAAGCAAAATAAATTTGACACCATGCGAATCATCGGAAACACGACAGAAGGATGTCGCATTTCTCTTGCTCGTCAGTATAAAGTGTTTCCGCAGATTCCAATGATGTATTTCTCTTTTTTTCCCCCCAAAAGTATAAAGTGTTTCCGGTGATCCCAATGATGTCACATTTGTTTTGCCCGTAAGCATAGTATTTATTGACACGAAAGAGACAACCACGCGTGTGACAGCAATCTTGCAAAGACTAAGATCACAGACACCGAGAAAGGTACACGCACACACACAGAGCTAAATATATGCCAAGCTAACCAGGCACTACCCAGTGCAACTGCAATGGTCGATTTAGATATCGCAGGACTTCATGACGTGAGAAGAATAGTTTTTAAAGTCCGTTTTGCTATAGCCTGTA
This sequence comes from Semisulcospira habei, assembly GCA_036245525.1. Lineage (NCBI taxonomy): Eukaryota > Metazoa > Mollusca > Gastropoda > Semisulcospiridae > Semisulcospira > Semisulcospira habei. The sequence continues at coordinate 134,942,785 of BTPG01000002.1, read as the reverse complement.
GATATCTCCAGCTGAAAAGGACTACTCTTCAATCATCATGGGTAGTAGCAGCGGTTAACGCTAAGAAAGACAAAAAACAAAAACTCTATGCGTTCGGCTGTCCTGAATTTCTTGATCGGGACGCCGTCCGCCAGTTTATCGATTACGTTGTAGAGCGGGTGCTCTGTCCCGCTGCCACGTACCGCCTTGTGTGGCCTGCCCTGCTCGAATATTATACATCTGTCCTTGGAGCAGTACTTTTTGTTGGCTGTGTCTGTGCCCCACGCGTTTTCGACGTGTGCGCCGCCGCCTAGTAGCCCTTTGACCTGCGCGAAGCGGATCTTTTTGGCTAGGTTGATAAACCCTTGCACGTGCACCGTCCCCGCCTCGCCCGTCTCTTGCGCCGCTATGCCGTATTTAAGCTCGATGTTGTCTAGTCTGCACACTAGCTCATCCATCTCCTCGTACGTAGGGTTGTTGATCGTGAACACCCATCTGTATGCCTGCGCTGCTCTCGCACGTCCTTTCGCTGCCATGGCTGGGGAGCTACTGCAGAGTATTACCCCAGCCTGGCTCCTTTTGTAGTGTTTGGAGCCATGCTAGTGCGATACTCGGCTGACGCCGCCCGCCAATCGCAGGGGGGTCTGGGGGGCTGTTACCCCCCAGCTTAGCCTGCGCGGCGCATGAGCGCAACGGGGTCCCGGGGTGTCCCTGGGCCGCCGGAGGCTACTACCTGTTTTTTTTTCATAACTCTGCGCTTTGGCGTTTTGTGACAGCTTTATTTGCGTGCTTGTTTTGTTTTACATATCTTCGGGGTTTAACTCTACGAACGTTTCGTCGTCGCCCGGCTCTGGGTCGTGCGATACCCCCGCGTTGTCGAGGATGCTTTGCGTCTGCGCGCCGTTTCGTATGCCTTTGACCAAGACGATCAGCGTGATGTCTATCCGTAGCGTCTGGCCGACGCTTCCCTCTATGATAAACTGGATGCCGTTGTACGCCGGCTCCGTGGCTGTGTGCGTGTTGATCGTTGCGATGTCGCGCCAGGGATTTGGGCCTATCGCCATGTCTGCGGGGTCTGTCGAGGGCGCCGTCCCCGCGTTGCGGTATATGTCGGGCCACTTTGGCCACAGTTTTGCGCGGACGGTCCGCGTTCCGCCGATGAACCGCCACTTTGCGTTTGGTCGCGTTCTGAACGACGCGAGGTTTTCGGGCGCGAGGCCGCCCGAGTCTTCGTCGTATGCCCACCACAGTCTGGGTATGACTTGATCTTTTTGGCTCAACCAGTTTTCTGTCCCCGACGAGAAGGTTACGTAGCCGCACTGGATTTTGTACGTGTCGTAGAGCTGTTTGTACGCCTCGGTGATCGCTTTCCACCGCCCGTTGTTGTAGAATTCAAAGAGGTCTATGGTGTATGCCCCTTGCGCCGTGCCTGATGAGTCGGATACTGTCAGCGAACGCGCTGCTCTCAGCACGATCTTTTGTATCTGGCTGTAGCGCTGTCTGCTTTTTAGGTGCGCTCTGCGCCGATAGTATGGCCGCCGCCCGCGTCTATAATAGCGCCGTACAGGCCCTCGTGTAAAGCCGCGGCGCCTGTACCTGCCTCCATATCCGCCGCCGCCGCCGCCGCTGCGGCGGTAGTAGCTTCGGCGGCGCGTGTATGCCATTTTCGCGGCCGCCGGGCTTCGGGCGCGATGTACTCACAGCCTTTCAGGTACCAGGAACGGTACCCCCGTGTCTGCCACGTCACCAGCCTGATCAATGTGGTGCAGCACCCACCTATCTTGGCTGAGTTTGGCGAGATCTGGCGCCCAGTTGGCGAATACCAGTATGTGCGGTTTGTCGAAGGTTTTAATGCGGCTGTCGTACTTGCCGCTGAATATGAAGCCGTTTTTCAGCTCCTCTAATATCTGGTAGTTGCATTTGCCCTCGTTGGACCGGCTGAGATCAAAGATGGCGACCCGCTCTCTGTTGTACGCATGCGCAACGTCGACGGTTTTTCGGTTGCTGGTGACGAATGCCCCGTGCGTGTACTTGAGCGTCTCCGCGAGGAATGACTTTCCCGTGCCGCCGTGCTCGTCTATGTACCAGTGGATCGATCGGTCGTCCGGCTCTTGCATAATCAGGTCCACGCATGCGCGTTGCCACTGGCGCATGGTTTTCTGGCCGTAGTGGCGGCGTTTGGCCGCGGCGGTGCGGTCTTCTTGTATTTCTGCCGCCACCGCCCGCGCGCCCTGCCTGTGTCTCGCGTACTCTATGCGTTCGGCTGTCGTGAATTTCTTGATCGGGACGCCGTCCGCCAGTTTATCGATTACGTTGTAGAGCGGGTGCTCTGTCCCGCTGCCACGTACCGCCTTGTGTGGCCTGCCCTGCTCGAATATTATACATCTGTCCTTGGAGCAGTACTTTTTGTTGGCTGTGTCTGTGCCCCACGCGTTTTCGACGTGTGCGCCGCCGCCTAGTAGCGCTTTGACCTGCGCGAAGCGGATCTTTTTGGCTAGGTTGATAAACCCTTGCACGTGCACCGTCCCCGCCTCGCCCGTCTCTTGCGCCGCTATGCCGTATTTAAGCTCGATGTTGTCTAGTCTGCACACTAGCTCATCCATCTCCTCGTACGTAGGGTTGTTGATCGTGAACACCCATCTGTATGCCTGCGCTGCTCTCGCACGTCCTTTCGCTGCCATGGCTGGGGAGCTACTGCAGAGTATTACCCCAGCCTGGCTCCTTTTGTAGTGTTTGGAGCCATGCTAGTGCGATACTCGGCTGACGCCGCCCGCCAATCACAGGGGGGTCTGGGGGGCTGTTACCCCCCAGCTTAGCCTGCGCGGCGCATGAGCGCAACAGGGTCCCGGGGTGTCCCTGGGCCGCCGGAGGCTACTACCTGTTTTTTTCATAACTCTGCGCTTTGGCGTTTTGTGACAGCTTTATTTGCGTGCTTGTTTTGTTTTACATATCTTCGGGGTTTAACTCTACGAACGTTTCGTCGTCGCCCGGCTCTGGGTCGTGCGATACCCCCGCGTTGTCGAGGATGCTTTGCGTCTGCGCGCCGTTTCGTATGCCTTTGACCAAGACGATCAGCGTGATGTCTATCCGTAGCGTCTGGCCGACGCTTCCCTCTATGATAAACTGGATGCCGTTGTACGCCGGCTCCGTGGCTGTGTGCGTGTTGATCGTTGCGATGTCGCGCCAGGGATTTGGGCCTATCGCCATGTCTGCGGGGTCTGTCGAGGGCGCCGTCCCCGCGTTGCGGTATATGTCGGGCCACTTTGGCCACAGTTTTGCGCGGACGGTCCGCGTTCCGCCGATGAACCGCCACTTTGCGTTTGGTCGCGTTCTGAACGACGCGAGGTTTTCGGGCGCGAGGCCGCCCGAGTCTTCGTCGTATGCCCACCACAGTCTGGGTATGACTTGATCTTTTTGGCTCAACCAGTTTTCTGTCCCCGACGAGAAGGTTACGTAGCCGCACTGGATTTTGTACGTGTCGTAGAGCTGTTTGTACGCCTCGGTGATCGCTTTCCACCGCCCGTTGTTGTAGAATTCAAAGAGGTCTATGGTGTATGCCCCTTGCGCCGTGCCTGATGAGTCGGATACTGTCAGCGAACGCGCTGCTCTCAGCACGATCTTTTGTATCTGGCTGTAGCGCTGTCTGCTTTTTAGGTGCGCTCTGCGCCGATAGTATGGCCGCCGCCCGCGTCTATAATAGCGCCGTACAGGCCCTCGTGTAAAGCCGCGGCGCCTGTACCTGCCTCCATATCCGCCGCCGCCGCCGCCGCTGCGGCGGTAGTAGCTTCGGCGGCGCGTGTATGCCATTTTCGCGGCCGCCGGGCTTCGGGCGCGATGTACTCACAGCCTTTCAGGTACCAGGAACGGTACCCCCGTGTCTGCCACGTCACCAGCCTGATCAATGTGGTGCAGCACCCACCTATCTTGGCTGAGTTTGGCGAGATCTGGCGCCCAGTTGGCGAATACCAGTATGTGCGGTTTGTCGAAGGTTTTAATGCGGCTGTCGTACTTGCCGCTGAATATGAAGCCGTTTTTCAGCTCCTCTAATATCTGGTAGTTGCATTTGCCCTCGTTGGACCGGCTGAGATCAAAGATGGCGACCCGCTCTCTGTTGTACGCATGCGCAACGTCGACGGTTTTTCGGTTGCTGGTGACGAATGCCCCGTGCGTGTACTTGAGCGTCTCCGCGAGGAATGACTTTCCCGTGCCGCCGTGCTCGTCTATGTACCAGTGGATCGATCGGTCGTCCGGCTCTTGCATAATCAGGTCCACGCATGCGCGTTGCCACTGGCGCATGGTTTTCTGGCCGTAGTGGCGGCGTTTGGCCGCGGCGGTGCGGTCTTCTTGTATTTCTGCCGCCACCGCCCGCGCGCCCTGCCTGTGTCTCGCGTACTCTATGCGTTCGGCTGTCGTGAATTTCTTGATCGGGACGCCGTCCGCCAGTTTATCGATTACGTTGTAGAGCGGGTGCTCTGTCCCGCTGCCACGTACCGCCTTGTGTGGCCTGCCCTGCTCGAATATTATACATCTGTCCTTGGAGCAGTACTTTTTGTTGGCTGTGTCTGTGCCCCACGCGTTTTCGACGTGTGCGCCGCCGCCTAGTAGCGCTTTGACCTGCGCGAAGCGGATCTTTTTGGCTAGGTTGATAAACCCTTGCACGTGCACCGTCCCCGCCTCGCCCGTCTCTTGCGCCGCTATGCCGTATTTAAGCTCGATGTTGTCTAGTCTGCACACTAGCTCATCCATCTCCTCGTACGTAGGGTTGTTGATCGTGAACACCCATCTGTATGCCTGCGCTGCTCTCGCACGTCCTTTCGCTGCCATGGCTGGGGAGCTACTGCAGAGTATTACCCCAGCCTGGCTCCTTTTGTAGTGTTTGGAGCCATGCTAGTGCGATACTCGGCTGACGCCGCCCGCCAATCGCAGGGGGGTCTGGGGGGCTGTTACCCCCCAGCTTAGCCTGCGCGGCGCATGAGCGCAACGGGGTCCCGGGGTGTCCCTGGGCCGCCGGAGGCTACTACCTGTTTTTTTTCATAACTCTGCGCTTTGGCGTTTTGTGACAGCTTTATTTGCGTGCTTGTTTTGTTTTACATATCTTCGGGGTTTAACTCTACGAACGTTTCGTCGTCGCCCGGCTCTGGGTCGTGCGATACCCCCGCGTTGTCGAGGATGCTTTGCGTCTGCGCGCCGTTTCGTATGCCTTTGACCAAGACGATCAGCGTGATGTCTATCCGTAGCGTCTGGCCGACGCTTCCCTCTATGATAAACTGGATGCCGTTGTACGCCGGCTCCGTGGCTGTGTGCGTGTTGATCGTTGCGATGTCGCGCCAGGGATTTGGGCCTATCGCCATGTCTGCGGGGTCTGTCGAGGGCGCCGTCCCCGCGTTGCGGTATATGTCGGGCCACTTTGGCCACAGTTTTGCGCGGACGGTCCGCGTTCCGCCGATGAACCGCCACTTTGCGTTTGGTCGCGTTCTGAACGACGCGAGGTTTTCGGGCGCGAGGCCGCCCGAGTCTTCGTCGTATGCCCACCACAGTCTGGGTATGAATTGATCTTTTTGGCTCAACCAGTTTTCTGTCCCCGACGAGAAGGTTACGTAGCCGCACTGGATTTTGTACGTGTCGTAGAGCTGTTTGTACGCCTCGGTGATCGCTTTCCACCGCCCGTTGTTGTAGAATTCAAAGAGGTCTATGGTGTATGCCCCTTGCGCCGTGCCTGATGAGTCGGATACTGTCAGCGAACGCGCTGCTCTCAGCACGATCTTTTGTATCTGGCTGTAGCGCTGTCTGCTTTTTAGGTGCGCTCTGCGCCGATAGTATGGCCGCCGCCCGCGTCTATAATAGCGCCGTACAGGCCCTCGTGTAAAGCCGCGGCGCCTGTACCTGCCTCCATATCCGCCGCCGCCGCCGCCGCCGCTGCGGCGGTAGTAGCTTCGGCGGCGCGTGTATGCCATTTTCGCGGCCGCCGGGCTTCGGGCGCGATGTACTCACAGCCTTTCAGGTACCAGGAACGGTACCCCCGTGTCTGCCACGTCACCAGCCTGATCAATGTGGTGCAGCACCCACCTATCTTGGCTGAGTTTGGCGAGATCTGGCGCCCAGTTGGCGAATACCAGTATGTGCGGTTTGTCGAAGGTTTTAATGCGGCTGTCGTACTTGCCGCTGAATATGAAGCCGTTTTTCAGCTCCTCTAATATCTGGTAGTTGCATTTGCCCTCGTTGGACCGGCTGAGATCAAAGATGGCGACCCGCTCTCTGTTGTACGCATGCGCAACGTCGACGGTTTTTCGGTTGCTGGTGACGAATGCCCCGTGCGTGTACTTGAGCGTCTCCGCGAGGAATGACTTTCCCGTGCCGCCGTGCTCGTCTATGTACCAGTGGATCGATCGGTCGTCCGGCTCTTGCATAATCAGGTCCACGCATGCGCGTTGCCACTGGCGCATGGTTTTCTGGCCGTAGTGGCGGCGTTTGGCCGCGGCGGTGCGGTCTTCTTGTATTTCTGCCGCCACCGCCCGCGCGCCCTGCCTGTGTCTCGCGTACTCTATGCGTTCGGCTGTCGTGAATTTCTTGATCGGGACGCCGTCCGCCAGTTTATCGATTACGTTGTAGAGCGGGTGCTCTGTCCCGCTGCCACGTACCGCCTTGTGTGGCCTGCCCTGCTCGAATATTATACATCTGTCCTTGGAGCAGTACTTTTTGTTGGCTGTGTCTGTGCCCCACGCGTTTTCGACGTGTGCGCCGCCGCCTAGTAGCGCTTTGACCTGCGCGAAGCGGATCTTTTTGGCTAGGTTGATAAACCCTTGCACGTGCACCGTCCCCGCCTCGCCCGTCTCTTGCGCCGCTATGCCGTATTTAAGCTCGATGTTGTCTAGTCTGCACACTAGCTCATCCATCTCCTCGTACGTAGGGTTGTTGATCGTGAACACCCATCTGTATGCCTGCGCTGCTCTCGCACGTCCTTTCGCTGCCATGGCTGGGGAGCTACTGCAGAGTATTACCCCAGCCTGGCTCCTTTTGTAGTGTTTGGAGCCATGCTAGTGCGATACTCGGCTGACGCCGCCCGCCAATCGCAGGGGGGTCTGGGGGGCTGTTACCCCCCAGCTTAGCCTGCGCGGCGCATGAGCGCAACGGGGTCCCGGGGTGTCCCTGGGCCGCCGGAGGCTACTACCTGGTTTTTTTTCATAACTCTGCGCTTTGGCGTTTTGTGACAGCTTTATTTGCGTGCTTGTTTTGTTTTACATATCTTCGGGGTTTAACTCTACGAACGTTTCGTCGTCGCCCGGCTCTGGGTCGTGCGATACCCCCGCGTTGTCGAGGATGCTTTGCGTCTGCGCGCCGTTTCGTATGCCTTTGACCAAGACGATCAGCGTGATGTCTATCCGTAGCGTCTGGCCGACGCTTCCCTCTATGATAAACTGGATGCCGTTGTACGCCGGCTCCGTGGCTGTGTGCGTGTTGATCGTTGCGATGTCGCGCCAGGGATTTGGGCCTATCGCCATGTCTGCGGGGTCTGTCGAGGGCGCCGTCCCCGCGTTGCGGTATATGTCGGGCCACTTTGGCCACAGTTTTGCGCGGACGGTCCGCGTTCCGCCGATGAACCGCCACTTTGCGTTTGGTCGCGTTCTGAACGACGCGAGGTTTTCGGGCGCGAGGCCGCCCGAGTCTTCGTCGTATGCCCACCACAGTCTGGGTATGACTTGATCTTTTTGGCTCAACCAGTTTTCTGTCCCCGACGAGAAGGTTACGTAGCCGCACTGGATTTTGTACGTGTCGTAGAGCTGTTTGTACGCCTCGGTGATCGCTTTCCACCGCCCGTTGTTATAGAATTCAAAGAGGTCTATGGTGTATGCCCCTTGCGCCGTGCCTGATGAGTCGGATACTGTCAGCGAACGCGCTGCTCTCAGCACGATCTTTTGTATCTGGCTGTAGCGCTGTCTGCTTTTTAGGTGCGCTCTGCGCCGATAGTATGGCCGCCGCCCGCGTCTATAATAGCGCCGTACAGGCCCTCGTGTAAAGCCGCGGCGCCTGTACCTGCCTCCATATCCGCCGCCGCCGCCGCCGCTGCGGCGGTAGTAGCTTCGGCGGCGCGTGTATGCCATTTTCGCGGCCGCCGGGCTTCGGGCGCGATATACTCACAGCCTTTCAGGTACCAGGAACGGTACCCCCGTGTCTGCCACGTCACCAGCCTGATCAATGTGGTGCAGCACCCACCTATCTTGGCTGAGTTTGGCGAGATCTGGCGCCCAGTTGGCGAATACCAGTATGTGCGGTTTGTCGAAGGTTTTAATGCGGCTGTCGTACTTGCCGCTGAATATGAAGCCGTTTTTCAGCCTCAAGCGTTACTTTCCCGTGTCACTTCCCTCTAATATATGGTAGTTGCATTTGCNAGATCAAAGATGGCGACCCGCTCTCTGTTGTACGCATGCGCAAAGTCGACGGTTTTTCGGTTGCTGGTGACGAATGCCCCGTGCGTGTACTTGATCGTACTTGAAGACAAAAAACAAAAAAACAAAACGAAAAAAAAAACAAAAAAAAAAACAAGAAAGGCAAAGCCCTTATGGCTCACGTGTAGGTCCGATCCACACATGTCTGACAATAAGGAAAGGGATGGCTTCTGCACTAACAAAATCCATGTTTTTTTTTCAAAATTTAATGAGTTTTCACACATCTGTGAAACCCCCGTGACCCTTAATCTTTGCGATGAGTCAACTAAATTAGGACACATAGGGAGGTTTTCTCATTAGCTACCTTTGTGCTAAAATTGATTGAAAAGTTTGAAAAAATGTTGATAATAACTACAATTATTGGCATTTTATACACATTTGTCGACCTCTTGTGACCCTTGACCTTTTCCTAGGGGTCATCCAAATTAGTATGCATAGATAGGTCTTACCAAACTTAGGTCTCTGTACCAAGTTTGGGTTTGAAGTTGTGAATAGAAATTGAGCAAAAACATTTCTTGTCAAAATATGGCTATTTTTTACCTGTTTCCTGAGCTCTTGTGACCCTTGACCTTTCCGAGGGGTCATCCAAATTAGCATGCATAGATAGGTCTTAGCATAAGGTATCTTTGTAGCAAGTTTGGGTTTGGAGTTAAAATAATAATAATTACGGTATTTATAATGCGCTTATCTTATAATAATTATAACTCTAAGTGCGCACTCACAACTCGCACACGCATGCGCACGCTTTAGACAATGACTCACGTACCACAAATAGTGAAAATACATTACGACGGTCAGCTTGGGGTGGGGAGTGTGGTGATATAGTGCTAGAACTGTTGAAAGAGGTGAGTTTTGAGAGCGGACTGGAAGGAGGAGAGAGAGTGTTTCTGACGGAGAGAGAGTGGGAGAGTGTTCCAGGTGGATGGACCGTAGACGGAGAAGGAGCGGGGGCCGAAAGTGCTGAGTTTGGTGCGGGGGATGAGGAGGCGGAGAGGGTCGGAGGCGGAGCGAAGGGAGCGGGAAGGAGTGTAGGGGTGAAGTAAGCTGGAGAGATAGGTAGGAGCGTAGTTGTTCAGGGATTTGTAGCAGAGAGACAGAATTTTGTATTGGATACGTTGGGGGATGGGGAGCCAGTGAAGGAGCTTGAGCAGGGGAGTGATGTGGTCGGATTTTTTCTTTCTGAGGACGAGGCGGGCAGCATTGTTCTGGACGCGCTGAGGAGTGAGAGTGGTAGAGTGAGGAAGGCCGGAAAGGAGAGAGTTGCAGTAGTCGATGCGAGATAAGATGAGAGAGACAGCGAGTTTGGTGGCAGCTTCGGTAGTGAGGTATTTTCTGATCTGACTGATGCGGCGGAGGTGGAAATAACATGCCTGGGCCGTGGCGGAGACGAAGCTGGTCATGGAAAGAGAGGAATCGAGGATAAAGCCGACGTTCTTGACCGAGTCAGAGAGGGAGATGGGGGTGCTGTCGAGTTGAAGGTGGAGAGTAGGGGGGAGCTGGGAAAGTTTCTACCAGCATGGCTTCCGTTTTGTCGTCGTTCAGTTTGAGCTTGTTTGTTGTCATCCAGTTTTTCACGTCTTCGTAGCAGTCAGCCGTGCGAGTCAGTAGTGACTGAGTGTTGTCGAGTTTGTCTTTGTCTAGTAGTTGTGAGTCGTCAGCGTAGAGGTGGTGGTGTATGTGGTGCGACTGGATGATGTTGGACAGGGGAGAGGTGTAGAGTGTGAAAAGGACCGGACCCAGGACGGACCACTGTGGAACTCCGCAGGAGAGCCTGACTGGGTTGGAGGAGACGCCGTCGATGGTGACTGATTGCTGTCTGTCGGAGAGGTAGGAGAGAAACCAGGAGTGAGCGGAGTCAGTGATGCCAAAGGAGTGGTGAAGGCGATGGAGGAGGATAGAGTGGTCTATGGTGTCGAAGGCGGCAGAGAGATCGAGTAGCGTAAGAAGGGAGATGTTGCCCGAGTCGGTGGAGATAAGCAGGTCGTTTAGGATATGTAGAAGGGCTGTTTCAGTGCTGTGATGTTTGCGATAGGCAGACTGGAAGGGACTGAGGAGGTTGTTGTCGGCGAGATGGAGGTTGAGCTGTTTGAGGACAACCTTCTAAAGAAGCTTGGACAGGAAAGAGAGATTGGAGACTGGGCGGTAGTTCTTGAGATCGTTTGGGTCGAGGTTGTGTTTTTTGAGGAGAGGACGGACAATGGTGGACTTGAAGATATCGTGGACGGAGCCGTTCTCTAGAGATGTGTTGATGATGTCGGTGATGAAGGGCAAAAGTTTTGGAAGGCCGTCCCGGTAGAGAGAAGCTGGGAGGGGGTCTAGTTCGCAGGTTTTGAAAGTCATGGACATTTTGGTCTTGAGGACTTCATCCTGAGAGACGGGGCGGAAGGACGAGAGGGGAGTGCCGGAAAGGGGGGGGGGGGGTCAGGAAGGCAAGGCGGAGAAGGCAGAGTGTCGAGTGTGTTGCGCAGAGTTTGGATTTTGTCGGAGAAATAGGTGGAAAAAGCGGACGGGAGTTCTTCTTTCCTGTGTGTGTTGGGAAGAGGACAGTCTTTAGAATTGCCTAGGAGTGTGTTCATGGTAGCGTAGAGGGTTTTGGATGAAGTGGATTCCAGGATTTTGTTTTGAAGATGTTTACGTTTGGAGTCGGAGATCATTCTGCAGACATTGGATCTGGTGGTTTGGAAGATCTGTCTGTGAACGGTGAGGTCGGATGAGCGCCAGCGGCGTCCCGCTTGTCGGCACTCGATGATGCTATTGGGTTTTGTATGTACATATATATTTTATAGTTTCCCTTCTTTTTTATCCTGTAGATGTTAGCAACGGCAAGTTTGTAAAATGACGATTTGTTTTCTGTCAAAACTTTTTACCGTTGAAAAATAAAGTTTCATCATCATCATCATCGCACTTGGCATCAGCTGTCGTCAGTGAGCCAGGGGGAGGGGAGTCGGTTGGGTATGGAGCAGGTGGTGGGTGACAGGGGCGTGGATGTCTAGAAGTTTTCGAAGGGAGGAATCGAAATGGGATGCAAGATCAGGAGAGGCGGCGGGGTCCAAGAGAAGGTCAACAGCTTCGCCGAAGAAGCTCTCTCGGTTGACAGATTTTAGTTTGCGACGAGAGACAAAGAGCTTGGTTTTTTTTCGGGGGAGGTAGGTTGAGGGCGACGAGAAAAGCGAGGTGGTCAGAGGGAAGCACAGAAGAGGTGTCAGAGTCGAGGAAGAGTTGATCGGATGTGCGGGTGATGATCCAGTCGAGGGTGTGGCCAAGTCGGTGGGTGGGTTTAGTGATGTGTTGTGTAAAATTGTGGTTTAAAAGTGACGTGCAAATGCGTTTTGTGTCAGGGTGGTCGGGTTTGTCGAAAAAGGATGTGTTTTCCGGGTCGTGTGCTGTAGTGGTCGAGGAGGAGGTCGAACTAGGTGAGGAACATGGAGTTTGTGAGTTTGTTTTGTGAGCTTGTAAGGGGGCGATATATACATGAGAAGATATGGACTGGCCAGGGAGTGTTGCTACGGCCTCGACAGATTCAAAGGAAGGATGAGCAAAAGGTAGAGACTGAGAAAAGGAGAAGTGAGCAGAAAGACAGTCCCTGTAGATGATGGCAATGCCACCCCCTCTGGAAGCACGCGGGAAGGAGGACAGGCGGTAGCCACTCGGAGTGACGCTGGCGATGATGGGTTCATCGCCAGCTGAGCGGAGCCACGTTTCGGTGATCACGACAAGAAGTTGTGAATAGTAATTGAGAAAAACATTTTTTTTGGTCAAAATATGGCTATTTTTTAATTTTTAAATTTTTTTTAAACATATTTCCTGAGCTATTGTGACCCTTGACAATTCTGTGGGGTCACCCAAATTAGTATGCATAGATAGGTCTTACCATCTGGTATTTCTGTAGTAAGTTTGGGTTTGAAGTTGGGGAAAGTATTTGAGAAAAAAATCTTTAGTCAAAATATGGTGATTTTGGACCTATTTCTTGAGCTCTTGTGACCCTTGACCTTTCCGAGGGATCAACCAAATTAGTATGCATAGAAAGGTCTTACCATCCGGTATCTTGTACCAAGTTTGGGTTTGAAGTTGTGAATAGTATTTGAGAAAAAACTTTTTTTGTTGTTGTAAAAATATGGCAATTTTAGACCTATTTCTTGAGCTCTTGTGACCCCTGACCTTTCAGAGGGATCAACCAAATTAGTGTGCCTATAAAGGGTTTACTATCAGGTATCTTTGTACCAAGTTTGGGTTTGAAGTTGTGAATAGTATTTGAAAAACAAAAGTCCCAAAATAGCTATTTTTGATATATTTCCTGATCCCCTGTGACCTTGACCTTTGTGAGAGGCCATTAAAATTGGTATGTTTTTAATAAGGTCTTGCCACAAAGTATCACTAGGCCAAGTTTAAACACTGTAGCTTGAATTGTCTCAAAGAAAATGCCAACGTTAAAGTTTACCACGGACGACGGCGGACGGAAGACAGACGACGGACGGACGACCACTGGCCCAGAACATAGACTCAATTTTGCTTCGCACGTGAGCCAAAAATAAATAAATAAATAAATAAATAAATAAATAAATTAGCGTTATTTGTTCGCCATGCTAAAAAGAAATACCCATCAGCCACTACCTTCGCGGTTAACGCTAAGAAAAAAACAACCTTTAAATTTGCTAAATCTCTCCGCCAAGCTATAAAGAAATAACCTACAGCCACTGTAGGCGATTAAAACTGGCGCTAAGGAAGAATAAAAAGAAACGTTGGTTATCTGTTTGCTAAGCTCGAATGACATCTATAGTTGTTTTCCTCGCCGCCCTTTCCCCATTGGTGCCAGAAAGCAAGACTATCAGGATACTGCCAGAGATTAGAGGTGGTAGTTCACCTCAACAAGTATTCCACCTGCACAAGGCACAGATCTTCATGAGCCCCTGCAGGGCGCTGGGGCTCATGAGGAACTCTGCCTCTTGGCAGCAGTTAGGATTTGCTTTCATCCCTTGATTGCAATTGCTGCCAAGTATTTCACTGGAAAAGAACTTAGACGCGTAGTTCCCTTTACTGCTGCTGACAATATCGCTCGGCAGTAAAGACGCGTAACTACATAGGGCCCATGAAGATCTATGTCTCGTAAATTGAAACTGTCTGGTTCTGTTCTGGAGTGGGTGGTGGGAGTTTACGCCAACATTGCTGTGCGTCTTTAGACAAGATAACCAGTCGTTCGGGGAAAACTCAGTGCTGATCGTGTAATCTCTCCGTAAAACAATTACCTAACAGTCAACACATTGTAAAAACAACACATTTCCTGTGATTCAGTGTAACTGACCCCCCCCCCCCTCCCCCCACAATCCTCCCGCTGTAACTTGCCTGTTTTGCCCCTTGACTGAGCAACAATTAAGCCGGGGAGACGATCAACATACCGATCAACTTCCTGTATATTTCGCGCACCGTACTGTATTATGTATAGCGAAGTGGAATACAGCGCGAACACGTCTCTGGCTCTCAAGTGAATATCTACCGAGCAAAAGGTCCTCGGGATGATTTCGCCCCCAAGACCTCTTGCTTATTTATTTATAATTCCTAAGTCCAAATAAAAGCGACTGCACCACATTCACTCAATCGAGACGCACAGCATTATATGGATACGCGCCCAAAAGCAGAGTAAGTACATACCGCTGTCAGCAAGAGACACAGATTCTTATGAGCCCCTCGCCTGCAGGGGCTCATGAGAATCTGTGCACCTTGTAGATGGAAATGTGTAACTCTCCTCCTTGGCTTTCTTGGGTATCTGCGTCTGCGTCGTGTCTCGAACGAGTAGTCGTTGCGAACGTGCGAAATGACGAAGTGTAACTTTGGACTCACATGTACCAGGATATTCATGACACACCATCTGTAACGTCTTTTGTGACGCAAGCATCATCTTACAGCATCAACCGAGTTTACCTGCAGCAAACATTTTAGTCCGTTAACTACGGACATGCTACGATAAGATCTGGATCGACCATGACAGTTCAAGGGTGGTGTCGAAATAGCTTGGCGCCAGTAGGCGCCAAGCTATTCCGACACCACCCTTTATCATGGTCGCTCTGTCTCCAGAAGTGTGACGTAGACCTCAAATGATATCTTTTTTTTAAAAATTGATAATTTCATCTTCAGGATCAAAAGAATTAAAAGATCGCTCCTGGTCATTTGCCTGAAAGCATAATTCTGACGGGGCTGCAGCTGTACCCAAAGACAACACCTTCAAGTCAGGAATCAAACCTACCTGACCCTTTAATTCAAGAACTGTCCATGCAAGCGAGTAAAGCAAAGCAAGACTTGACTCATGGAAGCAACAAGCACGCGGCAACAAGTCCCCAAAATCAACAGATGCCTTTACATTGAAAGAAGCCGACAAAACACGATAGTAATTGCACTGTTTTGCCCGCAGAAACAAAGTGAAAATTGAAGAAAATAAGCCGCTTTTCCGATTGAGCTCTGATAAAATGAGAAGAAATCAGTCATCGGACAAATCCTCCATAATCTCGTCCGTTGAAGAAACAGATGTAAATGAGACTAGTCTTTGAAATGAAGAGGCACTGATCTTCATGTGCCACTGCAGTCGCAGGGGTTAATGAAGACCTCTTTTGTATACGGTAGAAAAACGATACGGGAAGCTGAAAGAAGAAAGCCCGGAGGGACGGACGGAAGTTGAGAAAAACTGCTGATGAGGACCTCAATTTGCAAAAGGCATAGATTCTCATGAGCCCATGCGTATGCAGGGGCTCATGAGAATCTTTGCCTCTTGTCTGATAGGTTTTTGTCATTTACATCTCAGCAGAGAGGATGTCGAGGAGGTTAAAGTCAATGACTTGAAAAGGAAATGAAAGCTTGACAGCGATGGTACTGGTACCGCTCGCAGTAATTCTAGTACTCTCGCTGCCATTTTTCACAACCTGCTTCTTTTCATTCAGCGACGTTTCCTTCCCAGTTTTTCTCCACTTACAGCGCGCTCAACAAACTACGAATTTTATCCCGGAAAACTGACCTTTACATGACCCCAACTCTACCTTGTTCCCGAGGGCACAACACTCATCACTGAGAATGTCCAAATAAATTATTCTTGTGTGTATGCTGTCTGAAAGGGAGGGTTGGGTTCAGTTTAAAGTTCAGTTTTACCCAGGTCAAATTCGTAGTATATTCGTCACACTTTAACGCGAGAAGTCATTAAACGGGATGCGTAGATTTGGGGTGGGAAGGCCGCCGGGTTGAGTCTTGAAATTATTCAGCCCTGCTTGACGCTACAACAAGATAAGGGTCGACCATGATATTTCAAGGGTCGTACCAGATTACCTGCGCTTATAGTCTCCTGAACTGTAGAGAAGTCTTTGGAAGACAACTCCCAATTCAGGAATTTCGACATTCAGGATCAATATGTTAACCCATTTAACCCCAAGGCCGCATTTCCCAAATTTAAGGTGTCACCTAACAAGCATGTACCAATTGCTGCAACTTGCAGGAAATTAATTGATCATGAAAATTCAAGGGGATTGCCAGATTAGCTTGGCGTCATCAGGTGCCAAGCTAATCTCGCACTACCCTTGAATTATCATGGTCGATCCATCTCGAGCTATAATGCGTCGAGGCAAAATGGGTTAATCACATACAGTCGAAAAAACACGTTTAAAAAATATCCGACATTAATAAAAGACTTTAACAGTGGAGGTGGGCGTGACACATTTTTACAAAACGAATTTATTCCATGATTTCAGTTTTAAACAGGGAGTAAATTGAATAAAAGGGTCCCCCGGAAAGGCAGCAATTTACGACAACTTTCGAATTCAATCTGCTAGTCAATTCATCCATCTACAAAAGGCAAAGGTGTAGATTCTTAGAAAGACGAACAGGAGTCAAGCTAATTTGGCATACATCAGCTTCACTTTATATCCCAAACACGCACACGCAGTCAAAGGTTAAGGACTGAATTGGCACGGTTTTGGGATGGTCCATCCCTCTGACTGTAATCAACAGATCAACGTTGGAGAACCATGTCAGGAAGTCGCCATCTATTGCAAACTAACCCTCCCCCCCCCCCCAATAAATAAATAAATTTAAAAAAAATAAATAAAATAAAAAACCAAACAACAAACAAACAAACAAACCAAAAAAAACCCAAATACACAAAACCACGATAAAGCACTCCAGGTTTGAATTTTGTACATTCAGCTATGTTACACCAGTTACGGACGACCATGACAGCGCAAGGGTGGTGCCCTTTGTGGCTGGCAGCTTCTCAGTCATATTGTTGTTCTAGTACCTGACATGCCACATAACAACAGTCAGGCATCGCCACTTATACTAGTCAGCATTCAGACGAGACTGGTATACACACTCAAACCACGATGGCCTACCACGTCCGAAAAACAGACATGTAAGTTCGGAGACACGATTGACAGCTGGACAGAGGCATATATTTTCATGATCCCCTGCAGCAGAAGGCTGCAGGGGCTCATGAAAATATATGCCTCTTGCAGTTTGAAAAGATTAACTAGGTGGGATGGTCGCAGACGTCTTCAACACATGCGTGGCATTTGAAGCCAATATTCGCTGCAACCTTTTTCCTCCTTGAATCGTGGGCTAAAACCCCAATGATCTCCTTAGATTGTTCCGCAAGAAACACATGGATGTAAATGATTTGGCAAAAAGCGTACATTTTCACATTAGCAGGCAGCAGACTTAGCGGTCTCAAGAAGATTTATGCTACCTGGTACACCGTGTATATTACATGTAAGCTATGTGTACTGCAACAGGAAATATGAACAATTCAGTACGGCCCCTCACCCACCCATGTCCATATGCAAGAAGCATAGCTTACGAGTATCATGAACCAATGCAGTCGAGAGGCTCTCACAAACCTATGTCTCTTGCTGGCAGAGATCGGCCCTATCTTTGAAATGACCTTCGTGGTGGACTTGTAGCTGCTTTAAACGTTTAACATTTCGAACTAACTAAATCACCTGTGATAAAGACCTACCGTAAGCAAAAGGGTTTGATGTGCCGTAGCTTACTCAGGGGAGCAGCCCAGGCGTATAAAGTCTCCGAGTGCTCCCCATTTACTGTTAACCCACCCTGAGGGCGAAATTATCAAATTTTGGAGATGTCCTCTGAGGTCTATGTCGCACTTCTGGAGACTGACCAATCGTGATAGTTCAAGGGTGGTGTCAAAATAGCTTGGCGCCTAGAGGCGCCAAGCTATTTTGACACCACCCTTGAACTATCATGGTTGATCCACATCCTGTTGTATCGCGTCAGGGCTTTATGGGTTAAAATAGTCATACAAACTGGACTACTGAAAGATTAAAGCACTGCTCCAAGGGGAAGAATGATCAAATGTATAACAATGACTTTAAAAAAAATTACAAGACTAAATGTAAATGAAACTGGACCGAAGTCTGCTGCAGGAGCTCATGAGGATCTATGCCCCCTGAAGGCGAAAGGTCGGCCGTGTTTTAGAACAGCCAATGAGGGTAGCAGAACTAATATCCCAGTTTAAATAAGGAAGCATGCGCGCTAAAGGTCAAACTCGCCTGGGCGGGCAACGCGAAAAAAAGAAATTGGCCCCCAAAAAGTGTGTGCTAGTCTGTGATTGTAGACCTTACGGCTGGAAGCCGTAAGGGCCAAAATCACATACCTGCACAAAGACGTAGAGTAGAATCTAAATCACAGAGCCGCATACTGCGCCCTGCTTTGACACCAGGGCTGACGATGTCGACTCCGGATCACCACCCTATACGTTGATGCTGGGTTGGGAGATGTTCACTGTAAATACAATGAAAATCTCTATTCGCAATAATAGACGTGCTGGCTCAGAGGGCTGAGAAATGCGTATAGCACACAATTACTAAGTCAAACCCGGGGGTGGGAGTGGAGTGGGGTGGGGGGGGGGTGGGGCGGGGGGGGGGGAGGAGACAAAGGCGGAAGTTGGCCTGTGAGGCTTTTGCTTGACAGGGTAAAGATGAAAGCGACTCAACCGGAATCCCCATCGTTCTCCCCCACCCTGCAGAAATGGCGTGATTGTGTTAGAAAAAAAAGCAAGTTCAACAAGGCAAGAAATTCACCCCAAAATGTCTTGTTCACCGAAGACTAAACGCCCGGTTCCCTCGTCTGAATAGGAAAACACAGATCTAAATGACAGGCAGTATGAGACAGACCCTCATGAGCCCCAGCAACCTGCGTGGGCCCATGAGGATCTATGCCACTTCCGGATGGACGGTTTCGTTGCAGTCGTCTTGTGGGATCCGGCCCGGTGAAGACCTGCTGGCATTTCCCGCTTCTTACCCGGTCCTAGCTCCCTTCCCTTCCCCTCCCCGTTATCCCACCACCACCCCTCCACCCTCCATATTCATTAAAAAGAGGAACATATGCGCCCCTAGCAAGCCTTACAAGGACCTACGAGTATCTGTGCATCTTACAGTGTCTTTTTATGACAACACACAAGGCACATTTTTATGCTACAGTCTCTTCTCACTCCGCCAAATTGCGTGAGACAATGCGCAGCGAACGCCATCTGGTTGCAGGCCATCTAGACTGAAGCATAGATCATCAAGAGCCCCTACAACTCGTCCTATAAACAACTACAGGAGATCATGATGATCTATGCTTGCAGTTAGAGTGTATTTCACATCTCAGTTTAGTTGAGGGAAACCTTCAGTGTCATTTGCTTTCTTCACTCATGGTTCCGATGACTTTCAATACAAGGAGATCTCTAAAATCGTCCACTCTTTCGAGACGTGCCGCATCCGGATACGCGGCATTAAGCCGCGTATCCGGATGCGGCACGTCTCGAAAGTGTTAATGTTCGTTTTCCTTCACTGACTTCAGACAGTGATAGGGTGTTTAATATAAGACTTTACCGTCTTTATTCATTCATTCCTGCATATATTCCTTCGTCTGAGGAGGTGATAGGTTGTTCGAGATGACAACGGTGGAAGACAAGTTCACTTCCTACCTCCAGGGGGCATTGTTATGGTGACTCATCGCTCTGACGACGCCTCTTCAAAATTATCAAGACCAAACGCCATACAGTGGTATCCTATGACTAGTTTTTGAATAATTTCTCAGGATGTAGGCCTATACGCATGCCTACCTATGACCAGCGCTAGCCTCACCTATCTGGTTTGTGGCTACCTATGACCATTTGTCAGATTCGCACACACACACATGACATGCTCGAATAATTGTTACCATGTTCCTTATTAAAAATGTAGTAATAATGTGGGAATAAGGTGTTGCAGTTTTCCAGATTTTGTATAATTTTTCTCCTGTGAAGTAACACAAAACGGAGAAACCTGCGTAAGTGGATGCGAGCATGTGACCTTGCCCAACACTTCATCGTTCGCCACACCATCAATTGATAAAGAAACAGAGATTTAAATTGTGTCACCAAGAGGCATGCTTCCTCATTAGCCTCCGCAAAGTGCGGGGGAGTGGGTGGGGGGTGTGGGTGGGGGGGGGGGGAGATTTATGACTCTTGCTGACCAAGAGTATCTATGAAGGCGTATGACAGTCCTGGTTGTTCCACAGTAATTTTGTTCTGGTTGTCCCAGAGTGTCAAGACACAGAGATGTAAATGGATTCATCAAGAGGCAGTTCATGCGGGGGCTCATAAGGATATATGCCTCTTGCAAATATCAAAAAGTGATCCTCTGTTCCTCAGCTCGTAAAGGTGTATGACAGTAATCTTATCCCGGGTGATCCGGACTGTCCAGGAAAAAGCAAAAAACCTGGCAGGACCTTGTTCCTGACAAAGACAATCATTTGGCAGCTGCAGAAACATCAAAATGACGACATTTAAAAGAAAATAAAAGCTGTAAAAAAAAAAAATCCACAAACCACAAAATCCCAAAAAAATAATGTGGACTGGTCTCTAAATTTTTAACTTCCAGTTTAATCCTTTCACTGCCAATGGATGCCAGACTGTGTTTTTAGAAAATCATTGTAAATTCAACGTCAAAGATCCCTAGGCAGCAAAAGAAAAGGGATAAAAAAGGTTTTAACAAGAGGTATAGATCCTCATGAGCCCCCGCGACTGCGGGGGATCATGAGGATCTATGCCTCTTGCAGTTGGGTGGCGTTTATTTTTCACAGCAATGAGGGGGTTACAGCCGTAAGGTCACGAATCACTGACAAACACTACGCGGAGGTTTTTTTTGCTTTTTGCTTTTTTTTGTCAAAATGTTATCATTTTTTTTCATGATCACCTTAAAAGTATCTAAACTGCAAGAACTGCCTCTATAGGAATACAAAGTACATCAAAGCAAAAGTACAGTGAGTATTCAGGAAACTCCTCCCTGTAAGTTTTACTTTTTCTGATAAAATATGTCCCAGTCCGTCTCAAAGAGCCATTAACTCTGCAGACAAAAAGAAGCTCCCGCCAGTCGGCCGGACGCTAACAATGCACCATTCTTCACCGGATCTTGAGGTGACGAGCAGACAATGCACCTCAAGCTTTCAGTGAAGGCTCTGAAGTCAGGTAGCACGTTAACCCTTTGGATGTCGGCAGCGCTTTTGGTCGAGGTGAGGAATCTTGTTTGTCGCACTCTTGTTCCTGAAATCTTTGTTAATTCAACACCAAAGAACCTCTTTCGTCAAAGGAACATGGGTACAAACTGGCGCTAGGAATAGATCCACACGAGCCCCCTCGAATGTGGAGACTTATGAGGATACATGTTACGTGTATCCGGATTGTGTTTACTTCTTCTCGACAGCGAAGGGGTCAAATTCTTTTCAGCGCACGGAATGGACCGAAAATGAAACTTGACATGCACAGCACAAAAGAAGTCATTTCTACATTCAAAATGTCAAAGAAGCAACACAGTAGGTTCGTACAGTGGCTCATCGTGCACGATCCATTTGCCAAAAGCCTAGAGTCTCATTAGCCCCTACAGGCTACAGGGGCTCATAAGAATCTAGGCCTCTTGCTGGCAGAAATCGCTTTCACTTGTATCCTAAATTTGTAAGAAATAATGATCCACGACAGCTGAATATACTAGCGTACAGTGCACGCAGAACCCTTATAGGAAAAAGTTTTCCGAGGACGATCTATTGAATGCGCCAACTTCGTGCCTTTCTCATCCGCTTTTTCCTAACCCCTCTCTGCAATTTCTGTAATTTTCAGTTCTGCAATCTGTACCGGTGACTGCATGCACAAGGGTTTAACACCTTCTCTGCCACTAGACGCACCTTTTGCTCTTGAGCTCTTTGTTCATTCAACGCCCAAAACGCCACAACCGTCCAAGAAACATGAATACAACTTGGTCACAGCAAGAGGTATAGTTCCTGATGAACCCCCGCAGTCGCGGGGGCTCATGAGGATCTATGTCTCTTGCAGCTGGATCATCGTGTTCACTTCTTTTCGGCAGTGAACGGGTTACGAACCAGCCCTACTCAGCTGCCAGTTTCACTTACCCTGTTTGTGCACGAACTGTGCAGAAAGCCTTTGCGCCTCCCCTTGTATCAAATCGCTCCGCCGTAACATCTAATCCCCTCTTATCAATTTTGCATCCAGCAGCCATAACCCTTTGATGTCTCTCCCTTTTTATCTTCCAGACCTTTCATCTCCCACCCCAACGCCTGTAGCGCGGGGCAGAAGGAAAATAACTCATTTCGCATTTACAAACTGTGACTGAGACACACGCCCGCAGGTAAGCAGTGTGAAACAAGAAAGCATTGCCGTGTTATGAGAACCTTGCATACGCAAGTGTATAACCTTATCGGTGTGACGAGGTACAAAGGTCATAGGCAGACTGAAATTAAAAGAGAGGATGATCTGCTGCTGTCTTAGGTACAAGCATGCCTTCGGCGTGCAAGCAATGGAGAGGTTACGTTTACATCGGACGACGTTTAACAACGAACGAGCGCGAAATCACGGCGGTTTTTACGTAAATGTAACTCCTCAAAAAGACCGTGACCATAATGCGACGCTGTTTCCAAATTGAGACGGTCCCGCGACCATATATTGCTACTAGGGAACATGGACCAGATTCCAAACATCTTCAAGAGGCACAGCTCCTCATGGGCCCTCCGGGCTCATGAGGATCTATGCCTCTTGGAGATGTTTGGAGTGTTGTCTGTGCTTGTAGTAGAAGCTGGTTGTCCGCTGCAACTTGGCTCTCGTTCGTTGGGAGTCGTTCGACGGAAACGAAAACACGCTAATAAAAGAAGAGACCGCAGTGCGCGTAAAAAGGATCCAGGGAAAAGATGGGCTTGTTCCAGATAGCCTGTCGGTTGACAGGTCTTGGTAAATCAAAACGGCACATCTGCAGTGCGCCTGAATTGATCAGTGTTCTTGTGGAACTCCCGTTGGAAACAGCTGTTCCTGTCCTGCATATCCCTCCTGTTAGGTTCATTATTATCCGGACGGTAAACCCCGAACTAAAGCGTAAAAACCATCATAAACTGACATTCTAATGTTTAAAAAAAAAATCGTTGATGTTAGCTGTTAAGGCAAAAGCACATAAAACGGTTTAAAACGAATGTATGCAAAAAATCGATTTAGAGTATTTCTTATATTGGTCTACAGGAGCTGAACACCGTGAATCCATACAAATCGTGAAATACACACTCCTAGAACACAGCCACTGAGACATCGTATACTGCAACTAAAAATCTGAGGTAACCTTCCTGGAGAACATTGATGGACACTGACTGATGCACGGAAAGTAACATCAAAATAGTTAATGCGTCACAGAACACAAAATATATCACTGAAATGTGTGTACAAGATAAAAAGGGGCGAGCAATATGCATAGATACTTATGAGCCCCCACAGGTTACGGGGGCTCATGAGAATCTCTGCAACGTGTAGATGGGTCAGAAAGCTGTGCCAAA
Organism: Semisulcospira habei; assembly: GCA_036245525.1. Taxonomy (NCBI): domain Eukaryota; kingdom Metazoa; phylum Mollusca; class Gastropoda; family Semisulcospiridae; genus Semisulcospira; species Semisulcospira habei. The sequence goes on along the minus strand of BTPG01000002.1, from coordinate 134,919,521 downwards.
ATACGAACGACAGTCCGGGCAGTCTGAAACGTAGGTGGGGGTGCGAGCACTGACTGAGTGTGGTCGTCTCCCTCAATTCGCTGCCGCTGCGAGCGAATCGAGGAAGACAGCCAGAGTGCCGTGTAAGTTGTTGATTCAGGGGGTACGTCATGAAATGTTTTCACTTACAACAAACGGCGCATGCGCCCTCTTTCTAGTTCCGGTGTAGTCTTTCGTCGCAAAATGAGAAAGTACATGGAATGACAATCCCGTACTGTAAATTTCAGGCACATCTGCAGCCAAGCTCCGTCAGCAAGACACAGATTCAAATGAGCCACCCTGAAATGTGTTTACTTCCAACAGACACCTTTTGAATGTGTAGCCGGAGAAGCCTCGGAAAAGGCGTTACTTAAATCTGCTTTAGCTCATTCTACCCCAACACCGAAATCCCCAAATGTTGCCGTTGTCCTCTGAAGACTGCACTCTAGTGCAGGACACAGATCGACCATGATAGTTCAAGGGTGATGCCAGAATAGCTTGGCGCCCATAGGCGCCAAGCTATTCTGGCATCACCCTTGAACTATCATGGTCTGGGGTAGAATGAGTTAGGCAAGAAAAGGTTAATAGCTCGCAATCTCTCCTTTGACTAATTTAGCCCCACTGCCGTATTTCCCAAATTTCAGAGGCGTCATCTAATGACTATGTACCAGTTGCAGGCGAGAGATCGACCATGATAATTCAAGGGTAGTTGCCAGATCAGCTTGGCGCCGTCAGGCGCCAAGCTAATCTGGCACTACCCTTGAATTATCATGGTCAATCCATCTTCTGATGCAGTGCGTCGGGTATGAATGGGTTACAATGACCCTAGTATGTATTACAATGATGCTGGAAAAGGGTTAACTTGACTTGTGAAGTCTGCATGACCTCCACCGATGCACGCATGGGGCAGCACTGAGAAGTTACGCGTGCCTATAATCACAAGGAAAGGAATAAAAGTCTTAGCCTGACAACACTGACAACCCGTTGTATGGAAGCAATCAAAGCCCACCCTGCAGCAGTCCGCTGTAACCGAATTAATAAAAAGGCCAATCGAGCTTCGGTTCTGAGGATCTAAGCCCCAATCATATTCCGGCTTACAGGCCATTCCATCAACAGGATTTTACATTAATTCCAACATCAGTTGTCAGTGTTAAACGAAATGCATGTCCACGTCCACGTGTTTTCCGCAGCAAAAACGTTGACAAGGAATCATGTAAAAGCCATCATGATTAAGTCAAGTCGATACCTCAACACCGCCCTAAGCGTGCAATCTGCGAGAGGCATAGATTCTCATGAGCCCCTGCAGGCACTCATGAGAATATATGCCTCTTGCTGGCGATGATCAGTCGCATTAATATTCGAGATTAAGGTAAGGGAAATCAATATTTCAGCGCTGGAGACAAAAACCACGAGCAAAAAATGTTTTGTCGAATTTTCTCGATCGACAACTGTCGACCAGCCTAAGAAAATATTTTAAAAAAAATTCTGAATATAATCAGGCGTAGAAAGCTATTAACTGAAGACCCGTTTTGAAGAACAGATGAAAATTTCGACTAAGCCGATCGCTACGGGTATGGATGAGGGTCTGTGAGCAGAGAGAACGACCGACATTTTGACGCTGGACCGAAATCATTAATTTCAAAGGCTGTCATCTTCCAACCAGAATAGGAAAGAAAATAACTATAATGTGGCTAATGTTCTCTCTCTCTCTCTCTCTGGAAGGGGGGGGGGGGAAGGAGATAGATTGAGAGAGAGCTTTTCTTTTCATGTTTAACCCTCTTAACCCCACGCTCACATTTCCAAACTTTTGGAGGCATTGTCTAACGACTATGTACCAGTTGCAGGAGATGGACAGATCATGATAATTCAAGGGTAGTGCCTTCAGGCGCCAAGCTCATCTGGCACTACCCTTAAATTATCATGATCAATCCATCTCCTGCTGCAGGGTCCCGGGGCTAAATGAGTTAATTCTGTTGTATTCTGCATTTTTATTTATGTTTGTTACCTTGATTATGTCAGTAGTTATAGCAAGGACAAGTTATAGATGGGCCTGCACGCCTATAACCTCTTCCTGAAAAAAGTCAGATCAGTCTCTCTCTCTCCTCTAAGCACGTCTGCGTCGCGTCCTCCCAAGCCTCTCTCCTCACTCTCCCTCTCCCCTCCACACACACACACACACACACACACATATGCACGCACGTACAAACAAGTGCCGGAAAAAAAGAATAAGAAGAGGAAAGAACCAAACGAGAGAGAGAGAGAGAGAGAGAGAGAGAGAGAGAGAGAGAGAGAGAGAGAGAGAGAGAGAGAGAGAGAGAGAGAGAGAGAGAGAGAGAGAGAAAAGAAGAAGGAAAATGAGACAGCACGATACAAATGAAAGAGAACGCTAGACTGATTTTTCGCCTGACTGACCAGGCGCAACAAGCAGATCTTACTTTCCGAGGCCGTGCTTGGGGAAATCACAGATCCGCCAGCTGCGAGAATCACAGATCCTCATCATTCCTAGCCCACGTAACACAAGCCTCTAGATAATGTTTTCCTCGCTAGGAAATGACGCATTTCAGGGCATTCCATCAGCAAAAGGGCAGAGACACTCCGGACCCCACGCATCCGCCATTTATACTATATGCTTGAGCCTCTATACCGCTTACAGAAAAGGGCTCAGACTTAGTCCCTTACATCTCCACTCCACAGACGCAGGAGATCATGGAGGTGAAGAGGGTAAGAGCAGTAGAGAAAATGACAGGACTGCGCCATCCGGACATCCCGATGGTAGAGCAGGAAAGCTAAAGGCCAACGGGCCGATGTCAGCCTGATAACCTGTTGCTTACTGGTAGATTATTACTACTCGATGAGTGTCAGTCGTCTGCAAATGCCGTGCACCTTTCTCTGGCTCTTTTATACGTGTATTTGTATTCTTTTGCAAGTAGTGAAGAAAAGGTCGTTCTCAACCAGCTCAACCTCCACCTCGCCGACAACAACCTCCTCAGTCCCTTCCAGTCTGCCTATCGCAAACATCACAGCACTGAAACAGCCCTTCTACATATCTTAAACGACCTACTTCTCTCCACCGACTCGGGCAACATCTCCATTCTTACGCTACTCGACCTCTCTGCCGCCTTCGACACTATAGACCACTCTATCCTCCACCGCCTTCACTACTCCTTTGGCATCACTGACTCTGCTCACTCCTGGTTTCTCTCCTACCTCTCCAACAGACAGCAGTCCGTCACCATCGACGGCGTCACCTCCAACCCAGTCACGCTCTCCTGCGGAGTTCCACAGGGGTCCGTCCTGGGCCCGGTCCTTTTCACAATCTACACCTCTCCCCTGTCCAACATCATCCAGTCTCACCACATAAACCACCACCTCTACGCTGACGACTCACAACTACTAGACAAAGACAAACTCGACAACACTCAGTCACTACTGACTCGCACGGCTGACTGCTACGAAGACGTGAAAAACTGTATGACATCAAACAAGCTTAAACTGAATGAAGACAAAACGGAAGCCATGCTGGTAGGCACTCGCCAGAAACTTTCCCATCTCCCTCCCTCCCTCCACCTTCAACTCGACAGCACCTCCCATCTCCCTCTCTGACTCGGCCAAAAACCTCGGCATTATCCTCGATTCCTCTCTTTCCATGACCAGCTTCGTCTACGCCACGGCCCAGGCATGCTACTTCCAACTCCGCCGCATCAGTCAGATCAGAAAATACCTCACTACCGAAGCTGCCACCAAACTTGCTGTCTCTCTCATCCTATCTTAGGTCCTCTTTTATTTTGTATTTATATCAATGACCTGCCTCTAAGTCTCACTTACGAAGCAACACAGTGTGATATGTTCGCCGATGATACCTCAATCCACACAGCTAACAAAGGCATACGTGAAGTTGAAAACGGCCTTCAAAAAAGTCTCGACGATATATCAGCATGGTGTAAAGTCAACTCAATGATTATGCATCCTACTAAAACAAAATCTATGATTATTGCAACACGCCAAAAGCACCAGTTAAAACCTTTAAAGCTTAATCTATCACTCGGCGACGACATCATAGAACAGGTAGCCGAACATCGTCTATTGGGGGTCACAATTGATAATCAGCTGAGGTGACAGATGCACATTGACAATGTCTGTAAAACGGTCTCGAGAAATGTCTTTATGTTATCGAAATTAAAGTATTACACAGATAGTGAAACCAGAAAATTGTTCTGTAATGCGCACATCATGTCACATATAAACTACGCATCGACGGTGTGGGATTGTTGCAGTGATGTCCACGTAAAAAGACTAAATTCTTTACATAGGAGAATGGCAAAATTAATTCTTCCCGACCCGCACTTGACGACCGAGGAAAAACTCAGTAAAGCTGGATTCCTGCCCCTTCAAAATCATTTTAAATATAACAAAGGGGTACTGATGTTTAAAGTGTGGAACCATAGCGCTCCAGAATATCTAACGGAGTTGTTTAAAAAAAAAACAGATTCCTGCTATGGGAACATGAGGGGTCTTTATATTGTTCCAAAACCCCGAATAGATATATTTAAATCTACTTTGTCATTTGCGGGTTCCACACTGTGGAACTCACTCCCACATCACGTTAAAGCCACTCCGACATTATCTCGTTTTAAGGCAAGTCTTTATAGGTATCTGACATTATTCAAATAATAATATCTTGTTATTCGTAGACAAGCTCTTTGTCTCTCGTCGCAAACTAAAATCTGTCAACCGAGAGAGATTCTTCGACGAAGCTGTTGACCTTCTCTTGGACCCGCCGTGGAGCCGCGCCTGCCGGCGCCTCTCCTGATCTTGCATCCCATTTCGATTCCTCCCTTCGAAAACTTCTAGACATCCACGCCCCTGTCACCACCTGCTCCATACCCAACCGACTCCCCTCCCCTGGCTCACTGACGACATTGCTGATGCCAAGCGCGTGAGCCGACAAGCAGAACGCCGCTGGCGCTCATCCGACCTCACCCTCCACAGGCAGATCTTCCAAACCACCAGATCCAAAGTCTGCAGAATGATCTCCGACTCCAAACGTAAACATCTTCAAAACAAAATCCTGGAATCCACTTCATCCAAAACCCTCTACGCTACCATAAACACACTCCTAGGCACTTCTAAAGACTCTCCTCTTCCCAACACACACAGCAAAGAAGAACTCCCGTCCGCTTTTTCCACCTATTTCTCCGACAAAATCCAAACTCTGCGCAACACACTCGACACTCTGCCTTCTCCGCCTTGCCTTCCTGACCCCCCCCCCCCCTTTTCCGGCACTCCCCTCTCGTCCTTTCGCCCCGTCTCTCAGGATGAAGTCCTCAAGACCATAAAGTCCATGACTTTCAAAACCTCCGAACTAGACCCCCTCCCAGCTTCTCTCTACCGGGACGTCCTTCCAAAACTTTTGCCCTTCATCACCGACATCATCAACACATCTCTAGAAAATGGCTCCGTCCCCGATATCTTCAAGTCCGCCATTGTCCGTCCTCTCCTCAAAAAACACAACCTCGATCCAAACGATCTCAAGAACTACCGCCCAGTCTCCAATCTCTCTTTCCTGTCCAAGCTTCTTGAGAAGGTTGTCCTCAACCAGCTCAACCTCCACCTCGCCGACAACAACCTCCTCAGTCCCTTCCAGTCAGCCTATCGCAAACATCACAGCACTGAAACAGCCCTTCTACATATCCTAAACGACCTGCTGATCTCCACCGACTCGGGCAACATCTCCCTTCTTACGCTACTCGATCTCTCTGCCGCCTTCGACACCATAGACCACTCTATCCTCCTCCATCGCCTTCACCACTCCTTTGGCATCACTGACTCTGCTCACTCCTGGTTTCTCTCCTACCTCTCCGACAGACAGCAATCAGTCACCATCGACGGCGTCTCCTCCAACCCAGTCAGGCTCTCCTGCAGAGTTCCACAGGGGTCCGCCTTGGGTCCGGTCCTTTTCACACTCTACACCTCTCCCCTGTCCAACATCATCCAGTCTCACCACATAAACCACCACCTCTACGCTGACGACTCACAACTACTAGAAAAAGACAAACTCGACAACACTCAGTCACTACTGACTCGCACGGCTGACTGCTACGAAGACGTGAAAAACTGGATGACAGCAAATAAGCTCAAACTGAACGACGACAAAACGGAAGCCATGCTGGAAGGCACTCGCCAGAAACTTTCCCAGCTCCCCCCTTCTCTCCACCTTCAACTCGACAGCACTCCCATCTCCCTCTCTGACTCGGTCAAGAACCTCGGCGTTATCCTCGATTCCTCTCTTTCCATGACCAGCTTCGTCTCCGCCACGGCCCAGGCATGTTATTTCCACCTCCGCCGCATCAGTCAGATCAGAAAATACCTCACTACCGAAGCTGCCACCAAACTCGCTGTCTCTCTCATCTTATCTCGCATCGACTACTGCAACTCTCTCCTTTCCGGCCTTCCTCACTCTACCACTCTCACTCTTCAGCGCGTCCAGAACAATGCTGCCCGCCTCGTCCTCAGAAAGAAAAAATCCGACCACATCACTCCCCTGCTCAAGCTCCTTCACTGTCTCCCCATCCCCCAATGCATCCAATACAAGATTCTGTCTCTCTGCTACAAATCCCTGAACAACTACGCTCCTACCTATCTCTCCAACTTACTTCACCCCTACACTCCTTCCCGCTCCCTCCGCTCCGCCTCCGACCCTCTCCGCCTCCTCATCCCCCGCACCAAACTCAGCACTTTCGGTCCCCGCTCCTTCTCCGTCTACGGTCCATCCACCTGGAACACCCTCCCACTCTCTCCGTCAGAAACACTCTCTCTCCTCCTTCCAGTCCGCCCTCAAAACTCACCTCTTTGAACAGTTCTAGCACTATATCACTACACTTCCCACCCCAAGCTGACCGTCGTAATGTATTTTCACTATTTGTGGTACGTGAGTCGTTGTCTAAAGCGTGCGCATGCGTGTGCGAGTTGTGAGTGCGCGCTTAGAGTTATAATTATTATAAGATAAGCGCATTATAATTACCGTAATTATTAATTATTATAATTACGTGTATATTCTAACAATCATGTGTATGTGTATGTGTGTGTGTGTGTGTGGGGGGGGGGGGGGGGGGGACGCGTGAGTGCGTTTGTGCGCGGCGTATGCGCGTGTTTGTGTTTAGTGGACTATATATTTTGTACCACTGTGCTTTGATGTCCCTGTTTTATTATGTATGATTTGTACTTAGTTAGTCGTAGTTATAGCAACGGCAGGTACGAAAAATGACATAGTCACTGATTGTGTTAATATCTTCACCGTTGTAAAATAAAGATTCATTGATTCATTATCTCGCATCGACTACTGCAACTCTCTCCATTCCGGCCTCCCTCACTCCACCACCTTCACTCTCCAGCGCGTCCAGAACAATGCTGCCCGCCTCGTCCTCAGAAAGAAAAAATCCGACCACATCACTCCCATGCTCAAACTCCCATCCCCCAACGCATCCAATACAAGATTCTGTCTCTCTGCTACAAATCCCTGAACAACTGCGCTCCCGCCTATCTCTCAAACTTACTTCACCCGTACACTCCTCCCCGCTCCCTCCGCTCCGCCTCCGACCCTCTCCGCCTCCACATCCCCCGCACCAAACTCAGCACTTTCGGCCCCCGCTCCTTCTCAGTATACGGTCCATCCACCTGGAACACTCTCCCACTCTCTCTCCGTCAGAAACACTCTCTCTCCTCCTTCCAGTCCGCGCTCAAAACTCACCTCTTTCAACAGTTCTAGCACTATACCACCACACTCCCCACCCTAAGCAGACTGTCGTAATGTATTTCACTATTTGTGGTACGTGAGTCGTTGTCTAAAGCGTGCGCATGCGTGCGCGAGTTGTGAGTGCGCGCCTAGAGTTATAATTATTATAAGATAAGCGCATTATAAATACCGTAATTATTATTATTATTATTAGTGTCATCTCTCTCTCTCTCTCTCTCTCTCTCTCTCTCTCTCTCTCTCTCTCTCTCTCTCTCTCTCTCTCTCTCTCTCTCTCTCTCTCTCATTAATTCATGCAGGTGTTTCGCTGCACACGTGCAGACGTTTTCGTAGGTGCTCATAGGTCACAAGAAATCGAACTACGGAACACTAAAAACAAGCAACAAGCATGGCAGCGCCTCGTGTCAGTGTCAACAAAGTGAATGTTTAGATACCCACGATACCCGCTACTCATTAACTCATTCACACAAATGAGGATTTAAATTGTGCACCAGCTATGGGAGATGGAACGACGATGGACATCATGGAATATAGTTCAAGCATGCCAGCTTAGCTACTAAGGCACTAACGCTTGGTTGATCAATAATTTCCGATTTGTCCGCAACACATGATTCTTTAACACTGGATCCATCACACTGGTTACCTCGCTCGGCCCGCTACGCATGGATATGCGTAGCGGGCCGACGGAGGTAACTAGTGTGGGGCTCTGTCTGCATTACAGCACAGACGCCTATTCTCACCATAATCAACTGCACGTGCAGTCGTGTAGGTCAACATATCAGACCGCGGAGAATTTGCATGAAAGTATTTGCCCGTGCACACACCTACTCTCCGTCTGTGCAGCTGCTGGAACCGATTTCGGTGTGCAAGAAGCCTTGATTCGCATGAACCCCTGCTGATGCAGACGGTCATGTGAATCTGTGCAGATTCTGTAAGAGGTTGCTGGGGAACAAGTGTCGAACCCGCGACTTTTCGAACCCGCGACTTTCAGTCGGACGGGAGTCGAAAGCTCTGTCACCCGCACGAGCTACCGGACTTTCCCGTACTTAACCACTTCACTACCGGGGCAAGGCGAACGCTACCCACCTGCAAGAGACATAAATCTTCATGAGCCCCCGCAGTCGCGGGGGCTCATGAAGATTTATGTCTCTTGTTAGTCCTTTGCCAATTTTGCCCGCGCTTGGACCCATTTCATTTGTATTCTTCACGCGATTGTCGATCAGTGTGCAGTGGTTTCAGACGCGAAATCCGCGTCCACTGGCAGTCAAGGGGTTAAACTGAAGTAACACTAGGAAGGACGCTTGATTTTAATAACATCCTCTTAGATGACAAAAATGTTTAGTCATCGTTGTAGTTACGCTGTTCTCCGTCCGGAGTGCGTCTAGGGAGGTGACTTTTGTACGAAAACACTTTCCTCTTAACCCCTTGAGGGTTCATGAGGTTCTTGGCCTCTTGCTGACCCTATTCATATCCATGTTCCTTGACTTGCTGAATTTGCCGTTTTCAATAACATAATTTTGCTTCCACTGGCATTGAAATGGGTAATAAGGAACCCGTCTGAATCTGTTCACAAAGTACAGAAATAAACCACGGCACAACCCTGGATGATTTTTCAATCAGAAAATCTTATTTTAGTACTCCAAGCCTGCCGTGCCGCAGGATATTTGGAACACGTGCAAGAAAAAACAACGACCCATAAACATGAAGAAGAACAATGTCAGTGAGTTAGGTCAGGGGCTAGGTTACTGGGCGCACCCGAGGGCACCATGCACTCAGCGAAGGATGTACCGCGTCCAATAAATGCCCACACAAGCTCGTGTCAACAAAAGGCTACGCGATATATAACACGGAATAAATTCGTCGTAATGGGGCCGAAGACAACAATACGCACCTAAACCTTTGCGAAAAGTTGGCGAGTGTCACTGTCATCAGTGACGAAACAAAGACAGGTATTCATATAACAATGTAAAAACAGCAGGCCCGTGCAACAACGGAAGTCCCCATGAAAGAGACAAAGATTCTCATGAGCCCCTGCGACCGCGGGGGCTCATGAGAATCTGTGCCGCTTGTCTGAGACAATAAAAGGCCATTTCTTCTGCTGGTTAGAGTCCGAAACTGCTCAGGCGGTTAAGCGTCTGAGCAAGAGAGCGAAGGGAATCGCCGGGTCGTGGGTTCGAATCCCCGTCCCGACCCCGGTAGCTGGACTCGCAATCTAGGGGGAAAAGACGGCTTGTTCAATACCATGTCCGTTGAAAGGTCCTGGTAAATCAAAGTGGCACAGTTGGAGTGCGCCTGAGTTGATCAGTGTTTAGGTCGTACTCCATAGGCAATAGATTTCCCTGTCCCCCATAACCCGCCCTCAGGGCCGTCCATTATCATCGGTGCCGTGGACGTTAAACCCCGAACAAACCATGATCAGCCAGATTCCCATCAGTCCGTATAGCCGCACAGGCGCATGGGTACTTGAATTTGAATTTCCTAAGCTTCGGAGTACCGGGAGAGATCAGGGGTCAGTTGCGTGAGTGAGCTTAGTCCTGCGCAAACTACTTAGCAAGGTGCTCCGCTATCGCGGAGCACCTTACTTAGTGGCTTGCGCAGGATTATGCCTACCCACGCACATCAGGCCTGCTCCATTTGATTTTATTTTCTACATCTACATGTGTCAGCGGAAGTTGCGTGGGTTTCAAGACTGTGACGTCATAGTTTGTTTGCTGGTCTGTGATTATGGACATTACGGCTTCAGGCCGTAAGGTCTAAAATCACACCAGCACACACATACAGTGGTTAGTTAGTTATGTGGATTTAACGCCGAGCAGGCGACTAAGGCCAACTCACGACAGTGTAAAGTGGTTAGACTTTAATCACACTGAATGCACATACTACTAATACTATACTGATCAACAAAAGAAACGCGAAATTCGAATGTATGTTGTATTTGTAAATGTTGTATTTGTAAGATAAATCCACGAAAATACAAGTTACACTATTTTTTTATGATAGCCAGTGTACGAGCAACAACATGTAAGCATGCAGTCACCGTACTGTAGTAACCGTGTAACCCTCCCTGTGCACGAGGCACCCGTATTGGTTAGGAAGCACGGCATATGCTTTCCACGCACGTGCATACACTGCAGAGTGATGTTGGGTCATGAGGGTCATGAACTGTGTTCAGCAATGCACGGCAATAAAAAATCAGCAGTGTTACGCCTTCTGTCACTTTTGCCGTTGCCACATCAACCATGCCAAGACGTAGTGCTCCCCAACGAGAACGAGCTCTTGGGCGTTTGGAAGCCGGAGAAGATCCACAAGCTGTGGCATTGGCCTTTAGATGTCACATTTCGGCCATTTACAGACTGCAGCAAAGCTATCATGCCAGCGGGTCTTTTGCTGACGCTCCCCAAAGCGGACGACCACGTGTGACAACTCCACGGCAAGACCGCCACATTTTCCGGGCTCACGTGCGAAATCGCTTTCAGCCGGCCGAGGAAACAGCAAGAGAAGTTATCGGCAACCACCAGGCCAGTGGCTAGACAGTGCGACGACGGCTAGATGAGCATAATCTGCACAACCGCCGTCCAGCCCATGGATCTGTTCTTACTGACCGTCATCGCCATGCACGCCTACAGTGGTCACAAGCTCATGTCGACTGGACCTGGCGACAGTGGCAGATCGTCCTGTTCACGGATGAGAGCCGCTACTGCATCAACCATACACATGGGCGCATCAGAGTGTGGCGGAGAAGGGGTGAACGCTATGCTGATGGCTGTGTGCTGGAGAACAATGCCTGGGGCGGGCCAAGCGTGATGATTTGGGGTGGGATTACCCTGAACCAGACAGTAGGACCTGTGTTCTTCCGTGGACTCGTACCAGGTCGCGGAAATGGCATCACAGCTCAGCGATACATTGACCCATATGTCCTGCCATTTTCTCAGGGACGCAGAAACTTCATCTTGCAGCAACATAATGCGCGTACACACACTGCACGTATCACCCAGCACTTCTTGCAGCAGCACAACATCCCAGTCATGCCCTGGCCTGCCCTCAGCCCGGACCTCAATCCCATCGAACATCTCTGGGACCAACTGCAAAGGGAGGTCAACGCTGTACGCTCCAGACCAACGACAGCCGCAGAACTGGAGAATACCATTATCCAGGCCTGGAACAACATCCCCAGGGCAGCTGTCAACCGCCTGATGCACTCCATGCGCCGACGCTGCCAAGCCGTCATTAACGCCAATGGGGGTCACACACCATATTGACATTGTGCTGTGCCATGCTTGCTCCAAATACAGTATAAACGTCCACGCTGATTACGCTGGTGATTTCATTCCTAAAATGTCGATAACATCTGTTGTATGGTTTGTCCTAAATCAACTTTCAAATGTTGGATTAAATGTGATTAGAAGTGGCTACTTCGCGTTTCTTTTGTTGATCAGTATAGTATTAGTTCAACGCGTCATTAGTCATTGGTCCGTGGCGCAGTGGTTAAGGCGCCTGCCACCAATGCTAAAGGTGCGAGGTTCGATTACGGGTTCCGGCGTCGGATTTTTCTCCTCTAGTAAGTGTCACCGTTAATTCGGGCGGACCGTCGGGGGTTCTTTCTTCGGGTACTCCGGCTCTTCCTCCCCCTCCACTTTGGTATCAGTTTCAGCCCACTTAATCAAATTTCAAATACAAACGACTTTGAATTTCCAAAAACTACAGTAGCTCGCTTGAGCTTGCCCTTAGCACCACGTGAATGTTCTGTGTTTATGTACAGTGTGTGAGTGAATGCGCGTGTTTCACGTGAGCGTGCTTGTTGGGTTCAGTTCGCGGCGGCGCTTTGAGCCGATTTTCAATTGGGATAAAGCGCCTATTTAATGCGCTTATTATTATTATTATTATTATTATTATTATTATTATTATTATTATTATTATTATTATTAATAATAGCATCTTACCCTTTCTTGTTCAATTCTTTCTAGACCGCGCCTGTCACGGATCTTACAGAGATTATATTGTTTTGGTCAGGTCATTTTTTTTCCCTGCATGCCGGTGTTCTGGTCAGTGTATTAGGGCCTGACGAGAGATACGCGCCAGTATGCGTCTCCATCCTCGCGCTGGGACCATATGGCGTTGAGGCGCGTCCCCTGGGTGGTGGATAGGGGGTCCCTCGTGAGAGGGGTGCACCGAATGAAATAAGGTGCCGTGAACCAACATGGTCTAAGGGAAGGTGACCCCGACAGAAAACCCCTGGTCCTCCTAGTAAGGGGGTTGGGTGTGGGGGTAGCTTCCCCACCCTGCAAAAAAGGAAATAGCTACAAAAACGCCGACGAAAAGACTAACAGTAATTCCTTTCCTGGAGGAGGAAGGTTCTTCTACCAGAAGAATTGTGACGTCCTGTGGTGAAAGCCGGAAGTCTTCGGAAGCCACAGGACCGAACCACCTCTCTCTATCCAGGGATACAACCATGGGCACATGGAACGTCAAGACCATGTACCAGAGCGGCAAGGCCGCCCAGATAGCAGCGGAAATGCAAAAGTACAACCTTTCCCTGCTAGGTATCAGTGAAGCCAGATGGACGCAGTCTGGCCAGAAAAGGCTGTTAAGTGGGCAGATGATTCTGTATTCAGGTCATGAAGAGGAGAATGCCCCCCATACAGAAGGTGTAGCATTCATGCTGTCACCAGTGGCACAGAGAGCGCTGATGGGCTGGGAACCTCTTGGGCCAAGAATTATCACAGCAGCCTTTAAAACCAAGAAAAAGCTCAAGCTGAACGTCATCCAGTGTTATGCGCCCACTAATGACAGTGACGAGGAAGAGAAACAAGAGTTCTACGACCGACTCCAGAGTGCCTTCCTTGGACAAATGTGCGGAGCGAGACATCACCATCGTCATGGGCGATTTTAATGCCAAAATAGGGGAAGACAACACCGGATACGAAGAGGTGATGGGGAGATAGGGATTAGGCTCGGAGATGAGTGAGAACGGGGAGAGGTTTGTAGACTTTTGTGCTCTAAACCGACTTGACATTTGAGACAGCATCTTCCCACACAGAAGAATACACAAAGCAACTTGGGTCTCACCTGACCATACAACAGAGAACCAAATAGACCAAATTATCTGCATTAGCAAGAAATATAGAAGATCCCTTCAAGATGTTCGAGTGAGGAGGGGAGCAGATGTCGCCTCCGACCACCATCTGCTTACCTTAAGAATGAAGCTCAAGCTAAAGAAAAGCCGCATAGAGACAACAAGAAGACAGCGCTATAATGTAGGCCTCCTGAGAGAAACTGGAGTTAGAGAAGAGTTCAAACTGGTGCTGTCCAACCGGTTTCAAGCGCTACAGGAGCTAGTAAATGAAGAGGAGGCGGTCGCCACAGAGCAGCAGTGGAAGGCAGTTAGAGAGGCGCTGAACTCAACCTGCAAAGACACTGTAGGGTTCAGGAAACACCATCACAAGGACTGGCTGTCGGCACAGACCTTGAAGAAGATAGACGTGAGGAAGCAGAAGAAAGCAGCTGTCAACAACAGTCGCACGAGAGCAGCCAAAGTAAGGGCACAGGGGGAATACTCGGAAGCCAACCGCGAGGTGAAGAGTAGTATCAGGGCAGACAAGAGGGCCTACACAGACAGCCTGGCAGCAGAGGCAGAAAAGGCAGCAGGCAGCGGCAACATGAAACAGCTCTACGACATTACCAGAAGATTGTAAGGCAACTATGGCCATACAGAAAGACCAGTAAAAGACAAAGAAGGCAAGCCTATTGCAGACAGAGCAGACCAACTCGAGAGATGGGCCGTGTATTTTGAAGAGTTACTGAACAGACCTAGCCCACCCGACCCCCCAGACATCCAGCCGGCAGAGACCGACCTACCCATCAGTTGTGACAGACCCAGCCGGGAAGAGATCAGAAGAGCAGTGGCATTCTTGAAGAACGGCAAAGCAGCAGGGCCAGATGGCATCCCAGCGGAGTCTCTGAAAGCAGACCTAGAGACAACAGTGGAGATGCTGTACCCACTGTTTGGAAAGATCTGGGAAGAGGAGGTGATGCCGGCTGACTGGAAGGAGGGGTACCTAATCAAGCTTCCCAAGAAAGGCGACCTCAGCAAGTGTTCCAACTACAGAGGAATCACCTTGCTGTCAGTACCAGGAAAGGTCTTCAACAGGATCATCCTGGAGAGAATGAAGAGCTCCGTTGACCCCCAGCTGAGAGACCAGCAAGCAGGATTCAGGAAGAACCGATCATGTACAGACCAGATCGCCACTCTCCGCATCATCGTGGAACAGTCTCTGGAGTGGAGCTCCCCGCTGTACGTCAACTTTGTGGATTATGAGAAAGCATTTGACAGTGTGGACCGAGAGACTCTGTGGAAACTCCTACGACACTACGGTGTACCCACAAAGCTCGTCCGCCTGATCAAGAGCAGCTACGATGGCATGACATGTCGCGTGATCCACGAAGGGCAGTTCACCAGGGAGCTCCAGGTCAGAACCGGTGTCAGGCAGGGGTGTCTGCTGTCTCCGTTCCTCTTCCTACTGGCCATAGACTGGGTCATGAAGATGACCACAGAGCACAGACGAAGTGGAATACAGTGGACACTGTGGACACAGCTTGACGACCTCGATTTTGCAGACGACTTGGCATTACTGTCCCACACTCATCAACAAATGCAGGACAAGACCACGAGGCTTGCTGACATCTCGTTCCAAGTGGGCCTCACCATTCACAAACAGAAAACAAAGACAATGAGGCTGAACGCAACCAGGGAAGAACCAGTCTTGCTTGCTGGCACCCCGTTGGAGGAGGTGGAGTCCTTCACCTATCTCGGGAGCATCATAGACAAAAAAAGGCGGCACTGATGCAGATGTCAGAGCACGAATCGGTAAAGCCAGAGCAGCCTTTCTCCAGTTGAAAAAAGTGTGGAGCTCCAGAGAGCTGTCACAACACACCAAAGTCCGGATTTTCAACTCCAATGTAAAAGCAGTTCTCCTATATGGAGCAGGGACTTGGAGATTGACAAAAACCACAGTCAACAGAGTACAGACCTTCATGAACAGTTGCCTTAGAAGAATTTTGAAAATCCACTGGCCAGAGAAGATCAGCAACGTCAGACTCTGGGAGAGAACAGAGAAGATAACAGCAGAGAATGAAATTG
Organism: Semisulcospira habei; assembly: GCA_036245525.1. Classification (NCBI taxonomy): domain Eukaryota; kingdom Metazoa; phylum Mollusca; class Gastropoda; family Semisulcospiridae; genus Semisulcospira; species Semisulcospira habei. Next base: position 134,903,616 of record BTPG01000002.1, on the reverse strand, counting down.
GGCGAAGAAGATGGGGATGGATCGGTCACAGTCTGAGAAAGCCAGCTTCCAGTATCACTAGGCAGGCATTGTCATGGAACCTCCAGGGAAAGAGGAAAACAGGTAGGCCGAGAAACTCCTGGCGTCGAGACCTCCAAGCAGACATCAAGAGACTGGGAACCACCTGGAGTAGAATCGAAGGAGAAGCACAGGACAGGAGTTGCTGGAGGTCTCTCGTCGACGGCCTATACCCGGGTAGGGGTGACAGGCGTAAGTAAGTAATGCGTCTCCATGCGCACAGACGCACTCAGCGACGCGCACTCCTTAGAGATACCAAAGGTGGCATGATACGTGCTACGCCCGAACACTGTGATTCTACAACTGTTTTCAGCCTTCAAAGCAACCATCCGCCCCCAAAAATATTCAGAATTAGAAACAAACTCAGTAGACATTTTCCTATAAATCTGTATCAGCTTGGTCTGAACGGACAGTTTAGTATAAAGGCTTTTTGCACAGTCAAGCGTCATTCTTGCAGACGTCAGCTGCTTGAAAAAGGCTCTAAGGAAATAAGCGTCATGCTAATTTTTGATGGTTTATATTGATTGATTGATATTGAATCACTGAATCAAACGGGGGAAAACACACACACACACACACACACACACACACACACACACACACACACACACACACACACACACACACACACACAAACAACAACAAAAAAACAGACAAGGAAGTTGGTAAAAAAAAAAAAAAAAAAAAAAAAAAGAAAAAAGAAACCAACAACTGAGTAGCTACTTCCCCTCTTGTTTCCATGCTACTATATTTTTCACCCCTAATTTAACATCCCCTAATAACGAGACTGTCGGCCATTTCACAGATGAATTCAACTCTTGCATGTCCAACTATACAGTCATGTGACTCTAACCCAGACCACTACCTATTGAGTCGATCTCTACCACAAGAGGCATAGATTCTCATGAGCCCCTGCGGATGCAGGGGCTCATGAGAATCTATGCTTCTTGCATATGGATCGTAATCTCTGAAAAAGTGTATAGTGAGTTTTACGCTCAGTAGCACCTTATCCCTCTGTTTCTTGAGTTGAATTCCAATTACCTTTTCCCAGCATTTTTCTTTAGGGCTCTGCCGGTTTTTAGACGCCCAGTTTGCGACAAGCGCACGCAGTTCCTCTCGGTCACTTTCTACTTGATACGTGTAACTCCGAAAACATCAAAGAAATCCTAAATCCAGCAAACCTGTTACAAGTGTATGATAAAAAAAGAGTACAATGATTAAAACTGAAAAAAAAACTGAAACGAAAAGAGAAGTTGATGAAATCTCGATTTACAATTAATCAAGCTTATAACGACCTCTTAAGGGTCAGGACAAAATGTGGCTACTGTAGACAGATGGCCGTTTTATAAAAGGTCATTATATAGTAAAAATGAAAGGGGGGGGGGGGGGGGGGGGCCGTTATTGCAGGTTTGATCGTAATTATAACATCCACACATGTAATTAATCAGCTGATCAGATGATTTTCGGAAAGCAAACGTATGTCAGTATTGCTCGTGTTTCCAGGAAAACAATGGATTAAAAGCCCGGACAAACATGCGAAATCGCGAGTTTGTCCGGGCTTTTAATCCATTGTTTTCGTCGAGACACGTTAAGTTCTAGCCTACTTCTGATTTTCGAACACCGTCTATTGCTATCACTTAAGACCTTGCTCTCAACCGAGAGGGATAACCTGACATATTATCCAGACGCCAGAATAAAAATACTGAATAATATCCTGTTGCATTTGGCCCTCATCTCTTCTGCTCCAGGGGCATGACACCCAAGTCGTCGGTCAAATGGGGTATGCAACATTAAGCATGTTTCCCGCAGGTTATTTGCATGCAAAAGAGGCATAGATTTTTGTTCCCTCTCTACCTCCACAATCACAGACAGCCCCTAGGAAAAGTGGTACATTACGAAAACAAATGAGGCGAATTCGAGTAGAAATTTCTATCCCAGCGAGACAAAAACATCCACTGAAACAAGACGAACTGGAGATGTTCAATTAAAAAAAAAAAAGAAGAAGAAAAGAAGTAAAAGCGTCTCAATCACACAAGAAAAAAAAAAAAGTTGAATCGTTAAGCACTGAAAGTCTGTAGCGCAAGACGCATTTATCACGATAGTTACAGGGTAGTGCCTTTTTGGCTGTCGGTGGAGCGTTTTGTCACGATGATTCCTGCAGGAATCAGCGTGACATAACGCGCTACCGACAGCCAAAGGACTCATTTGGTGGGGTCAGGCTTAACACATTCTACCCCAGGACCGAAATCCCCAAATTTTGAATTTGCCCTCTGAAGAACTGTATTACAATTCTAACGACAGATCCAGCATGATAGTTCACGGGTGGTGCCAGAATAGCTTGGCGCCTATGGGCGCCAAGCTATTCTGGCATCCTTGAACTATCATACTCGATCCATGTCTTGCTGTGTTGTGTCGGGGCTGAATGAGTTAAAATAAATTGCCTCTATATCAAACAAGAACAAGAAAATCGTTCTGCGATGAAGGTCTACAGCAGAAAATGAAGCGATCATGATAGTTCAAGGGTAGTGCCTGGTTGACTTGGCGCGAATTATTCAATAACCTTGGACTACCATGGTCAATGTGTCCCTCGCAGGTAGCATACAACGGACGCCTACTAGTCCTGTGATAATAAAAAAAATAATAAAGGTTTAGAGTTCTGCAGGCTACTTTTTCTTTTCCTAAACTGATGAAGACAAAACTAAATAACGTCCTTATACGCAAACGAGAAGTAATTTTTGTTTTGTTTGTCTTTTCTTCATACCACATTTACAAACAAACAAAAGAGTCAGATCTGTTCTCCTTCACCCACGAATCATTTTAAATCTTAAATTAAAAGGAAATTGATGATGATGAGCACAGAAGAAAAACAAATGCTGAGAGAAAAAGTGTTTAAAGCCTGGGCTGCCCAGATCAACCTTTTAGCATAGACACCTTGTCGTTGGTAAGTGGGATCATTTTAAATCTTAAATAAAAAAGAGATTATATGACGATGAGCACAGAAAACAAAAGTTATAGAGCTGAGAGAACAAGTTTTAAAAGTCTGCTCAGAGTTTCAGCATAGACACCTTGTCGTAGGTATGCGGAATAAAATGTGTTCCTATTTCTGCGGACCCACCCGCCCCCCACCCCCCCACCCCCAAACAAAAACACTCGCTAGACTTAAATTCTTTTTGCATGCTTATTCGCCGTTTTGTGGGTCTTTCTAAGCTAAGAACCCCGGAATGGAGACGGAAAACGGTTTTGTAATCAAACTAGACATACCTTTGATGGAGTTCATCGAAGTTCATTGTGTGTTTTCTTGGGTTGACTCTTTCTTCCACAGGCACGGGGTGATCGTTGCGTTACTCACTGCTCACCTGCTGACACAAGTAGTACACTACTACCCGTGTTAGGAGGTGAGCTGTGTCGCGACGACCATCCAGTGCTTGTGCTTGTATGTCCCATTAACGCTTTCGAGACGTGCCGCATCCGGATTCGCGGCTTTACGCCGCGAATTCGGATGCGGCACGTCTCGAAAGAGTTAAACAATAGAGGTGTTCCGTAATCAGAAGTAGGTAAAAAAACTGCGCGTCTTTTGACGTAAACAGTGAACTAAAAGACCGGACAAACATGCGATATCGCATGTCGCTTTTAACCCATTGCTTTCATAAAAACACGTGCAATTTCGACCTACTCCTCTACTCCTGACTTCCCAAAGTCTGTTAACCCTTTGGTTGTCGGTTTGTTGAGTCGATTCCTGCAGGAATCGCCTCGCTTATCACAAATAGCACTCACAACAACAGGAAAAGCTAGAGCCGATCTGGGTGGACAAGGGGAAAATACGTTCAGCTGCAAGAGACATGAATTCTCAAGAGCCCCCTCGAACGCGGGGGCTCATGAGGATTTAAGTCTCGTGTTAGGCCATGGGTGTTTTTATACTTGTGGGTTACAAGCGTCAAGATGTTAACCCCTTAAATGAAGGGGCAAGGCGAATGCTACCCAGCTGCAAGAGACATGAATCCTCATGAGCCCCCGCGAATTCGGGGGCTCATGAGGATTCATGTCGCTTGTTAGTAGTTCTATGTTGTTGTTTTTTGTTGTCTATTTTGGTCCCATTTACATCTGTGTTCTTCACACAATTTTCGTTCAGCTTACAGTCGCTTCAGGCGCGAAATTTGTGATTGAAGGCAGCGCCGGAAGTGGTTAAAACGATCTGTTCCAGGACAGGCGCTGATTGCTAACAATTGCTGATACAAAAGAGTTTCAATGTTGTCTTGCCTTAACTAAAAATGGTGTACCCTTCTTTTCCCAATACACGTGGGTAGCTACGTAGGCACACGCAACAGATGTTTTCTACTGCCCCGGGTGCCAGTGGATGGAACTCGAAATACTGAGAAAAACCACTGAACTCGCTTTGCACTTCTGAACAGGAACATAGCGCCAAATGGAAGAACAAGACAGATTTTTTTCCCTTACATACACATATGTTCCTCTCTTATGGAGGGAGCATAATTTGACCATAATTAGTATAATTAATTGAAAAAAAAAAACATGAAAAAAACAGGCCTCGACATGGCTGAAGGCTGATCAAAATAAAGGAACACAACTATTCGCCTAAAGTTACGTGTTTTCATCCGTAACGCAGCACGGCTTCTTCAAACGAGCCCAAAATTACGTCCCTTGCTTGAAAGGGGGTATAAATGCAACATAAAATATATCACACGCTCAAAGACAGCTTCAAGATCTGCAAGAGGCAAAGATTCTCATGAGCCCTTGCGGAGCAGGGGCTCATGAGAATCTATGCCTCTTGCTTGGTAGAAATAAGCGCAATGTATACCTGTACCCTGAGACAAAAGAATACATAGGGCATAAAGCATAAAGCATGTCGCAGGTCTCTCTGGGCGTCAGCCTCCAAGGGATAAGATAAACATTCCAATTTTATATATGATTACAATTAAATGTGACATAGCCGCTGGGATTTCCGTAATTTACAGAATCGGTGAGACAAAAAAAAAAAAGTCGAATTCATAATTTTTTTTTTTACGACAGCAGAAAGCAAAAACCGGCTCAATATCAGAAAAAATAAAGAGACATTAAAAAAATCATGCAACTAATTAATGGAAACGAAAGGCTAAAAAAAAAAAAAAAAAAAAAAAGATTCAGAGTGTGCAGTGAGGTCTAAAATTCCCAAACTTTTGGAGCTGTCGTCTGGAGACTTTCTGGATACCAGTACAAGAGACAGATCACAACACCTTTGAATTACCCTGGTCTGTCTATCTCCCTTCACTGCCAGTTGACGCATCTGCAGACTTTTCTGATACCAGTACTGGAGACAGATCACACCACCCTTGAACTGCCCTGGTCGAATTAGCCAAACGCTAAAGAGCTTTTCTTGTCTCTTGCATTTAGGTCGTGCCCTTTATCTTCTCTCCGCAGCAAAGGGGTTAATTAATTTTGATACACGTCATAAAAAACGCGTTTCGCGACTCAAGCCTGTGCCGAACTCTTACCAGGACTCTAACACAGCTCTCTACCCCGTAAGCAAAAAGGTCCTCTGGCCGACGTCAGCCTTAGCGGCCCGAAAACCTTCCGCTCATCTAAAACCTTTTGCTCCTGTTATACAGTACACAGAATACAAAACCAACGCCTTGCAACTAGTTGGACTCTGTTCAGTCCAAGCGGCAGGGATGTTAGACTGATCTGTAAGGCCCACCGGGTCAGTTTCGCTTAAAATGGTAATATGTGTGTGGTCTGTGACCTTGCACCTTGCGACCAGGATCCGTAAGGTCCAGAATCACAGACCAGCACAGACACACAGTTTCACGATGCGCTGTACAACGCGCACATGAACAAGCTCTGCTAGACCTCCCCAGGCGGGACTGAAATCCTTGGAAATCCTCCCCTTGAAGCCAAGCAATGTATAATGAGAGAAAGAAGCACCGGAAAGTACACTGTACCGGAATCACAGCAAGTTTAAATTTCGACCGAAAAAAAAAGAAGGGTGGAGTTCCAAGCAACGTAGACTCGTTTCATTAAATCTAAATCGCTCATGCCGTGTAAATAACACACAGTACAAATTGTTAAGCAAGAGGCATAGATTTTCATGAACCCCTGCGACTGCAGGGGCTCATAAAAATCTATGCCTCTTGCTTAATAATCTGTACAGTGTGTTATTTAATCTCAGGAAAATCTACGCCGCTTACACGTGCCTAAAAATTCCGCATACACGTAACCTTAAACAAATGGTTTTGTAAAAGTACAGACAGTACAGATTTATAGCAAGAGGCATAGGTTTTCATGAGCTCCTGCGACTGCAGGGGCTCATGAAAATCTATGCCTCTTGCAGACATAGTAGTCTGAAGCGGCCTACAGATTACGTGTAAAGTTACACCATTAAACCTAGACAACTTCTTAGTCTAAAGAATATACATGTTCAAGCAAGTTCAAAGCAAGACGGAGCAGGGATGGGAATTGGCCATGGCAAAAAACTCTGAAAACTTCGGCACCATCCACTGACTAACGTCAACTTTGCGAATGCTTGTGCCCGCGCGTTTTTTCAAAGTCTGAACTTTCTCACCCACTACAGTCTTAGCCGCTCCAACGCCACCCGAGTCCCTGAAATTTCAGGGAAATCCGATACCCCCTGACCGCAGGGTGAAGTCACAAAACTCATCAAACTGGTGCCAACAGCCCAATGTTTATCTTGTGCAGTTGACTGTCACCCATACAACACTTCACTTTTCTGTCCCCTCTAGGGTTCATTTTGCCTGGAAACAGTGTCCAGATCAGTACAACTGCAATTGACACAGATCATGACCCCCCCCCCCCCCCCCCCCCGAGATTGTGGATGCATACCTAGCTTTTATTACCCTACCAGCCTCGTTTGTATCTTAAAGTTAGGATGTTATTCAGTACTGGTTAAAGTGTGGACTAAAACTAAAAGATGTAGTTTCACATACTATATGAAACCCAGTGTGTGGGCAGATAAATTTGGAGTTCTGATAGGTATGTAGTGTACATATTAAATTCCACGATCTCTCGAAATATTGTTCAATGTTTCAAAATTTAGCCTGAATTTTTCATTAAAAAAAATATTAGTTCAGATATCTCAACGCACTACCTCTACCTGCGGTTTGCCAGCTGAGTAATATAACAAAAGAAAAAGACAGAGCTGGCTCTCAGGGACGGACAGTGCCGCTGGACTGCTGGCTGGTGCTAAGAGGGGAAAAGGAGGGTCCTGAACAAACACGATGCCGTCATCGGCAAGCACTGGGCAGCCAGAAACTAGCGGTTTTTCGGACAGCTTGGCCGCACTCACCCACCCACCACACCACCCCTTGGCGTTGGACCTACGACTGTTTAACTTTACTTCGGCCGATATCCAGTCCAATTTCCACTTCTTACGACTGCTTGAATCGTCAAATTTACCGCCACGATTCACAAGACGAGTCACGCCTCCGCAAGCCATGTTGATCAACACAATGAAAGTACGCACTACACCGCAAGAATGGCTTCTTTCTGAGCGCGTCTGCCCGCCTAGGTTACTGCGCAGCGCGCGGCGCACTGAGCGGTGACCAGTGAGTGCCGCGAACGCAGCCTGCCGCGAACGCAGCCTGCCGCGTCATAGCCTGCCCGCGGAGGAAAACCGGTGCTTTGCTCGTTTTGCTACCCACGATATTTTTTCGCGGAGACGCCTTTTCAATTTCGCGGACAAATTTCCTTCCCCCGCGGAATCCCGCGTTTTCGCGGACAATTCCCATCCCTGCGGAGGCAAAATATTTTCATGAGCCCCTGCGGCTGATAGGGCCGCATGAAAAATCTATGCCCCTTGCAGAGATGTCTGAAGCAGGCTGTAGATTCCCTATCTACGGTGTGTGCCTTGAGAATGTAGAAATTACTTGCTGTTTTACAGTTATTCTGTTTACGACGTCCATAAATGGATCCCCAGCCATTTTCTCCCCATTTGCCGCCTGTTTTTTTGCGCGAGCTGATGTCTTTAATTGGCAGAAAAAAGAGAATTCTGTCCGGCGGAGATTAAACAGAGCATAATGTACAGCATATTAGAGACACTCGGGACATTTTTACATTTTCTATTTTTCTTTCCGCAGGCTTCCATCGACTGATTTCCAGCCTCGATATTAACCCATTACGTCCATGAGACTGATTTTTCAAAATTTGTTTATTGTCCTATGAAGGCTACACAACACGTTAGGAGATAGATCAACCATTGTAGTTTATGGGTGGTGCCAGAATAGCTGGCGTCTAAGGCGCCAAGCTATGCTGGCACCATCTTTGAACTATTATAGTGAACTTTATTTCAAGCATTAATCTATCAGGATGAAGAGGGTTGCAGAAACCTGCTGCAGGAAAGAAAGAGTGAATTGTTTTAAATATTTCCTTTATGAAATGTTTTTGGTTTGTCTACAAAAAAAATCTTTCGGACAGAAAAGTTAAGCTGCTGCCTTTACATCTTTATGCAGGTTACATTACAACTTAGGAAATAGATCAACTACTGTAGTTCAAGGGTGGTGCCAGAACAGACTCACAGTCAAATTTATTTCAAGCAGTACTGTAACAGGATGAAAAGGGTTAAGGGACCTGCTCCAGGAAAGAAAAAGTTAATTGTCTAAAATATTTCCCTTATAAAATGTTCTTTCAACCTTTGCTTGTCTACAAAAATAAATTATTGGGACAGAAACTTTAAGCTGCTGTCCTTCGTTGTATTGCAACTGTAAAATAGGGTATCTACCAGAAAACAAAACAACAATAACTACAACGCTAATTTATTTTGCTATTCCCTTCAACAACAACACTGATTTATTCTGTTAATCCCTTCAGTACCAGCGGACGTGTTTCTGAAATCTTTGATAATAAAGTGTCCCGGCGTCCAAGCAACATGGAGAGGCTACAAAGTGGTGTCAGCAAGAGGCATAGATCCTCATGAGCCCCCGCAACTGCGGGGGCTCATGGGGATCTATGTCTCTTGCATTTGGACCTTGTGCATATTTTTTTTTCTCAGCGGTAAACGGGTTCCAGCCTACAAAGGGGTGTCAACAAGAGGTATAGATCCTCGTGAGCTGAGGATCTATGCCTCTTGCAATTGGGATGTTTTTCCTTCTTCTCAGCAATCAAAGTTTTTTTTTTCCTCAGCAGTAAAAGGGTACATTGTCTTTTCTAAAAAATTGGACATTTTTTTCTAGTTGCCTCTGTTCTTCCCATATGAGTGTGTTTGTACTTTTGGACGTTGAAGGCCCTAGACCGCATGCGTGGGTGTGCGGTGTCAGCGTGCGTCGAAGATATAATAATGAAAGATATTCGAGCATGTGCATGCAAAATTGCCTATTTCACCTGCGTAACATGGTCCGCCTGGAAACTAATGATGTTTTATGCACCTCCAGTCAGAGCCTCAGCCTCCCTCACCCCCCTCTATCTGAGGGCGTGTCTTCGGTCGAACCAATCTCTATGTTCAGGAAGAGGCATAGATTTTCATGAGCCCAAGCGACTGCAGGGGCCCATGAGAATCTATGCCTCGTCTTGCACATGGGCAGGCTCCGGGCTCTGCTGACGAACCACTTTGGAATATTATTTAAGCACCGAATCGCCGCACACAGCTGGCGTGTATGTCAAACATCAAATAGATCAGACCTAGACTTGGGTCACCGCGATATGACATGTTTTCTCAGGCATCTAAACTCGCCTTTGCTCTAATAACACATTTCAGCAGATGGTGCAAGAACGGTGAAATTGCAGCCACTTTGATTTTTTTTCCGGAATTAGCAAAAAGGGCTACTCGATCCTCCTCCCTCCCCCCCCCCCCTACCCTTCCCACACCCTCACCAATACACCACCACGTTTTACCCCATTTGAAATCGGTTTCCTATAAAAATCGCCCGCACAATGTTTTAAAACTGAGAACAGATATATATAGACAATTTAACCTCTTCATCTCCAGATATATAGATATATAGACAATTTAACCTCTTCACTGTCAGTGGACGCAGACCGGTAAAATCATTGTATACCCAAAGACACTTAAAGCGCGCCGAACATGAAATGAAGTTTACAATGAAGAAAACTCACCTCCAAATGATTCCAATTCTGCCTTTTTCGACGAGACAAAACTCATCAATGCGAATGTGTAAATAATATTTATTTGCTGTGGCGACTCTTGTTTATAATGCGGCTTGGACTCATTTCAAGCTATGTTTTCACAGGTAAAACGTGGTAGTATGTTCGGCGTGCCTTAAGATCCCCTGCAGTCAAAGGAACATAGATACAAAGTTGTATTAGCAAGCGGTATAGATCCTCATGAGCCCCCCGCAGTTGCGGGGGCTCATGAGGATCTATACCTCTTGCAGTTAGTAGTATGTTCGGCGCTCTTTAAGATCCCCAGCAGTCAAAGAAACATAGATACAGAGTTGTTTTAGCAAGAGCTATAGATCCTCATGAGCCCCCGCAACTGCGGGGGCTCATAAGGATCTATACCTCTTGCAGTTGGGTGATGTTCAGGTTCTCGGCAGTCAAGGGGCTGAAATATTTCACTCTCAGGAAGATGCGAGCACCAAGCTGCAAAGTCTAAGACAGATCATCATAAGCCTCTTGAAAGCTCCATTTATCTCCGTGTTCCTCACGCGGACTATTTATCTGGCGGTTCAGTCTGCGTTAAATGAACACTGGGTGTCAGCGGGGAGGGAATGGGGGGAGACAACCACGTGAGCGTTCGGTGCAATAATTTCATTCCTGGCTACTAGTAGTAGCGAAGGGGTTGGAATGTAACGTCTGTCGTCGTCAAAAATGCGTTTTCAGATTCGTGGAATGAAAAGGTTAATTAATCCTTTCAACCTGGACTCCCTCCAGCAGATGATGGATCGACCATGATAATTCAATGGTAGTGCAGACTAGCTTGGCACTGATGGCACCAATCTAATCTGGCACTACCCTTGAATTATCATGGTCGATCCATCTCCTGTAACTGGTACATAGTTGTTAAGTATCACCTCTAAAATGTGCAGAGTGGAGCCTTGTGGCTAAATGGGTTAATCTGAACTGTGTGTGTCTCCACCAAGATTCGAACCCGTCACAGATAATACTATAGCTGTGACACCGAGTCCAGCAGAGTCATAATTTTAGTCTGAATCATATACCCTTCATGGTAATTAAAAGAAATGACACATTATTCGCGTGCTCTGCTCATGAGATTCAAATATGTCGCATTTATTTTCCTTGTCAGTATACATTTCAGTCATGTGTACGTCAAAGTAAATAATAGTCCTCGGGTCGACAATTCAATACAGTTCATTCGGCCATGCAGTGTTTTACATAATGGGGTGCTCGAGGTCTGATCGAGCGTTCTTACAAAGAAAAAAAAAAAGAAAAAGAAAAAAAAAAGCATAATACGAGTTCTGTCTCCGCGCGCGCGCGCGTGTGTGTGTGTGTGTGTGTGTGTGTGTGTGTGTGTGTGTGTGTGTGTGTGTGTGTGTGTGTGTGCAGGGGCGCAGCCCCACTCTACGGTTAACACCCTCAGTTTCATGAACAGCTGGGGCCGATCTCGATCACCAAGAGACATAGATTCACATGGGCCCTTGCGACAGCAGGGGCCCATGTTAATTTATGACTCTTGCACATGACAATGGCTGAATGAGTCTAGACAACACCGTTTTAGTTCCCGTGTCAACACTTAGCCGGGACCCTGTAAAGTGCTTTTCCTGTGTGTAGTGCGTTAAATGATACCTGAACTGAACAAGGTCGCAGATTTCACACGCATCGCCTCCTTCACCAGAGGATGTAAACGGAGCCGATATACAGATGAGCCAGCAAGAGGCACATATTCTCATGAGTCCCTGCGGCTGCAGGGGTTCATGAGCATCTGCGCCTCTTGCATGGTCAGTGGACGAGCCCCCGACTGAACATTTACATGCAATATCGAATTCTGTGCTGCTATTATTCGGTAGTCCGTTCAACTCTCCGGAAAAATACGCACTGAATAAAATCTTATTTTTCTCTGTGCTTTTGGTCACGATGTCAGGAGTAGTCTACTGTTTTGGGCAGACGGCATGAACATATTCGAGACATGCCGCATCCGGATACGCGGCAAAGCCGCGTATCCAGGTGCGCACGTTTCGAATGAGTTAAACTAGCTCAGTCCACAGGGAACTGCGTGAGATGAATCGACCGTGATAGCTCAAGATACGCTTTTGCAGATAGGATTAGCCTGATAGCTGTGGACACCAGGCCGAATAGGTTTTAAAATGGTATGCCATTTTTTATTATCATGATAGCTCAAACAGCCTCAAACAAAGGGGTGATTGGGTTAAGGGGTGCAAGGAGAGGAGAGCGGGGGTTGGGGAGGGGGGAGGGTATGGAGGTGTCTGCTGTGAATAAAAGAGCCATCGAAGGTCTAACTGAACGTCAAGGACCCCTACCGCTCAAAAAAAAAAAAAAAAAAAAAAAAAAAAAGATGAAAAAAAGAGACATACACAACTCACCAAGAGGCGTAAATCCTCATGAGCCCCCTCAGTGCGTGGGGCTCATGAGGATCTATGCCTCTTGCAGATAAACGACCTTCTTCGCTCTGAACGAAAGAAAACAAGTCTACACTTTGCACCTTTTCCTGGTGTTGAGTTAGGGCATTCTCCCAGTCACACTGTTTATTTGGCCTGTCGGCACTGGGAGGAATGGAGGGGTTGGGGATGGGGGTGGGGGGAGGGATGAGAAGAAAAAGGGAGTGGTAGCAAGGTTACCTACCCATAAAACGTCGTTAAAAATCAGGAAATGGCCACTCGAAGCGAAATGACATTGACCCCCCCACAAAAAAAAAAAAAAAAAAAAAAAAATGCGCATAATTTAACATAATTTAACACAAGGGCCGAGTAGTACTATAAAACACTGTAAATATCGATTGGATTTTTAAAAACTCATTCAGCCCGACGGCCGTATTTCCCAAATTTTGGAGGCGTCATCTAATGACTATGCACCAGTTGCAGGAGATGGATCGACCATGATAATTCAAGGGCAGTGCCAGATTAGTGCCAAGCTAATCTGGCACCACCCTTGAATTATATGGTCGACCCATCGCCTGCTGTAGAGCGTCAGGGCTGAATGGGTTAACAACGTTTGTATGGAATAAATGTATCGACCGTATGGACAGTCAAATAAAGGGGTCGACGGCGTACAACAGATTGTACCATTTTCTTGTTGTTGCACATTGAAATGCTAACTAAATACAGCGTTTTTTGGATGGGTAAATGTGTATACCGCTGAAGACCAACTCAACAGTACTGTACTGTCAGGTTCTTGTAAATGCATTACGCTCCGAATATACTGATGCGCATTATTCGGCATTCTATCTTAACCCCTTCACTGATGAGGAAGAGTGAGCATGAACCAACTGCAAGAGACATAGATCTTCATGAGCCCCCGCAGCTGCGGGGGCTCATGAGGATATATGTCTCTTGCTGAGACAGATTCGTTTCAATGTTCACTGGACAGCTGTGGTTTTTGCTCGTTGGATGAATGATTAACCGTCTGGGCGTGCAGCCACCGGAAATGTTCAACAAGCGCAATAGGGTTCAATGCTTGGGAAAACACGAAGATGTCTAGTACACAAGGCCGTAACATAATGTAGACAATTTCACTCCTGAAAACTAGGGCTTATTCACACAGACTAAACCTTTGGGTGTCGGTAGCGGTTTTTGCCGCAATGAATCCTGCAGGAATCATCGCGACAGAAAAGCTACCGACAGCCAAAGGGTTAATAACGACATTCGCAACATCGAGAGCATAGGGGCCCGACGATGGTGACTAAATGCAAATCTGCTGCGCCACCGCGTGCGCAACACCCCGTCACTGACTCAATTCAGAATATGGATCGACCATGATCCGAATTCCGGTTCCAAGGAATTATTCTACACCCTTCACTGCCGAGACGAACTGAACACCACCCAACTGCACGAGGTATAGATCATGAGCCCCCGCAGTTGCGGGGGCTCATGAGGATCTATGCCTCTTGCTGGAACCACTTTGTATCCACGTTTCTTTGCCGGCTGGGGATCTTTGACGTTAAAGTTACAATGATGTCAAAAAATCGTCTGCGTTCTCTGGCAGTTAAAGGGTTAAACTGCCATGCTCGCTGATCCATCTCCCACAGCGCAGAAAGTGAATGCTATATGGACTACCACTCCCCCCCCACCCACCCCCACCCCCCCCAAAAAAAAAAAAAAAATCATGCACCTAACGACCTACCCCACTTAAGCACATCTTCCTACTAACAGCCAGTGTCCTACCGTTTTATACATAGCTAACAATGACGTCCCTAATCTAAGAAGGTACATGGGGCTTACCTTTGTCAGCAAAATGCTCAGATTGTCATGAACCCCAGCTACTGCTGGGGCTCAAGAGAATCTACGCCGCTTACAGAAGCAGCTCTCTGGGGGACCACATGATCGTGACCTCTCTGGACAAAATAAGCAAACGATCTTGGAGGATGGGAGGCAAAGAAAAGAAAATTGAAGACACGGGAAAGAAGTAAAAACTAAACACTTGTACGCTGATCTGTGATGCTAGACCTACGGCTCCAAGGCGTAAAGTCGAAAATCACAAACCTTTTCATTTTTATCGTTTTCACATCCGCCGTCACAAACTGCGGGACTGACTCAAATAGATCGTGACAGCTCAAGTGTGAGGAAAGAAACAGAAGGCTGAGCAGAAAAAAGGTTCGTTACCTGCACAGAAACGGACGCTCGAAACGGCCCAAGTTCAAACTTTAACCCTTGATTGTTGAGAAAACAGTGAACACGGTCGAACTGCAAGAGGCATAGATTCTCATGAACCCCCGCAGGATCTATGCCTCTTGCTGACACCACTTTAAATCCAATTAACTTTGGAAGTCTGGGGCCCTTTGGCGTTGACTGCAGAAACACAGTCTGTGTCAACTGGCAGTAAAGGGGTTAATGGGCTGCAAAACATTTCGCTGAGAAAAAATACTTTCAGTGCAACTGCGCGAGAAGAGTCCACCGCGACAGCTCAAAGGTACAGTGGCTGAGGGCCCATGAGGCTGTATGATATATGCCTCTTGCTGATGTTTAGCGTTCATTGTGAATAGGCTGTAACGATAATAACGGCACCTCTCTCTCTCTCACTCTATCCCCCCCCCCCTCCTCTCTCTCTTTATAGATACCTGACATCACTCAAATAATAATATCTAGTTAAACGTAGGCACACGAATGTACGTGTATATTCTAAATATCATCTGTATGTGCGCGTGTATGTATGTGTGTGTGTATGCATGTGTGTGTGTGTGTGTTCGTGCATGCGTGTGTTTGTATTTAGTGGACTATATATTTTGTATCACTGTGCTTTGCTGTCCCTGTTCTATGTATATTTTGTACTTAGTTAGTTGTAGTTTTAGCAACGACAGGTCTGAAAAATGATATAGTCACCGACTGTGTTAATATCTTCACCGTTGTAAAATAAAGATTCATTGGTTCATTGATTCTCTCTCTCTCTCTCTCTCTCTCTCTCTCTCTCTCTCTCTCTCTCTCTCTCTCTCTCTCTCTCTCTCTCTCCGATTTCGTTACCTTTTCGAACGTTTTATCTACATTGTTGTTGTTAGTAACCCTTTCCATCCTGATACGCCAGTGCTTGAAACAAATTTGACTATGATGGTTCAAGGGCAGTGCCAGAATAGCTTGGCGCCTGAGGCGCCATGCTATTCTGGCACCACCCTTGAACTAAAATGGATGATGATCTGTCTCCTAATCTGCAATGCAGCCTTTGTAGGGCAGTAAGCAAATTTGAAAAAGAAATCACTGAGTCTGAGGATGTACTCGAACAAAGCTTGCGTGGTTAATGCCTCATCGTCAGACCAAGTCGGTTCAGCTCAGTTCATCTCTCTCTCTCTCTCTCTCTCTCTCTCTCTCTCTCTCTCTCTCTCTCTCTCTCTCTCTCTCTCTTCATTTCACTAGTTCAGGACGCGCAAGAGATAAGGTCGACCTTCCGGGATTTAAGCCTGCTGCATAAAATTCTCTCGTCGACCCGTCTCAATGTCAAATGTCTACACCTCGGCTCAGGTATAACAAGTACAACATCAACGCTAAGCCAGTCAGTCTCAAGGTCCCGGATTAAAATGTCAGGAACAAAGCCAAACCCACGTTAACCTATATCATACCGAGGCTAAAAGCTTAACTCTGTACACTGCCACGTGCAAGCTACTTTACAGTACTTAACAGATAAGGATATAGACCAATGGCTTTTAGTTCAAGGGTGGTGCCAGAATAGCTTGGCGCCTAGAGGCGCCAAGCTATTCCGGCACTACTCTTGAACTATTTTAGTCAAACTTATTTCACACACTGGTGTATTCCGAATGATAAGGGTTAACCCACTGACTGCTACTGACGATACCGATCGGCAGAAAAGACGCGTAGTTACGCGTCTTTTCCGCCGAAAGGTATCGTCAGTAGCAGACCGAAGAGAGCTGGACGCAAGTTATCAAAGGCACCAAACAATTAAGGTCAAACCTTTTAACCCCCTGACTGCTAGTGATCGTGTACTTCGCGTCTGTGAAACCATTACGCACTGACCGACATTCGCGTGAAGAACACAACTGAAATGGGACCGCCAAACGTGGGCACAAAGAAGACAGGACTAACAAGTGACATAAATCCTCATGAGCCCCCGCGACTGCGGGGTCTCATGAGGATTTATGTCTCTTGCAGATGGGTAGCGTTCGCCTTACCCCGGCGGTTAAGGAGTTATTTAATTCATTTGAACGCAATGCTCTTTGAGAAAAGGCACCCAAACGATTACTACACAAAACAAGCAAAATGTCAAAGAATCGCTAAGACATCTGCCAGACAATGGCGAGGGAGCGTCGAAAAGCACTTGAATACAAATCGTGATGCCGAAAAACAGGGCAGAGAAAATAATGCGGGCAACTCGTCAAGTACTTGAATACCTATCACAATGACGTGGAAAAGAGAAGAAAAATGATGCGGACGGCTCGAAAAGCACTTTAATACCAATCAATCAGTTCACCGAAGTCACAGTCACAGCAAAAGTCAAGGGTCAAACAATGGATACGATGACCATTGCACTATAGGGTTGAAAATCCCATCCATCTGCACGACGCATAGATCCTCACGGTCCCCTAGTAAGAAGGAGGAGCAGACATTCATAAGACAATGACGTTTCTGCTAGCTCATGAGGATATATATATCTTGCAGATCCAGGTTATATTTTAATAAGCTTTAGTTTGCACAAGAATCCGCACTAAACAAGATCTCTGGTGATCTTGGTACTAACTCTTGCTGAAACCCTTTTTGTGTTATGCTAGGGATCTCTGACGTTGAATATGCAATGATTTCAAACACACTCTGCGTCCACTGCCAGTAAAGGGGTTAATCATACACAACAATCGTGAACTTAGAAGCGCACTTACCTTCACTAAATGCTACAACGATGAATTTAAATCCGTGTCCCACAGGACCGTACACGCCCGTTCTGCACACACACATAAGAAAAAGAAAGGTTGTTCACAGAGCTAAGATCATATTAAGGGCTTATTGGTACATGTGTGTTTACAGGAAGAGACGTTGCATAACATAAAAATAAAAATAATGAAATAAATACATACAAAGAATACATATATAAATAACTCTACGAGTCTGAACGCGAAATCACAGGTCGTTTATTAGTCAGCCTCTTCACAGCCATTATTTCTTAACTCATTTTACCCCAACACCGAAATCCTTAAATTTTGCCGTTGTCCTCTGA
This sequence comes from Semisulcospira habei, assembly GCA_036245525.1. NCBI lineage: Eukaryota > Metazoa > Mollusca > Gastropoda > Semisulcospiridae > Semisulcospira > Semisulcospira habei. Next base: position 134,885,811 of record BTPG01000002.1, on the reverse strand, counting down.
AAACTGCATTGCAGTGCAGGACACAGATCGACCATGATAGTTCAAGGGTGATGCCAGAATAGCTTGGCGCCCATAGGCGCCAAGCTATTCTGGCATCACCCTTGAACTATCATGGTCGATCCTTATCTTCCTGTGGTGTGTCTGGGGTAGAATGAGTTAAAAGCAGTGCACAATCAACAGCGAATAATTCCATCAGTCCAAGGAACACGGATATGAATCGGGCCAGTAACTGGTAAAGAACTTGATTAGCCCCTGCATCTGTGGGGACTCATGAGGTTCTCTGACTATTGCAGTTGGGCGGCGTTGGCTTTTTTTCGGCAGTGAAGGGGTTAAGAAAACGCGGGCTGACGACAGCAGACGTACAATAATGCATTAGCGCATGCAACCGCGAGTCAAAACACAGCAAAACTTACATCAACTGGCAATAAAACATTTGACATGAAAGACAAATAAGTAATCCATCGTACCTTTACACCAAATGACCCCTTCTCCTCCGGTGACTGAGGAAGCAAAAGTAAATGGAACAGCAAGAGACAAAGATCTTCATGAGCCCTCTCAGTTGCGGGGGCTCATGAGGATCTTTGCCTCTTGCAGATGGTTGCTGTGTGAGCGAGGTACGCGGGAGATTCGTCTAAAAGCTGACAAAACAAAACACGTCGCTCGGTCGCTGTGCCTGAGTGAAAACACACGTAACGACTGCCTGAAGTTGTTTTGGAACCCATTGAAAACGTGTGGTTTTCTCTTTCGCAAACCACTTTGCCCGTCAATTAAGCTATCAAAAGAGCCAATCAAAAACACGCAGCGCGAGAGCATATGTTAATGTTCAGTGTTTTTGCCAGTTTAAAAGTTTTGGCGCACTAAGAAAACAGAAAATGAAACCAAAACAACATGGCAACATGGCGGCACGAAAACGTGAAACAGACATGAAATTTGCATTTTTGTCCTGCATTTTACTATCCTGCCCGGCCATCTTTTCGAAAGAGATATAAGCAGGCACACAAAGCTATGTCGCTACTGTCTTTCTTGCTCATGGGGAACTCTCCTATGTAGCAATGGAAAAATAAGCAGACACGACTTTAACTGATTCAGCCCGACGCACTACGTATTTTGCAATATTTGGAGGTGACATCTAACCACTATGCACCTGCTGTAGTGCGTCAGAGCTGAATGGTCGTTACGTACACGTCATTCAAACTTCACAACTGAACAAATGTTGCCAGTTGTTTTAAAGATATACAAAGAACCTCTATAAAGGAGATAGCATGAACTATTCACCTTTTCTGCCTAGCTCATTCTACCCCAGACACACCACAGCAAGATAAGGATCGACCATGATAGTTCAAGGGTGATGCCAGAATAGCTTGGCGCCTATGGGCGCCAAGCTATTCTGGCATCACCCTTGAACTATCATGGTCGATCTGTGTCCTGCACTGCAATGCAGTCTTCAGAGGACAACGGCAAAATTTGGGGATTTCGGTGATGGGGTACAATGAGTTATGAAAGGTGGCTTATGAGGAGCACCTTGCTTAGAGGCTGACGCAGGATTAAGCTTACTCATGCAGCTGGCCCTGATCTTAACATTCGTTTTGGCGAGAAGAACGTTCAGCCAAAAAGGCGTTAAGTTTTCACTAGAGAAATGTGTTTTCATGATCTGTATAAACGCATAAAATATATATTGACAAGCGAAAAAAATGAGATATTTTTGAAATCATCGGAAACACTTCAGTGTTTCCGGTGATTTCAAGAATGTCGCATTTCCTTCACCAGCACTTGCAGATCCTTGTAACCCGTCTTTGCAATGATGCTGACAAGGACTTTACAATAACCTAAGCCAACAATACTGTGCAGCGAACGTTTCGTGTGAGTCAGTGAAGGGATTTCACGGGTAGAGAAATTAGTCTATACTAAAACTATGCGTATCAAAGAACATTATTTATTTTACTAGTCACTGTACAACAAGACAAGGTACTGAAGAAATATACTGACGAGCAAAAGAAATGCGACATTTCTGGAATCATCGGAAACACGTTAGCAAAAGAAATGCGACAATTTTGAAATCATCGGAAACACTTTTTGCTCGTCAATATATTCTGTGCGTTGATGAAGATCGCGAAAACCCATGTCTCCACCCAAGCCTGTGTTCCTGAGTTACAAAAGCATGGCAATCTTCTATTGGTCCAATTTAATTGTGAAAGGCCCTGTTGATAAGCTCCGGCACTTAATACGGCACCATCTGTCTGAAGAATGCCGTGACCCCCGAGGCGAAGGTCAAAGGTCAACGGATGAAAAGAAGTGAACGATGACCTGGGGGATAATGCACGCTGTCAACGGGATGAAAGCTGAGGAGTATTCTTCCCTTGCGAATGCAAACGTCAGTAAGTCCATTTGTGTGAAAAGCTAGATTCGGTATTGAAATACTATGAAAATCTGACGTATGGTGAGGGTCCAAAATCAGCACACATAATCTGTCGCCCTTAAATCTTGTATCACTAAAGGTGATGCCCGCAATGCCACCTACTTTAGCCATCAGGAGGTCGATTCAGTTTTCCGATCTTACATTTGGGAGCCATGAACAGCGAACGGAGTACATCTTCAATGAGGACAGACCTCACGACCACACATTCCTACGTGAGGACAGCACCGACCAAAGGTGATGCCAGCGGTGAATCAAGAGTACCCACAGCTTAGAAAACGTACACAATTATATATTCGGTAAATCCCTGTCAATAGACAACAACAGGACATATTGCACTTCTCGATCGGATGTGCACCGCTAGCATTATTACTCAGCCGACGGCGGTTCCAATTTCGGAGGCGTCATCTAACGACTACGCACCAGTTGCAGGAGATGGATCGACCATGATAATTCAAGGTAATGCCAGATTACAGGCGCCAAGCTCAGTAATCTGGCACTACTGACCCTACCCTTGAATTATCATGGTCGACCCATCTCCTGCTGTAGTGCGTCAGGGGCTGAATGGGTTAACTCATTCGAGACGTGCCACAACTAAGTACGCGGTATCAAGCAGCGTATCCGGATGCATCACGTCGAGTCTCGATTGTCTTGATACATCATTCATCTATACGATTCCATGACTCGACGCCCACGGTGCCATGCATGAGTGAGAGGCGTACAAACATCGCCGCTGTGCGCATGTGCAACTGGCAGGAGTTATGAATCTCCTTACGAACCCCTGTAAATGCCTATTGCTCGCACTGCGTGTCAGTGTATTCCTCAACTACAGGAGGTCTCTGGGCGCTCAATCAACGAGCTGAAAGGACTTTTCCCAATCATCTACGCTGACAGATACTGAAATGGATTCTTGATACGCCTGACCGTGGAACCTATTGAACGCGAAGAATGATCGACAAGCGATAGATGACTGCTGCGCCGTTTACATTCGGTAAACGTGTTAGATTAACGCGCAGTGTATTTCAACTAACTTGTAAACATGACGGAATCACGAAAACCCATCCTTCGACGCACAATTTCTCTTGGTCCCAGAGGTTTTGACCCTGCTATGTATGCTAGTGCGTTTTGGAACCTTAAACCATCTAACCCCACGACAGTATTTTGGAAATGTCACCAGTGTCAACTGCAGGAGATGGATCAACCACGATAATTCAAGGGTAGTGCCAGATTAGCTTGGCGCCTAATGGCGCCAAGCTAATCTGGCACTACCCTTGAATTATCCAGGTTGATCCATCTCCTGCTGTAGTTCGTCGGGGCTAAATGGGTTAACTCATTCGAGATGTGCCGCATCCGGATACGCGGCGTAAAACCGCGTATCGGAATACAACACGCCTCAAACAAGTCATCACTCTAGATGTCGTCATAGTTGATGTGAGCACAGCTAATAATGTATACTTGATCAAATGAAAGAGTGTACACGTATTTCTTAACATTCGGTGAACTATGATCTCTTCTGGCGCAACACTAATGAGGCAGTACCCAAGAACAGTGCGGCAGTCGGTCCATTCATTAAGATGAGGACGGAAAGTTCACAATTACATGTTCGACAAGTCGCATTTACTGGAGGCGTCGGTCTTGTTCAATTTCACGTGATGAAAGACAGCTCTGTAAATTGGATGTAGTATGCAGTAGAGCGAATGCCCACATCATCTAATCGAGCAACAGTCGTGGTCCTCTGGCCGACGCTGGCATTAGTTGCCTCGCGCACTAACGCGTCCGCCGGCCAAAGAACCTGTTGCTCGCTGGGAAAGGACAATGGCTGTGGAACAGAACCTTTCAATATTAAATTACCAGTATGTTGTCTTCTACAAGACTATTGAACGCCAGATTTCCCTGTTGTTGGCGCGACAACCTTGAACCTGCATTCATCCCTTGACTGCTAATGAATGACGATAGTCACGCGTCTTTTCCGCCGAACGGTATCGTCACTAGCAGTCAAGGGTTTAACAAGCAAACTGCCGCCGTACATGTCATTGTTAATGCTGCATTCGCAAGACACGTCATGTCATGCCCTCATGACAAGAAAAGCTCCGGCAGCCAAAGGGTTAAACGCTAGCTACTGACACTGACTAGCACACACTGGAGTCAATGATTGACAAGGGTAGAAACCATACTTAACAGAGACAACACAACATCTCCTGCCTTCCACTGTTCCAGCAACTGGAAAGTTCTGGTAACAATGAATTCAGCAACAGAAAACAGATTGAGGTCCTAATGAGCCTAAAAAGCTGATGATTTAAGCTGAAAAATAATAATTACACCCTTCACTGAGGAGAAAAATTGAAAGCCACTGCAAGAGGTATAGATCCTCTAGAGTCCCCGCAGTCGCGGGGGCTCATGAGGATCTATGCCTCTTGCTGAAACCACTTTGTATCCATGTTCCTTTGAATGCTGCGGATCTTTGACGTTGAATTTACGACGATTTTCAAAAACACAGCCCGAGTCCAAGGGCACTGAAGGAGTGAACTATATTTTACTGCCATGGTGTGTTGGGAATTTATCTCGGTGCTGAGCGTCATAAAACTGCAAAAGTCAAATTCATACTGAGGATCTATGCCTCTCGAAGATTTATGAGCATCTATTTATCAACAAGGTGCCGAGGCATTCACTGCAGTTGAATCAAATGCAACATTACTTTGCGGTAAGTTCTTTTGGGTTTAATGCCGCGAAAGCCATCTCAAGGCAGTCAAAGGGAACAGGAAAATGGACAAAAAGAGAGACAAGGAGTTTTAAGAAAAAGAGGGGTTGTCACATTAAAGAGTACGGAGACCGGTGACATACAACTGACAAGTCCATTACATGGACCTCTCCCTGCTAAACCTTGCAGTCTTAACCATAGGCTCGTTCTTCTATACGCTGCCAGGTTTAACCCTGAAAGCCATAAAAGACCACAGATGTACGTTAATAGGGCAAGAGGTATAGATTCTCATGAACCCCTGCTGTCGCAGGGGCCCAAGAGGATCTATATCTCTAGCAGATGAAAGGTCCCGGTTCGGAGACTCAGAAGACCTGTCACTCACATCCTGATACCGGGGGGTAGATTGATGATTTTAGCCCGGGGGTGGGGTTGGGGACGGGGGAGGGGTAGGCCTCTGATCCTTTGTCTAGCATTTACATCCACGTTTTCCAATCAACAGGTTTTACTGAGATTTCTTTCCTGTCTCAATGCCGAATCCAGCCTCCGATCCACCTTTTTGCGTCTGGAGGACCAAAGTATATTTCGATTTTGAATTAGTGAAAGGTTTCCAGTACATATATGTCTTCGCTCATAACAACGTACGACACAGCGTTAGTCGGATAAAACAACGCTTTTTTTTTCTCTCTTGTTTTTAAAATCTGACCACACTTGTTTTCCTGTCGAATCACCCCGACGTAACCCCTTCACTAATGAGAAAAATGACACCACCCAACTGCAAGACGTACAGATCCTCATGAGCCCCCGCTGCCGCGGGGGCTCATGAGGATCTATGCCTCTTGTCGACATCACTTTGTATCCATGTTTCTTGGACGGCTGAGATATTTGACGGTGAATTTACAATGATTTCAAAAAAACAATCTGCGTCCACTGGCAGGGAAGGCGCTAATCAAGCTTCACACACACACACACACACACACACACACACACACACACACACACACACACACACACACACACACACGCACGCACGCACGCACGCACGCACACACACACACACACACACACACACACACACACACACACGCACGCACGCACGCACGCACGCACACACACACACACACACACACACACACACACACACACACACACACACACACACACACAAACACAACACAACACAACACCAAACAAAAACGTTTGGGGCCTGTTACATTTTGTTATGTATCTGAA